>JAWPHD010000718.1:0-409612 GCA_037043455.1 Cyrtodaria siliqua | reverse complement strand
ACAAGAAGCTTCCGTATTTATATATCCTGACTATGGACTACGATCAATATATTTTACTATACTATTTAATATCAGAACGGTTCTTGATTTCGGGGAAATAATCGATCCGTGTTCACAAACTAGGCAAACATGGAGATATTTTGTCAGATAGAATTTCTATTGGCAGCCAGAGGAATACGATGCCTTGTTTTATGAACAAAATCGATAAATGATATCGACGTTGGAGCACTGTAACTTAGTTTAGTTCACGGTCCATGGGGTTTTCTGAATACGAACATAAAACGAAAACCAAATTAATGAACACATTTCGCACGAATAACAACCATTGGAAAAGCTGTAAGGCAATAAAAATAAAAATTAGCATCGTCGGTTTAACGACAGATCTAAGAAGAAGAGAGTCGCAACTAACTCTTTCAGGCAGGAAACATACTGGAAATGTCACGTATCCACATCCAGTTGTATATCACTTCAAAATAAAGGCAATAGTATCAGATTAAAGAAGATTGTGCTTATGCATTAGTATTTACAAAACAGTTCTATGATTACTAAAAATGTCAAAAATATTATTAAAACAGTTTGAATATGGCATAGTTATGCCACTTGTTGTACCTTCGCTGAACAGCTGTATGCTACTGGTCTCATATACTATTTAAGAGAAAAATATCCTGCGTGCTTTGATATTAATATACGTTTTCTGCATCAAATTTAAGAGAGAACACAAATAACCAGACTTTGCAGTTTTACCTTAAATGCCATACGAGATTCTGTGAGATTTGAGTGCCCAATCTGTATAGCTCATATCTCTGGTTCATTATTATTTTAATGACAACTTTCGTAGTGTTTAATTCTTAAAGGTGCTGTAGGAGATCTCAACGAGTCAGTGGTGCCAATCAACATACAAGAGAAACCCGTCATACTGCTCGTCAGTTTCGTAAGAAATGTGCATAAGTCCCATGTTTTCTTCAGTTTCATTATTATTTATGAAAATTGTTGGTTTGAAAAACTCGACTACACGGCTCTGTGTGAAATCATAAATATTAATTTACACGTGGGTTATATTGCTAACAGTTGAACATAAACATACATACATGTATAACGTGCATACATGTATAACGTGCATTTCGATTACAAAGCCGGCTTAAAGGCCAACCTGATTTCAAATTAAACAGACCCTTTATCAGGCTACCATACTGTTCGCTACTAAGGTCAGATGCAATAGCGGAGAGTATCAAAGCGTTATTAGGATATGATTTTAATGAGATTGACCTTGGTTACCCGGAACATTGCTATATCACATAGTATTGGAGATATCACATCGTATGGGAGCTAATATTCTCCCATTGACGTGTTATTAAGTCATTATAACTAGATTTATAGGGAGCTATATTGCAGTCAGAACATACCATCTGGTTAGTATGAGAACTATGGCATCCTCTGCATTAATATTAATTATACAACACAAACGTGCAGGGTTCACCTAGTTTTCAAGACACAACTTGTTCATTAACAATAATTAAGTCATACGGATCATGGAACCTAGTTTAGTGCAACTGGCATTAAATATGAATCTGAAACATAATTACTGTCTAATTAGTCGAAACCGTGTAGACTTTTTGGAAACCGTGTAGACTTTTTGGAAACCGTGTAGACTTTTTGGAAACCGTGTAGACGAGACAAGATGGCGGCAAGCAAAACATGCGAGAGGTATGTACAATGAAAATCAAACTCTTCCTTTATATATTTTGATTAGCTCGGTCACTTAATGTAGCAGACATACACCTAAATGTCGTTGCTTAGAACCATACCCATGATATGTACTAAACCTTCATAGCCTGTAATTGGCGATTTGAAGCGGGAAGAGAGCAAGGTTTTCGACCATAAGTTCGTTTCTCGCCCAATCTTTATCCAGTTTGGGGATAAACTGTTTGCTTTATATCCATTAGAGTGCAAGGAGTTGCCTCATTCCCCACGTAAAGTTCCATTGGTGGAAATATTTGAATGTGTTTTTTTTAAATGCACAGTTAACCGTGTAGACAACGGTCTTTTAATTGTGGGGAGGAAACTGCGTAGATTAGGAAATATTTTGAGAAAATGTAAACCGTGTAGACAGTGATAAAGTTAACGGTGTAGACTACTATTCATAAACGTAAAATCGCCCCTCATTGTACTATATTACTGGAAATTGTTCTAAATACCATTGTCTATTGATATCATCTACAAATCGACTGAGAAACAAATATTTTACTAAAAAGAGATAATGGAGGAGAGTTATAAATACTCAGGTAACGGGATTAAAGGGGTGAAAAAGAATTCGTCAGTCCAATGACTATTCGGTCTAATATTTCCAGTTAATTAGTACTTACATTTAAACGTGGCACATGCTAATGGTCTGTGTTGGCTTACAACTTTACACTTAATTAAAAGTTAATAAAATATTAATTAAACATGTTTACTCTATATGTATATTTCAGTTGATTTGCTGACCTTGGAGGAAAACAACTGTTGTTATTACTGCAAGATCAGTAGTGAACGTAATACATGTAGTTCACTCAGCCTGTGAAATTTTACCACTCAACATCAAACTAATTGCAACAGGTTTTCTGATTTTAGTGACATATATTGCGAAAAATCACAAAAAAAGTCTAGAAAAATCTAGATAGGGGAAATAAGTTTATATAGCTTCTATATTTACGATTTTCATAAAACAACACCAGATTTAGAGTTATTTGTAACTGCTCATTTTATTTGGAATAAGACATTTTAATGATGTATTAGTGTGTGTGTGTGTGTGTGTGTGTTTGTGTGTGTGTGTGTGTGTGTGGTTCGAAGGTTTAAAGTCCCTCCACCAGCATACTCGACAAGCCGTGAGGTATCTTGCAATGATGTATTACACTATTTTTTTTTTTTTAAATTAATCATAACAATGACATCTTGGGACAATTACAAAATACAGGTATATTTTAACGCTGTTTGTTGAAAAGGGCATATTGAATTTCCCCACCCACTGAAATCACAATAGAGAAATTGCATATCAAAGGTAAAGCTATGTTATATGCATTTTTTGTTACAGTTTAAGACAAATACTCAATTTAATAAGATTGATGATGAAGTGTTGGGTTAATATATTGGCCTCAATACTGTATGGTAGCCTTCGGCATTGTCGGCAGCTATTAATATCCCATTGTTCGCATCATTCCTTGATTATTATTTTTGAAAAAGTGAAAAGTAAATACTGAAATTAAGATGTATGGTGACGCGCCGGTTGTTGGGGTGTGAGTGGGGTGTGTGGCGGAGGGAGGATACTATATTGACCACTATAATGTAGCTGTCGGCAATGATTTATTAATGCATTGTTAGCGTTATTGTTAGCCACATTCGTAATGGTCATACCAACTTACGCTGTAACTGCGCACAATTATTGAAAATACCATATTAATAGTCATAATAGAGCTGAACGGTTTTTAGACAATTCTTTAAATATAACTAACTGTTCCTACACAAAACTATCACAGCACCATGGGTACATATACTTATATAGTATAGTAATTGATGTTGCAGCATTACACTTGTAAGTTATACTACGTCTATACCATAATTCGCGATGTTAATTACTAGTATATCAATAACTCATAGTTCTCACTGTTGAATGTTAATGCCAAATCTAGTACAACATCACAAAAAGCTTGAATACCCCTTACCGATTTATATATATTTGCAACTTGATTTGCATGAGCATTAAATTAGCCCTTTTTAGTTAAGGTTGATTATTATAGACACATGTTATGGTACCCCACCCAGTCACATTATACTGACACCAGGCCGACCAGTCCCAGCACTACCCATTATATGCTGATATGCTGAGCGTCAAGCAATGGAGCTACTAGTATCCTTTTTCTATAGTCATTGGTATGACCCGGCTGGGTATTAAACCCACGACATCCTGCATGCGAGGCGGATGCTCTACTATTACGCCACTGCTGTGGTTCTTAGCATTTGTAATTGTGCCATGCTGTAAGGTAGGGGTGAAGTACTAATAATGCCTAATTACAAGTAGTTTGTATTAATGTTGTAGGCATAGATATACATAATTTACCGTTCTGATTGATGCAAGAGCTCTATAAAGACACTACCACAACATATATTGGTCACCACTTATTATTAAAAGTGACAATTTCAAGAACTCATGTTACAAAAGCACTAGAAGATGATGTTGACATTTGAAACCTCTTCACTTATGTTCTCATAGTAAACTATTATTAAATTAGTCCATACTTTTGAGTAGAAAACACATTTAAGCAAGAAAATAGTACCGCCAAATTTCGTAACTTTTTAACGCGTGTTCATACATGTTTGTTATGTACGGCAAAATGACCCGTTGGCACTGCTTCGTAGTAAGCAAGGTCATTCATTCATAGGGCACAAGCCAAAAGTGCACTATTTCTTAGATTCTTAGATGTGTTCGTGATATGAAATTGAAATGATACATTTGGCATATGTTTCAAAGTATGATTATATTCTATTGGGTTGATTGCGTAGGCTCTTAAGTTATAAGTCTTCCACAAACTATGTTAACTATTTGATTTTGCGTTTGTATTAGCATAGTCTGGGTGTAAGTTACTGTACAGCTCTATAGTCCATGTGCCAGACCTCGGATTTAAGGGTATCATTACCAATTTGATGAATAGATTCAACCATGATTTTCAGTTAGCCTGGTGTCTGAAGTGTCCAAAATTGGTTGATGGACTTCCGGGTCACTTTGCTAAATGCCATTTTGGCGGCCATCTTTAAATATGGCCGCCGTTAGTTCATTGAAATTGAGCGCTTCAGGGAAACCTTCATAACTCCTCAACAGATTCACCTATTGATATGGAATATGGCTCAAAATGTTCGCAATGAAATTATGCATCTGCTGGTATATGATACATGTTGTTGAATGAATCATATATTTTCCAAATCAACAGATTGTTCTGAAAAAAAGCAACGTTTCAGTATTTTTTTTCAAGATTTATTGACAGGCAGGAGGAAACACTAAGTGGTGGAGGCACATCGCATCGTGTATATGGTATTATTATTCGACCACAAACTCTCTCATGTGCACCAGAGAGAAAATCAACTGTCGACAAAAAGAATAAACGACATTCTTTGGAACTATCTGAGCAACAACTGCCCATTTACATCTCAGCCAAAAGGACAGGTCCTCCGGCGTTGAAGTCTGCCAACCTGTCCGTACCTCTGTCTGATGCAGTCCAGAGGGCAAGGCAGAAAAATTTCCTATGGATGATCACCAGACTTCATGACACTGTCAACCAAACAGTCAGCTCTTGGACTGGATTCAACATATAAACTAGAGACAATGTAGCCGTAAAGCCTGACAAGGTTGGGTCCTTGCCCACAATCAATTCGCCAACGACAGAACTAAAGACTGTTCAAGAGATCCTTTATCAGTCAGTCTCCATTCAAGAGCAGCTAGGCCTGGACAAGATTGCTGTTGTTATGGACCAGGCTCTGTATGCTAAGGCAACAGAGGTCGCCTGGAAACAACAACTTAGATTTGAGAATATACTCCTGATGATGGGTAATTTCCACGTTATTTGTAATATGCTGTCAATCATTGGGAAATTATTCCGAGATGCAGGACTTCGGGACCTAGCCGTCGAAGCTGGTGTAATAGCCGAGGGTTCAATAGACAAAGTTCTAGATGGAAAGCAGTATATTAGAGGTGTTCGTCTGCACAAACTAACTTACGAAGCACTGATGCGACTTGTATGGAGGAGATTCGTTGAATGGTTAGAGAATGACCACAGTGCGGACCTGCCACATTTAGACGTAACGTTGCGTGTTGTGATGGCTATGCATGATGATACTTGTGCGGCCACACTGGAATCTACTACGAATGAGGAGTCTTGCCAGAAGATACTCCATCTGCTAGGTTGTTACCTGGATGTTTTGCGGCATGACAGTGGACATTTGGCAGCTTTTTGGATGATGTATCTTGACATGGTTGAGATACTGCTGGGACTCATTCGCGCAGATCTTGAAGGTGACTGGTACCTACATTTATCTAGGATTAGAAACATGATTCCTTGGTGCTTTGCATTGGACAAGACAAACTACGCTCGCTACCTACCAGTATACTATGCACAAATGACACGATTAGAGGAGACATGCCCAGACCTCCATGCTCACTTTCTAAATGGTGGGTTCTCCGTTCAGCTTGGGAAAGCAAACCCTTTTGCGAAGATTGCCATTAACCAGACTGTCGAGGAAACGGTTAACAAAGATACCCAAACTGCTGGTGGAACGAAAGGCTTCAGCTTAAAACCTAGTGCTCTGGCACGCTTTTACCTGACAGCTGAACACAGAGCTGAAGCTTTGAGACAGCTTCGAGACTTCGTATCATCATCGAACCAGAGTCAGCAAGGACTTGGTCATACCGACCTACAGCCATCGAGGGTAAAGAGGGATGAGGCTGATGTGATGTCTATTGTCGATATGCTTGAAAACAACTGGACAAACCCATTTTCCAATCAACTGTCAGATCTTATTAGCCTGTCTACTGGTGCAGCAGCTACATCAGCAATTACAAATGATATGTTGAAGGCTCACAGTAAAGGTGAAGAGGCTCTAAACAATCACATGGAGAGGCTGGAGACAGGGTCAGGATTTCATGATCCGATCAAGAAATTGAAATTACAAACATTTAGTACCTTACAGAAAAGCACTGTTGTCAAAGCTGGTGCCAACAGAGAGATCATCCTGAAAGCAGACAATCGCGCCTTTGGACAAATGTTTCTGATCGTTCAAAACAGAAAGTTGGATATAAAAGAAGTACTTCAATATCCACTGGGTCCGAAACCATGGGCATTAGCAAATCCCGATGGAACATTGAAAAAGACAGGAAAAGCAACATTAGGCACACACCCCGAAAAGGCAGTTGCAAATGTTGAGTTACTACGCATATAAACAGAGTAGTGACTTTATTAACAATATACCATTAACATGAGTTGATAACTCTTAATTTAACGCTGCAGTTTTGGAGTTTGACTGTCTGGTTAAAGTCGTTTATATTGTGTCTATAGAGTTTGGATTCTCAAAATGTGTAAGTTAGGATTCTCAAAATGTTTTAGTTGTATACAGGTTTAGAAACATATGTTATAAAATGCGCCACTTAAAGGGACTCTAACATGCCACAAGCTGACCCAAACGTATATTTCAATGAGCAGGGGTCATACTGGTTATGTTTTTCTAGCAAAAAATTGCCAAACGTCCATGCAAGTCAAGTTTGTTAGAAGGGACAGTATACATGTAAGTGATCACAGTTATAATCTAAAATGTGTCGTAGTATGACTATAATTTTGTATTGACAATAGTATGGGCGCAAAATACTGTAATTTCGTATTGCAGATAAAAAATAAACCACTAACAGTTTAAAAAAATGTATTGTATAACTTAATTACCATGAGTTTTTCAATACGGGATTTCTAGCCTGCCAGTGAGAGTTCGCATAAACAAACGAGTGGGCTAGCATGTGTTTGTTTATTTGGACGTATTTTCATGAGTATCATCACTCGGTAATAAAAAACTCTTGGTAATAAAACTCTTTATACTTTCCTTATCTCTCTCCAAAGTTATTGTCAAAGAAGCTTGGCTCACAGCGCCAACAGAGCTCAGAGAGCTCATATTTTGCCATCAAAGAATGCATAAAGTTTATGTAAGTCAAGTAATAAGAAGGACCTTTAATCAAGGTATTGTTTTTTTTATCAAGTACGGTCAGATATGTACAGATAAACATATTTGTGTTCTTAATGTTTAAACAATAATAGTTCCTGTGCAGATAAAGTGTTTCTGTGGCAAACACGTAAAGAACTAACATGTTAATGCCAAAGACTTGGGTATTTATAGTTGCCGACAATGCCGACGATTATCATACATTAGTCAATGTTCCAGCCCCAATACTTCATCGTCGATATTATTATGAATGTTTACACACAAATGTTCTATGAAACTGCCTATAACACATTGAAAAGCAGATCCATTGCAATTAAGTAGGCTGGATAATTCAATATTCGAGTTTTAAGAAACAGTGCTAAAATAGGCATTTATATGCTTTGTTCATTAAAAAATTTCAATTTTTATTATTAAAGCTATGTCTTTATATTGTAATACCTCATTGAAATGTATTATTCATAACACAATTTTGCAGATATACATACGCATAAACCTGCAGTGATTTTAAGACAAACGCACATTTTTGAACCATGAAAAACCTTTTTCCAGTATCTAGATTGTTCTAGACTTTCTTGTGATTTGTTTGCAATATATGTATCTATCAGAAAACAAGAAAAAAAATTCTGTTGCAATTAGTTTGATGTGCGTTCACAGGCTAAGTGGACTATACTGACTATTTAGCAACGGTCCATTTGTATCAGGTGATACCCAGAGAATGCCAAGTTACTAAGATGTTTATCACAACAAATTATAAACATTGTTTATGTTTTGATTTCCCGTACTTTATATCTTAATAATTATTCATCCATGTGATTGTGTTTTTGTAACGCGTATATTTGATTGACCGCGTGGTTTCTAAACTTAAATAATCATTACAAATAAATAGAACAATGTAATTAAAGGGGTTGATGCACTAATTTGAAACACGATTCATTTAAAAGGGCTCAAAAAAAACTTGAAAACAGCTGAAAGAATTATCAAAATGACATGAAAATTAAAGGAGATATGACCTTTTGAAAATGTGCAACATAAATGGAGGCGGTCATCTTGGAACGATGACGTCATCGCGCCTTTTTACCATATTGACAAAATACATTTTAAAGCAAAGAAAATCACTGCAAATTGATTAAAAAGTAAATGTACAGATGTAAAATGTATAAATTGTATGCTTATCTTTCATTTGCAGTGATTTTCTTACTTTAAAAGACATTTTGTACAAATAGTGCATCAACCCCTTTGAGTCACAAAGTGTCACAATTACTGCAGTTTTGCTAAATCACACTTTTTAATCGAAGACTGTGTTGTTGTTTTTTTATAAAAATCATTCCTATGATTTGAGTGAAAATTGAAGTTACTGATATTGGTATAATATGGGTTATCACACCATCTGCATTTCAATTTAAATCCGTCTCTTCGGATCTCATTAAAACAATCTAAATATTGATTCTGAATACTATACTGAAAGGTGATATTGACCAAACTTACAGGATCTTAAATAAAGTTCCCATTCCATATACGGTTTATGAAACGAATTATGCATTATTTTAATTTGAAATTCAAAATAATTTATAACGATTTTTATAAATCTCATATATAACAGTGACGAGTTCAAGATATACGCAATATGATATATACCACTTTCAGAAAGAAAATGTAAACTTTGTAATTCTTTAGAGGACGAATTTCATTTTATACTAGAATGTCCACTTTATTATGATTTTAGAGAGGTGTATATTAAAAAGTTTTATTGGAAAAGACCAAATATACCCAAATTTATAGAATTGTTGCAATCAAAAAATGTTAAAATTGTTAGAAATCTCGCTATTTATATTTTTAAAAGCTTTCAAAAAAGAAACGAAACTTACGATATAATATAGGGGAATTCCTCCTCTTACTTGCTTATTTATCATATAAAGTCAATGACATATCTGTCTGATGTGAAAAGTCATATACTTTTTTACTTTGATGTAAGCCTTACCTTAAGAAAATAAGAAAATAAAAGGTTATAACGATTATATGTATAAATACATGTTTGAAATGAATATATTCATACTAGTAATACTGTTAAAACTGATGACTGCTAACCATTGACTGTTTAATTATAAATATGATGTGTATTTTGTATTGTATACTGATAGGCTATTTGGTCTTTTGTATTAATAAAGTTTATCTATCTATCTATATTGAGCAAAATATAAGAATTTTCAACAGCCACAGAAGGATGTCAATAGTATTAGATCTATAGTTCATAATTATGTACCGGAAGTAATTTCCATAATATATATTGTGTATATTGATTTAAACAATCATTATGGAACATACACCAGCATGAGATAACCACATTTTCATATTTAGGGTCTGTTGTGTCCATTTGATGCATTTTCTTATAAAAATCGGCCTTAATACACTTGTCCAGATATATTTGTGTCACTGTTATTAACATCACTGTTATTAACATAACTACAGGGTAAGATGAAGTTGAAGAAAACACTGGCACGTGTATAGGGACTATGTGATCCCTTAGCACATCATTGTTTGCAAACGCACATTCGCTTGCATTACATTCGTAGTGTGCTTCCTTGTGCCAACCAGAAACATGGTGTTTTAAGGAAATCTTTGTGGTGAAGCTTTTCTCACAGACTTGGCAAACGAAAGCATAACCACAGTGTTAAACCATGTAAATAGTTAATTGGTGTGTTTTCCAGAAACTGCTTGTTACAGACATTGCATCTATACTTCAGACGGCACACATGTATTTTCTTTACCACTTGTTAACGCAATCCTGATGCGGATTTGTAATTTCTGTCGCAATCTAGGCAAAAGAAGTTTGCTCTCCTCGATGAACGACTCATCCATAGCTGCAAAATTGAAAGATAAACGAAATTTGATTAGTTTGATATTTTGGTTTTAGAAGTATCGATGTTTCTAAACATTTTCAGAAAACTTTATCAAATAAAATGCAATTGTTAAAATTTATAATGAACACATTGTTTAAGTAAAAATAGCACCTTTGTCAGATTTAACTCTCTTTTAAAAACCATTCCCCGAGCCCGTATAACACTTGGGATGAAAATTGAACAACAGGTTTCTGATAATATTCATCTGTTTATATTTAAGTAAAATGTTGGTTTTCGGTCAATTTGCAGATGCTATAAATAGACAATGGTATTTAAAATAATTTCCAGTAATACAGTGCAATGAGGTGCGATATAAGGTTTGCGAATATTATATGCGAATATTAGTATACACCGTTAACGTTATCACTGTCTACACTGTTTACATTTTCTCAAAATCTTTCCTAGTCTAGACAGTTTCCACAACACAAAAAGACCGTTGCCTACACGGTTAACTGTGCATGTTTGTTTAAAAACTCAAATATTTCCATCAACGGAACTTTCATGGGTGTGTGAGGCGATTCCTTGCATTCTAATGGATATAAAGCAAATAGTTTACCCCCAAACTGGACACAGATTGGGCGAGAAACGAACTTTTGGTCAAAAACCTTGCTCTCTCCCCGCTTTAACTTGTGAAAGCTGAATTCCGTTCACGTTGAACGTCAATAACAGGCTATGAACGTTTAGTACGGACATGTCATGGGTATGGTTCTAAGCATCGAACATTTAGGCGTATGTCTTACACTAAGCGACCGAGCTAACCAAGATATATAAAGGAAGTGTTTGATTTTCAATGTACATACCTCGCGTTCGTTTTTCTTGCCGCCATCTTGTCTCGTCTCCACGGTTTCCAAAAAGTCTACACGGTTTCGGACTATTAGACAGTGATAATCTAATGGTTTTAATCGTATTTGGAATGGCACCCATAATTCTTCCAGATCGAAATAATTCAGTCTGTTTAATGTCATTGTAAAATGTGGAATTGTAACTATATAGGCGACACTGTATTGTTATAGTCATATTTAAGAGATATAAATTGGCCAAGCAATCCGTTTAACATTTCTTTCTTGTGACATTAAGGTTTTTGAGATTTTGACTTCGCGTCACGAAAACCTCTGAGTGTCCAACTATCAGCTCGACGGACTCTATATGCACTATAGCATAAAGACATCTCATGTTAGTTGCGACCATTCTGCTTATTTATTTGCGGTTTTACATTAATTGTATTCACTTTAAAGGGACATACGGCAATTTTTTTTCTCGTGTCGTCCGTTTGTTTTTTCTACGCAAATCATTGTTAATAAGTATGCTGACGGCCAATGAAAACGCACCATTAACTCCATATATGTATGCTGTTGGATTATTCGCAAACCAATTGGAATGAAACTGCTGAACCAATATTTTATATTTTTTAAGTATATAGTCTTGATACCTAAGTTGTCATGTGTTTATTGGTAGACTGTTATGCCGTTATTTACCTTGTCATTTAACATTGTTTACTATGGATACTCATGAAAAGAAAACTGTTCCACCAAATTTCAACCTGCATTAATCTCAATTCCAATTGATTTTACTGCCTTTTTTATTGTTTGATTTTTACAGTATTATGCAATGCATGTTTCCAAGAAAAATATTTCTTTGTGCGATGTAACCGAAGAAACCTTGAAACTAAATCCAGATATGCAGGTGAACAAGAGGTAACGCCTGGTGGCGTTAAAGCCGGGTTTTCAGGTGTAATGTTTGGTATACATGTCAGGATAGTGAGGATACTGTCCCAAGTTTTTTAATAATTGGACATGGCAATGCTGACAAATGGTAAGTTTAAACAAAAAAGTAACATTTAGTGACAACTATAACAAACTTAAACAAAACGGTTAACGTTGTGTATATTTTGGTAAAAGTAGGTCACAATGACCTAGTTTTCAGGATATGGTGAGTCTTCATGAGGGGAATGTGTTGTTAAAGTTTGATGAAGATCGGACATGGTAATGCCGAGATATAACAAAAAAGAATCTGCACCCGTCCTCGTATAACTTAAACAAAAAGGTTAACGCGACGTATGTTTTGGAGAAAGTAGGTCACAGTGACCTAGTTTTCAGGGTATGGTCAGTGCTTGATGACAGGAAGGAGCTGTTCAAATATGATGAAGATCTGACTTGGTAATGCTGAGATATAACAAAAATAAATCCCACACACGTTCCACCGCAACTTAATCAAAACGTTAACGCAACATATATTTTGGAGAAAGTATGTCACAGTTACCTAGTTTTCTGAGATATAACAAAAATAAATCCCGCACCCGTCCCGCAACTTCAACAAAAAAGGTTAACGCAACGTATATTTTGGGGGAAATATGTCACATTGACCTAGTTTTCTGTGTATGCCAAGTGCTTTATGAGAGGAAGGTGCTGTTAAAATTTGATGAAGTTCGGACATGGTAATTCTGAGATATAACAAACCAAATATCGCCCCTTCCCCCCACAACTTTAAAAAGTCTTAAGAAAGATTAAGGAGCATACTGTTAAAGTTTGATAAAGACTGCTAAAATAAAAATAAAATGTTGACGCCCGCCCGGTTTACGCCAATCTCCGATTATGTTTCTTTCAAAAACAAGGCTAAAATGTTAAATGTTGACTCGTTATATGGATTATATAATACACTCGTTATATGGATTATATAATACTTTTTTGTCCAAAATGTCTCAAATTCTAACTTATGGTGCATTTCTATTGACCCTGAGTATATTTGAAAAGTCAAAGCAAAAGTTAACATATTACTAAATGATTATTTTGCACCAATAATATATTTAAATCTGGTCGAAATAACGATTTTTAAAAAAAAAAATCAAATTCGATTTCCCTTTATTTAATGATATACAAGCAGGTTATCCTGATATTGGATTGATTCATCGAGGCACCGATGTTTAAGAAACTAACTCTCCAAAAAAAGGAAAATATTACACTACAAAGCCATCAAAACGCTAGCCAGATGTTCAGGTCATATAATAATGATATGATAAACTTTATTAATACAAAAGACCAAATGGCCTATCAGTATACAATACAAAATACACATAATATTTATAATTAAACCGTCAATGGTTTGCAGTAATCAGTTTTAACAGTATTACTAGTATGTAGTATATTCATTTTTGTCCAGCTGTAAATACATGTTTGTTATTTTCAAATATATATTTATACATATAATCGTTATAGGACCAATTTAGAAAAGGTGTTAAAGTTATAAAAAACGATATTGATTGTCTGATCTGGTTAAAATTTGATAAATATGCTTTCCATATAGATAATGATATTTATTTAGCAGTAACCTACATTGCGCCAGAAAATTCACCTATGCACAACAGATATGATGTTGATATGTTTAGACAAATCGAAAATGATATTAACGTGTTTAAAGATCTGGGTAAAATATTTATTACGGGGGACATGAACGCCAGAATCGGCCGAAAATGTGACTATATCGATAATGACCGTAGCCTTGGTAACGACGACATATTTGATATAGACGTCCCATTACCACGTACAACGCACTACTTCACCTCAAATAGGTTTGGCGAGTACGTCCTTGACCTTTGTAAAGCATCGAATATGCGTATAGTGAATGGACGGTTACATAAAGACAAGCATGAGGGCAAATTATCATGCATAACACATAACGGTGAAAGTTTAGTAGATCCCGTATCGAATTTTAATAATATTGTTGAATTTTGTGTTCACGATTTAAATGAGTATTCAAACCACACACCTATCGCTTTCTCGTTCAAAATAAAGACAAATACCGAGAAAAAAGTTATTAATTCATCTATATTCTACAAATGGAATAATAACCGAAAAGAGTCATTTTTAAACGACGTTACAGCCTCTGACATTCACCTTCTCGAACACAGCTTAACGGCTGAAATCAACCACGACGCTGAAACAGATATTCTTGTCAATATATTTACTGCTTATTTAAACTCTAAAGGCAATAAATATTTTGAAAATATTATCAAACCGAACGATACGCAGTTTAACACAAACAATAAAAATAAACAAAAATGGTATAATGAAGAATGCAAACGCAAACACGATCTGTACAAAAACGCCATTCAACAATACAATATAACTAAAAATAACGACACTCGGAGAAACGTATTCGAAAAGAAAAAAGCCTATAAATATTATTGCAGAAAGTGTAAAAATAATTTTAACAGAGACCTAGGTAAGAAAATGAATGACATGAGACGCAAACGCCCGCGAGAGTTCTGGAAAATATTTAAACAAAAACCTATGAATAAAAATGGCGAACAAATACCCACAGAAGAATTTTATAATCATTTTAAGAATTTAGCAGCAAATACGATATCTCATACAAATGAAGAAGGCGTCGAGTTCCTGCAAGATTTTTTAAATAACGATCTAGCCGAACCTACATATAGTGAACTCGACCGACCGATTACTATTGAAGAAATAGTACGCGCATCAAAGTTGTTAGGAAACAATAAAGCATGTTCATTTGACAACATCCTATATGAATATGTTAAAGAAAGCATAGACACGATTGCAAAATCACTCGAAATACTGTTTAATTATATTCTAGACAAAAAAGTATTTCCACGTAGTTGGTCAACCGGCCTCATAATACCAAAATACAAGAAGGGGGATCCGTCTGACCCAAATAATTACAGAGGCATAATAATCACAAGCTGTTTTGCCAGATTTTTTACAGTTATTATTAACGAGAGATTAAAGAAATGGGCATTAGATAATGATATACTCACTGACGCTCAATTCGGATTTAAACCATATTATGGCACAGTTGACGCTATATTTTCACTGCACGCACTAAATGAACAACAACTCACGAATAAAAGCAAATTATTCTGCTGCTTCGTTGACTTTAAAAAAGTGTATGACTTAATTGACCGTATATCTTTTAAATTCAGAAAAAAAATCACTACTGATAAAACTAGCAATGTTTTATAAGAAAGCCTTTAAAATAAGAGATGATGCATTAAATAACCAATAGGGTTTGCAAGTATAATTGACATTGTAATATGTTATGTTATGTAAATGGTAACATCCAAGAATAACACTCTCACTTCACTCAACCATTATTTCTTTTCTGTCAGCTTTGTTATATTTGTTTACATGCATGCATTGAAATCATGATCTTGTATGACGATGAGCTGTATATGCTTAAGTCGAAATAAAATATATGTTCTGTTCTGTTCTGTTATAACCTTATACTTTCTTATTATCTTAAGGTAAGGCTTACATCAAAGTAGAAAAGTATATGACTTTTCACATCAGACAGATAAATAAACAAGTAAGAGGAGGAATTCCCCTATGTTATATCGTAAGTTTCGTTTCTTTTTTGAAAGCTTTTAAAAATAAAAATAGCGAGATTTCTAACAATTTTAAAAATGTTTGATTGCAACTATTCTATAAATTTGTGTATATTTGGCCTTTTCCAATAAAACTTTTTAATATGCACCTCTCTAAAACCATGATCAAGTGGACATTCTAGTATAAAAGAATTACAAAGTTTACATTTTCTTTCTGAAAGTGGTATTTTTGCAGGTTTGTGCCACCTTCCAGTCTCTATTTCAAGTCTGTGAGATGACACTCTAAGTCTAGTTAATGCCAATCTAAATAATGTATATGTGTAAACGTATAGTCTTTTCACGGGTTCTTAAAATACCCGTGATTGAATATGCGTAAAATGAATTATGAGTCGGTAACTCTTAATTCGACGCTCCAGTTTGTGGGTTTCGGCCTGGCTGGGTTTATACCACTGTGTCTAATAAGAAGCCTGACTTCTCAAAATAGGTAATTTATATGTATAGCTCGTCGTCAGTAGCTTTAGTAATGGTATACATATGTTGTAAAATGTGACTGTGGTTGGCGGGAAAATTCTTTATAATTACACTATTTAATATCAATATTGCCGTGTGTTTAACAAATTTAAATTATTTATTTTAGTTGCTTCACCCAAATATATAATACATGGTGGCTGATTTCTGCCATTTGTCGTCTTTTCGTCCTGTCGTCCTTTCGTTCTGTCGTCTTTTCGAGGCGAAATAAGAAAAGTCGAAATGTCAGAAATCAGCCACCATAATAATAAACTGTTAACTGAGGCATTCATGCGAACGTATATATTAAAGCTGCTGGAACATTCACCTCGAAACATAAAAAACGTCAGCTATAAAATTGGATATTTTCTAAAATGGAACAAACGGAGCTAAAGAAAACCTTTCATGCTTCGACTTCTCATTAACTTCTTACAATCGTCTATTCCCCTGGTTAAGTGGGACTACAATTCCATTTATTCCCCCCAAACATGCACAACTGAGTTGTAACGCTTGGTTAGTAATGAAACTTTCTATTTCGATCTCTTGACGTTTCATCAGAATAAAAGTATTCCCCAATCGCTATTAGTGGGGTTTCGATATTCATTAGGCGGAAATAAATATCAGGCAATATTCCCTTTCATGTAAACGACGGAGGGAAATTACACGTTTCTGACATGTTATTAGCCTCGGTCACCCGGCCCGCTTCTGATTTCTTCGTTACGCAGTGCTGCACGGATACAGAACCAGGGCATGGGGAAAATAGGACGTTTGAAATCGCCCTAACGTTTTGGGTGATTTTGGCGAGATTTTTAGAGATTCAACGAGACTTTCAAAAAAAATATTTTTAAGTAAATTTTAAAAATAACGTTTATTTCAACATGACGCAAACGTCGACTTTATGCGCGGGAAAAAAAAACGCGCGAATAAATTGTGCTAATCGCAAGTGGCCGCTTTAGTGGCCTTATCTGCCCAGACCGATATCATATGCATGATAACGGTCTAGCTGGCCGAGACTAACATGTTATAGGTGTCGACTAAGTAAATGTTATACAAAAGAGTCTTGCACGAAGTGGAATGTGGATAGTACACACGCACGCACACGCACGCACATAGTTTCAGAGAAGTAGTCGCCACAAAATTATCTTTTGAAGATCTATTTTAAGCTATGGCGACCATATTGGATTTCTGAACAACCCGGATTTTACTTATGACCAACTAGACATCAAGAGCAGCATTCCTGTAAAGTTTCATAAAAATCCATTTAGCAGTTTCAGAGAAGTAGTCGCCACCAAATGTGTTAACTGCGGTAGCCATCTTTGATATCTTTGATATCCGGCCGACTTGAATTTACGTAGGACAAACTATACATCAAGAGCAACAGATCTGTAAATATTTAAGAAAAGTCAATCAAATAGTTGTATAAGAGAAGTAGCCACACACAAAAAAAATACGGAGGTACGGACAGAAAAACGACGTATCACGAAATCAGCAACATGATCATCGCAAAAGGTAAATATCCTTGTTAAAGTCAAATTCTTCTGCAAGGACAAAGGTAAGTAATAAACAATGGAAAGGGGATATATATAAATTCATAAAAACACTGTCTCAAAAACACTCACTCAAGAACGACATAAGAACATAATGCTCAGTTAATAATGTAGGATTGTTCACGATTGGGTCACTAACACCTTAACCTACAGACAATCAAAAGGGATATTTTTCAGGATTGGATCATTGCCAGGTCAATTCAACCTTTATGTTTGATCTACTGATCCCCATAACAATAATGTTCCTCCTCTCACTAAGGTCAATGTACCTTCTCTCACCAAGGCCAATGTACCGTCTCTCACCAAGGCCAGTGTACCTTCTCGGCGAGTGTACCTTCCCTCACCAAGGCCAATGTACATTCTCTCACCAAGGTAATTGTACCGTCTATCACCGATGTCTATGCACCTTTTCTCACCAAGGCCAATGTACCTTCTCTCACCAAGGCCAATGTACCTTCTCTCACCAATGCCAATGTACCGTCTCTCACCAAGGCCAATGTACTTTCTCTCACCAAGGCCAATGTACCTTCTCTCACTAAGTTCAATGTATATTTTCTCACCAATGCCAATGTACATTCTCTCACCAAGGCCAATGTACCGTCTCTCACCAAGGCCAATGTACCATCTCTCACCAAGGTCAATGTACCTTCTCTCACCAAGTCCAATCTACCTTCTCTCACCAAGGTCAATATACATTATCTCACCAAGGCCAATGTACCGTCTCTCTCCAAGGCCAATGTACCTTCTCTCACCAAGGCCAGTGTACTTTCTCTCACCAAGGCCAATGTACCTTCTCTCACTAAGTTCAATGTATATTTTCTCACCAAGGCCAATGTACCGTCTCTCACCAAGGCCAATGTACCATCTCTCACCAAGGCCAATGTACCTTCTCTCACCAATGCCAATGTACCTTCTCTCACCAATGCCAATGTACCGACTCTCACCAAGGCCAATGTACTTTCTCTCACCAAGGCCAATGTACCTTCTCTCACTCAGTCCAATCTACCTTCTCTCACCAAGGTCAATATACATTCTCTCACCAAGGCCAATGTACCGTCTCTCTCCAAGGCCAATGTACCTTCTCACACCAAGGCCAATGTACCTTCTCTCACCAAGGCCAATGTAACTTCTCTTACCAAGGCCAATGCACCGTCTCCCGTCTCTCACCAAGGTCAATGTACCTTCTCTCACCAAGGCCAATGTACCGTCTCTCACCAATGCCAATGTACCGTCTCTCACCAAGGTCAATGTACCTTCTCTCACCAAGGCCCAATGTACATTCTCTCACCACGGCCAATGTACCTTCTCTCACCAAGGCCAATGTACCGTCTCTCACCAAGGTCAATGTACCTTCTCTCACCAAGGCCAATGTACCTTCTCTCACCAAGGCCAATGTACCTTCTCTCACCAAGGTCAATGTACCTTCTCTCACCAAGGCCAATGTACCGTCTCCCGTCTCTCACCAAGGTCAGTGTACCTTCTCTCACCAAGGTCAATGTACCTTCTCTCACCAAGGCCAATGTACCTTCTCTTACCAAGGCCAATGTACCTTCTCTCACCAAGGTCAATTTACCTTCTCTCACCAAGGCCAATGTACCGTCTCCCGTCTCTCACCAAGGTCAGTATACCTTCTCTCACCAAGGCCAATGTACCTTCTCTCACCAAGGCCAATGTACCGTCTCTCACCAATGCCAATGTACCGTCTCTCACCAAGGTCAATGTATCTTTGACAGCAGCTAAACAAGTCAAACAGAAAAGCACAGAACACAGTCAACCAAAAACACGCATTCAAAACAAACAACAATTACAAGGGAGAATAGAAACGACGTAAACGACACAACAAACATACAAGAGTTGACAATAGGGGTACCGCCTTCGAACGGTCAGTTAAAAAAAGGATTGCATAAAAGTCGTTCGATATACAATTTGATATTTCCGACAATGGAACAAACGAAGCTAATGGAAACCATTCATGCTTCGTCTGCCCATTAACGTCTTACAATCGTCTATTTCCCTGGTTAAGTGGGACTACAATTACATTTATTCCCACAAACATTCACAATAGGTTGATTAGTAATTAAGCTTTCTTTTTCGATTTCTTGACGTTTCATCGGAATAAACGTATTCCCCAATTGCTATTATGGGGTTTCGATATTCATTAGTTGGAAATACATATCAGGCAAAAGTCTATTTTTTGTAAACGACGGAGGGACATAACATGTTTCTAACATGTTACAGGTCTCGACTTAGAGAGAATGTTGCACAATCTAGTACACCCCGAAGCAGCACCTGGAAACAATGCAATAGTACACACGCACGCATATAGTTTCAGAAGACTGTAGTTGCCACAAAAATTTCTTTTCAAAATCTATTTTAAGCTTTGGCGATCATATTGGATTTCTGAACGCCAACTATACCAAGAGCAACATTCTTGTAAAGTTTCATGACGATTTATCAAGTGGTTTCAGATTCGCCACAAAATGCGTTAACTGTGGTGGCCGTATTGGATTTTAATTTTATTACAGCAGACGACAACCCTACAAGTGTTGTCCACACAAGGTTTCTTCTTTAAGGCATTATTCAGAATCTGAATGATGCCACGTTGGCACTCTTGATCAAATTAAACTATATATTCAAGATGGCTGTCAAGATGGCTGCCGTGACATTACCTGGGCAATATATTGATTTCTATATGAGCTAGGCCAATCATTTTGGTGTCTACAACTAGGTTTTGGCGCCAAATAATTCCTTATTGACTTCACCTTACTCATAAAGTAAATACACATGATCAATATGGTCGCCAATATGCCGATAATATGGCCGCCGATACATTAAAATTACAATGTATTGATTTTTACATTAGCTATTAGCTAGGACGACGATGAGAGTGTATATGACTATGTTGCAAGGGGTCAAGGCATCAATCAATGTATGACCTCATACTTTTTTCTTGGGACCTCACTGCTTTAAATTGTACCGCTTTAGCTGATGGTTGCTTTAAGTGTAAATAGGACACTATCTTGACTTTTGTTCCAGATATAATAGCAACATTGTTTTAAGTTTTAGGACGAAGAAATTAGTTTTTATTTTACACGCTACAAAACAATATGTTTGTTTTAAATGATACTCGCATTATCAGACTGAATGGAGCCTGAACACAATAGTTACGCCTATAGGCCAGAATAATCTAGAATTGTATAGTTTGAGGATTACTCCTTAGACTAGCGGTTGGGTTTCATATATAGTAATGGGTGTTGTTGGGTGTGTTTAAGGTGAACTAATGGCAAATGGTGAATTTGCAGAGGCACTGAACGTAGCTCGTTCGTCTCTCAAAATGAATTATTGACAGAACACTTAGTAGCGTTTGAGGTTTGTCTTACATCTTGTCATACCCTTACTGGTTTGTTGGGCTGGCTTCTGCCAAGGTACTGAATACTTGCATTGAGACTTTTTTGTTTTTTTATTTTCTATTCATATATAAATGATCATCCATGTGTTATATTTATATTGCCTATTAATGCTGCCTAGTTCGTCAGAGAATACAAACTGGCAGGGATTTCTTTATTTACACTGTCCCGTTTTATTGGGATGACAGTTGTTAAGAGTAAGGTTTGGTGCACCCTAGAACCTGGTGTAAACTCCAGGGCCTTTATACTACAGACCGTTCCAATGCGGTAACTCGAACAACCTGTTTGTGTTTGTGATGTCACATGCCTAGCTTCTTATAAAGATTGTAATTGTTTGTTTTAATTCGTGATTGTTGGTTGACTGTGTTCTGTGAAAGCTACATTTCCTGTTGGACTTGTATACCTACTTTTAGTGCTCTTAGGATGGTCATCGAAGAAAGTCTGCACAGTGGGTCATACGATGATTTAAACATATTCCCTTACCCTCGTCCGTCGGATGGGGACGTAAACCGGGCGGTCCCGTGTATCGGTCTATCCTCCGAGCACGTTAAAGAACCAAAATAATCTATTCGATAATAAGAGTAGGGCACACGGTTCCCGGATTCCTATGTATCCTTCCCCACTCTCTGGGGCGGCTCTAAATAACCTATACTGTGCTAATGAGCCGTTAAACAACATTCATTTCAATTGCCATATAAGTATGCAAATGGGTCGGGCCACAGGTTCTATCAACATTAGTTACGGCCCTTCCTAATACAATGTGTTACAGAAATGTACATGGCTAAATAGTTATTATTTTACAAAGTATTGTAAACAAACTAAAGATAAATGTATGTCTGCTGATATAATATATGTCTGCTGATATAGTTTTGTTCTTTGTTGTGAAATATAATTACGATAGAAGAGGAAAGGCGTAAGCTGTATGGAAGTTATGAAGGAAGAAGATGAGGTAGTAGACAATCTGACAAGTTGCCAATACAGTGAGTCAGAACAGTATTTACGTTTGAAAAATATTTGTTAGAATGCGTTAGTATTTGAAACGTTTGGTCTCACTAATGTAGGTCTGAGAGGCATTAAAAAAATAATTTGTTTTCCGCGGCGGATATGTGTCCCCTACCAAAAAGCTAGATATTCACATTTAACGGATGGATGAAAGCGACGAGTAGATTGAAACGAGACATGTCGTTGGTTTTGAAATCTATTACACTTAAAAATGAAACGTTCGGCATTTTCTGTTTCATACCCACAGTCGCAACTTTGTGAACGTCTACGATTTATATAAAGATTGTTATGTTATGATTGCTGTATGAATTGCGAATTCGTGCATGTAGAACAGCAAGTGATCGTGAGCCATATAACAGGTACGTAGGAACTTCAGGACTAACGAATACAGATCTTAAGTCTTCGTTTAAAAACAAGAGGTCAATGACCGTGAAGCTCTACTGATTGATTTTGATTTCAGGAAGTAGTCGCTACAGACTTGTTTTTTGAAAATTTGAATTTTTAGCCGTGGCGGCCATCTTGAATTTCCGGCTGACCTGAAATTTTGCTAGGATCAATTAGACATCAAGAGCAACATTCCTGTGAAGTTTCATGAAAATCCGTTATGTAGTTTCAGAGGAGTAGTCGCTACAAGTTTTCATTATATAACTCTATGTAAACAAAGATGGCCACTGGCAGCCATGTTTAACGTCGAATCAAAACGATTTTCGACAAGGACCAACATCATATCATGCTGATCATTTTAGAAAAAATCCCATATCAATATCACTTACAGTTTTCAAGAAGTAGTCGCTACAAACTTGTTTTTTTAAAAAACCTATTTTTAGATCTGGCGGCCATCTTGGATTTCACATCAACATGAATTTTTGCTAGGATCAACTAGACTTCATGGGCAACATTTCTGTAAAGTTTCATGAAAATCCATTCAGTAGTTTCAGAGGTGAAGTCGCTACAAAAAAAGGTTTACGGACAGACAGACAGACGGACGACGGATGCCGCACCACGGCATAAGCTCTGCTGATCTCTGATCAGTAGAGCTAAAAATGCAAGTGATTCGGAGTTTCTGAATCGTTCCACATAGTAGTAGCGGATAGAATACCGAAAATGATTTGGAAAATATTTCCGATCGTCTGACATGGTCTCGTAGTTATTACCATTTCTAAGGTTATATGGGTTGTTTTCTTGAACAAATGGAGGAAATAGATTGGTAACATACGATGGCATTACGCCACTATTTACTTCATAGACAATAGTAAGTTTTTGCATTTTCCGTCCATCGGATAATGATAACCGTGCAAAAAAAATACGATGGCATGCTATCTAAAGGATGAGCATGTAATACGCCATAAGCCTGTGCTATTGAACTCCATATATAGGCACAAAAACAAGATTCATGCGTTATGGCCGTGGACCAATTTGTATGGTTTCAACACATGTAAGCTTATATATGACGGTCGATATTTTTGTGGAGGAGGCAGATCACCCACTTTTCCTGAGTAGAACCAGTACTGTACACCTCCCGCCATCCGTAAGAATCGACACGTCCTCACTTAAAAGTCGAATGGGATTCGAACCCGAAGCGGTGAGTGGCGAAGGTTTACAACGCAACGTCGTTAACCATTCGGCCACGGAGACGCACCGGCTATGGACCAAAGTTGGCTGGACAAGTGTTTAGCCATATGTATAACCATAAACCCATCTCTTCTAAAAAGGTGGACATTCCCTTCTCGAAGATGTAGAATTATATCGCACACATTTAATAGTCTAAATTCGCTACACAGATCACAGTTCACAAAGAAGAAATACCAGCTCGTATGAAATCCATTGCATTGGATACAAAAATTCTTGTGTTGACATACACATTTGCCAGACGAAAGTATTTTTGTTTCCACCCACAAACAACAATAAACACCGAGGTAACTATGATGTAATATCTCGCAAAGGAGGCATTATATGTTCATTCATGCATTTAACTGTCCTATCTCATATAGATATTGTCATTTTAATGGCACCGCAGTTATCTTGGCGAAATGGATTCACTGAGACCAAAAAAAGTCACAGACACCAACATGATTCTTCTTGCTAATGTAGAAGTGAACATATTGTCATTTTAATGTCGCAGCAGCCACATTGGATACGTTTTTATTTCTTTTGAGTGCCAATGTGCCATCATTCAGTTTGTGAATCAGTAGACGTGGGATATATACACTTCTCAAAACTGCTAACTACACCGCTCACGTTTTGGGTTATATATATCGATGGGTTGAATGTTTTTCAATAAAATAAAAAGGAAATACCAATTCAATCATTTTTACATCATTTCATTTTATTTTTTTCATGGGCAATGCTAGAACTAAACCACAATAAGCAATTACAAACGACCCATGTAAACACTAAAGTCACACTTTTCCCATATCTACATGTAGATATGGGAAAAGTGTGACTTTAGTGTTTACATGGGTCGTTTGTAATTGCTTATTGTGGTTTAGTTCTAGCATTGCCCATGACATGTAGATATGGGAAAAGTGTGACTTTAGTGTTTACATGGGTCGTTTGTAATTGCTTATTGTGGTTTAGTTCTAGAACACTAAAGTCACACTTTTCCCATATCTACATGTAGATATGGGAAAAGTGTGACTTTAGTGTTTACATGGGTCGTTTGTAATTGCTTATTGTGGTTTAGTTCTAGCATTGCCCATGAAAAAAATAAAATGAAATGATGTAAAAATGATTGAATTGGTATTTCCTTTTTATTTTATTGAAAAACATTCAACCCATCGATATATATAACCCAAAACGTGAGCGGTGTAGTTAGCAGTTTTGAGAAGTGTACTGAGGGATACTGTTTACAAGATATACTGACATTTTGGGACTTTACGGGCTTGACCCCTACGTTCATTTATTCGTTACGTCATTAAGTTGTTCGACTGTTAGTGATGTGTGTTTCATAACATATTGTGTCTATGGCAGTAGTTTCTTGATTTTACAACCAAAAATGGGTTTTTTCCAGGGTGCAACAAAAACTTGCTGAATATTTTTCCCTCAGTATATAAACAAATGTTTAACAAGAAAAGTCATAGTATACAATCTATACTATGACGACGAGCGGCAATAAGGATAAATATTGTAGTATATATAGCATATACTGTACATGTATTTATTTTAATACATATAGTGTGTGTTTTTTGTGTAAAATTAGTAGTGAGTTCAAGTTGGTGTAGCAAAGGCAGAGAACTAATTGGAAAAGTAAAATAAAGATGAAATATTTTTATTTGAAACTAAACGTGCAATTTAAGTGCTTCGCTATAACCAAGAAAGCGCTATATTCGCTATTTTATATAAAGCAAAGACTTCAGGAGCTGGACGGCGAACTGCAAAATAAACCTTCACTAAAACCGATAATTCGCTATATAGTGGGGCAGATTGGTGAAAAAATGTGCATTGTTTGACAAAAGCACCAAACTTTGCGCATAGCTAGATAATTCCATACTGAAAAAATATGGCTATGGACCCACGCCAGATTTTTCAAAATGGCCGCCATTTTCAAAATGGCCGCCAAATATGTAATAAATAATCAGTTGAACCTATATGTATCAGGTTTTAACAACATATATTATGGTAATCGCAACAAATTCCGCAAAATGATAGACAAAGTGTCATGAAATACAATCTTGGTATATTTTAAGTTCAAATTGGCTACCGTTTTCAAAATGGCCGCCTAAACGTGTTGAAAATTGTAAAAAGTATAATTCGTTTAATAGTTGTTTGTAAAAAAGTAATGAATATGTTGTATTTGTTTACTCAGTTTTCTTGGCATGGTATTTGTTTGTTAATATTGCAATAAAGAGTTATTTAGAGGCACCCTATGGTCAATGTATTAAGGCATTTAAAAGTTTAAATCAAATTTCACTTCGGATTGACTCTACGTTTTCTCCAGCCTTTGGAATTTCTGAAGGGTACTTAACTAATTTTCTTATCAGAAACTGTCGTATCATTATAAAATCTGTTTATAAACCCTAAAATACATTGACTTGGTAAACTTTATTTACAAGACAAAACACGTAAACAAAACCTAAAAGCGAAGGCATTTTATGCTAACGGATTAACTGCGTCTAGACTATATAGTTGCCACGCAGAAATGAAATTGGCCTGAAACCCATTGTGAAGATCATAATGGCATTTTGCGTTGAAACCTTCATATTTAAAATGGAGGCAATTAAAACAATCTGAGACTTGTTTGAAGACTGTAGATGGACCAGTGCCCTTGTGGCAATTTGAAATAAACACATGGATCAGAGAATGCTAATCACGTGATTACCATACTTATGGTAAAACGGGCTTACAGTTATTTGAAGTGTGAGCGACGCAAGCCTTAGACCATTGAATATTGCACATGTCGATCAAAAAGAGAAACCAAAAGTTCGCAGTTGCAGTACTGTTCAGTTACACTTTAAATCTTAAAATTAGTCATCTCTGTGTGCGAGATAAACTTCATTAGTGTTGTCTCATCAATACCCAATAAACTAGTTCAAAGGCAGAAATATAAGATTGTGAAAGAAGATGAAGGTGCAGTATGTGCTGTAAACACATCGCAGCTTCCGCATTGGATGATCTCTGAACCAGATATGGTCTGAGTTATCTGTTAATTTCAGTTATTGCAATAATTCATCAGGCACTGCCCATGAAAGGACTCTGATCTTTTTCATCATGAACAAGTTAAAGATGTTCGTAAGACAGTTTGAGTGACATAGTAGAGGAATTAGAAAATATATTCAAGGACAATATTGAGGATTTACTGGTAATTGACTTACGTAACATAGACGTCTCTCGTGTTACAGAAATTGCAACAAATGGGTAAATTATGTAATGCAAAGCATGACACGTACGTTTGTAACAGAGCTTATATATGACATAACCAAGTATGTCTTTAACCAGATAAACCAGAACATGTTTTCTTTCCTCAGTGGTCACCAACTTACAACATATTCTATAACTTGCTTTCTCTTCTCGCATATATATATGTATCATGTTAGGTTCCGATTAACGACGGATTAGGGTGTCTCACCAGCCTTTTCTAACTTTGGAAATCTTTTTTGGATTTTAATCAGACTATACGAGCTTTCTTAAAATGCATTTTAATGCTTGCAAAACATTAGTAAGTATGAATAACAAGTTCTTTTTACACATTGTTGGATGTCACTTGCAGAATGTTTAGTACGTGACGGCCATCATGCAAAACAAAATCAGAGCTCTGATAAACTGGCATAGCAATCGGTTGCGATAGAAGAGAAACTAAAAACAAGTTGTGCTTGTTGAAAAATGTATGACAAGAGGAAGTGCATGTTCGACAGGAGGAAGTACATGTTGATGTCGCAAAGAATTGTTGACATTCAATGGTTCCAAGATACAACAAGTCCATGCCACCAATTGACGTAGCTCCTTTCAAGCACACCTGCCGAGTTGTTTAACATGTTGTAATTGGACATAGTTGGAGACATGGCCTTTAGGTCCACCTGTGAAATGCCTTCATCCGGTGACTGCGGTTGAAGAGGATATGTTGAAGCCATTCTCGATAACACTACCACCGGCATCAACGTTTGCAAGAGGGACTTATTAAATGTAGATGTCAAAGAGACTAGTGTGTTGCAAACGTAGTGTAAAAGCAGGAATGATGTATAGTCTTTTAAAAATGGGTACAGTGACTGTGATTAAGAAAAATTGTACCATTCAGATCATAGATAGTAAGATTAGATTAAATTTAATGTTAGCTTTCAAATGATATGACCACATTTTACATTTGAGGTTGTGTATATAACAAACTTGTTTTATTTTTTGTTTTCTGATAGTGTCTTGTTAATATTGTTTATTAAATCAACTCATGTAATTTAAGGTCGTAATTAAATCTAATTCCGACAAATCGGATATTGTTTAAGTATCCTTTCCGATATCGTATCTCCAAGCGTTTAGAAGACTCGGCAAGCTTGATTTTTTTTATTACCTGCGGCGTCCCATTAGTTTTGCTACTTCATATGCATGTTTTAAAATCAGTTTTAATAATTATGTAAATAGTTCAAAGCAACTAGGTTTTACATATTGCTCATTGGGAACACAAACAATTAAAAAATATCCATTGTATTAAGGTATATGCTAGAAGTTTTAAAGTCAAATTGATGCTTGATAAATAATTCAAGAGTGTTGTGTATACATTTAATAGCGTTTTACCAAGTCACTGGATGTATACTTACGAGTTATTATAAACTAAAAGCCGCTAATAAAGATGAGACTGAAACTTAAACACACCTCAGAAATACTTAAGGCTAAAGACAACTAAGACAAAACAAGTCTCAGTGTTGGCATAGTATGTATACATACTACATAGTATGTATACATGATGTAGTATGTATACATGTGTAAAACCCCTAACCCTGAAGTATCTAACAACTATTTATTGAAGTATAGACATACACATAAATATATCAAGACGACAACACCTTTGTAAAACACATCGACATTTTGATTTCTTTCTAAAAAAAAAACACCAAAAATAGTAGCCTTTTTTGGCGGCCATTTTGAAAATGGCGACCATTTTGAAGAAAACAATGGCCCAAATTATATTGCATATTTTATTGTCTATCAATGTCCTGAATTTAGTGTATTTACTATAACAAGTTTTGATGAAACCAATTAATTATGTGCTTCATTAATTGTTTATGGTATATTTGGCGGCCATTTTTCAAAATCTGAGGTGGGTCCATAGCCAAAAATGTTTAGTACAGTATTGTCTAGCTATGTGTCAAGTTTTGTGCTTTTGTCACAAAATGCACAATTTTACCAATATATGTCACCAATCTGCTCCACTAATAGCTTAATAGCTGAGTTTCAGCTATATGTATTCTTAAAAGTCTGACTTTGACTGTAAATAATGTTTCATTGTGAACTTATATAAAACAAAACGCACTCTGGTATGGTAACAATATGATCAAATGTATATATTTTTAAGTTCATGCTGTACAAAAAAACATTATTGATGTGCAAAAATAAAAACTGTATGTACAACTCTGTAAGTGTACGGTCCCTGCCAAGACTTGAACATGGATGTTTTTTTCTCGAAAGAAAAGCGTGTTTCTTTACACTACAGAGATCGCCCAGCCATATCGGGAGGTGTTTCATTAGCGTTAGAGCGTGACGTCATAGCTTCTTTATTGTTTTGTGTGTGTGTAGAAGCGCCCCTTTTACTTCACATGTTCAAAGAGAGAGAGACGTTGACATTTTGGAGTTATGCAAGTAATTGTAAATAGAAAATGTGTTTTAATGTGCATACAATTTACAGTGTCTTCTACTGGACGTGTCATTGAGTTTAGATTGTTTGCCATTATCAAATCTCGCTCTCGTTTTTCGCGAGATTTCGAGTTCGGGGTGTCTCAACACTAACTCTGTATAGTGAATATATAGTGTTTATTTGTTTTAGACACAATTTAGAGCGTATCATGCAAAAATACCATGCGAGTGCTGTTTCTAGTTGTGTTAGTAATATAAACTGTCAGAATATTGACCTTTTCTGAGTAAAATGGCTTTTTTATTGCCATTATAATGATACCTTGAAACCGAAGTAGGTAGATGTGTGCGTTACTCAAAGATCAGAATCCTCATGTTTCATAAATTATTTAAAGTAACTAACTTTGCTTATTACACTTAATTATATTCCACAAGCGAATATGTATCGCAAAATTATTAAATATTAATATAATAATTAACAGAACTGCAAAATATTTTTTATTTCATTTATAAATCATAGGACCCACATATAGCCATGCCAAAAATAATAATTGAACAGTCGCTTATGTTGGGTTTTATTTACATGTTGTTTATTGCGATCAAAAGATAAATAAAGGGTTTCTCCAATAGTAATAATGCGATACCCCGTGGCTAATTGGCTGTCCAAAGCAGGATGTTTGCTTAGATCAAAGAGGCCATAAATCACAAACACTGGCTGCGCGTGGTGTGTTGACATCACAGATATACTATAATTGTGTCATATTTTAATTGGTGCATACGGCGAGGGTAAAAAAATAACTTCAGCTAACTGTTTTCAATTTAATTTTATTTATAGTATGCATTTGTGAAACTAAACACATTACAAATAGATTACGTTCAGTCGGATTAGTCAAAAATAAAAAAAGGGAAGTCTGTTACATGCTTGTTTGTTATTTAAATCGAAATTATGTATTTCGTGTCACATATTCCATCTGTCTTGCAGATAAACGAACTTTTAAATCAATTTAAGAAACACAATAATTATGATCTTCGAATAACGTCAGGGACATCGACAATTAGGCTACCTACTTTCGGTTTCAAAATATCATCATAATTACAAATAAACACCACAATTAACACCGGCAAATTCAATATATGAAAGCTCATATTAATAACATAACTACAAACAGCTTTCCCACTTTATACATAATACATGTATATATAAAATTGAAAATTAAAATATTACACAATATATTCTGTATATATATGATGTCAACACACCACGGGTAGCCAGTGTTTGTGATTTATGGCCTCTTTGATCTAAACAAACATCCTGCTTTGGACAGCCAATTAGCCACGGGGTACCGTTTTATTACTATTGGAGAAACCCTTTATCTGTTGATTGCAATATACAACCTGCCATAAACTCAACATTAGCAATTAATTGTTTTTGGCATAGCTATATATCTATCTAGGTCCTATGATTTATGAAATCTTATACTGTGGAAGGAATAACAATATATTGCAGAGCCCTGTTAATTATTTTACATAATAATTGTCGTAACAATTATCAACAGTGAATGACTCTTTGCAATACATATTCGTTTGTGGAATATACTTTTATGAAGATTATTTAAAGGAGAATTTATACTTATGTTAAGTATTGAATTTAAAACTCAGCATGCACAGTATTGGACTCTCAAACCAGGGAGTAAGTTACTCCCTGCTCAAACTACTGGTAGAAAAGATTAATGAACCGTTCCTGTTTACATTTAAATGCAGGGACTTACTTAGTTAAGTGTAATAAGTAAAGCTAATTACTTTAAATAATTTACGAAACGCGAGGAGTATGCTATTTGAGTAACCGTGGCGCACTTCTATATCTACTTTCAGTTTCATTATAATGGCAATAAAAAAGCCATTTTACCCAGAAAAGGTCAATAGTCTGACAGTTTATATTACTAACACAACTAGAAACAGCACTCGCTCGATATTTTTGCAGGATACGTTCTAAGACTTGTCTAAAACAAATAAACACTGTATATTCACTATACAGAGTTAGTGTTGAGACACCCCGAACTCGAAATCTCGCGAAAAACGAGAGCGAGATTTGATAATGGCAAAAGGGTGAATATAAAGTCTAAACGTAATGTTTCTATCGCAATATTGAATTATAGTATAAATATTACGGCCGTGATAACCGCCATCGTTGTTGTATTTTTACCTGCTGTCTGTTAATAGACACTCCGCTAATTTTATGTAGGTCAATCCGTGACAAATGTCTGCAAGCCTATGTTTAATTTGACACGTCCAATAGAAGACAATGTAATTGTATGCACATTAAAACACAGTTTCTACTTACGATTACTTGTATATGCCAAACTCCAAAATGTCAACGTCTCTCTCTCTTCGAACATGCAGGATCCGTCTATATTACATATGAGTCCCTGGAACATGTGAAGTAAAAATGTAATGGCCGCTTCTGCGCACAAAAAAAGGGAAGAAGCTATGACGTCACGCTCTTCCGCTAATACATTACTTTAATGAAACATGCGTTTTTCCCAGTGAGGTCTAAATCACATTTACACACATTATAACTAACTCATACACGTATATAAAACTTCCCTGGAATTTTATTAGTACAAAACATATTCCACCTCGATTCCAAAACGTATACAGAAAATGGAATTCACAATTAACTATATCCATACACGAGGGGTACAGCCTATCACTTTATACGCTATACCTAATCTCAGTAATAGAGCGTTCTAATGATTTCCATACACAGTAATAGTTAACTGAATTTATATATTCATGAATAATAACGCTCTATGAAAATGTGTGTGAACAACTAGTTCGGATCTTGGCTAAAACGGCAACCGGACTACTAAGACAAATTACACATCACGAGCCACTTTCCTGTAAAGTTAGAGAATCCACTCACAAGTACGGAGGGTCAATGGACGACACACCACGGCTAGGCTCTGATCGTTGAGCTAACCGGTACGATACATAACTACAGGGAATGTAGCGACAAGCCAAACATATGTAGTATTGAGAGTTCTGTAAAACTTGAATAAGGGTGAAAGAATTATCAAAATCGGATCATAAACAAAGGAGATATTTGAAGATTCTGTTGCTACGGATATGAAAGCCGAAATTTTTAAAGCTATGACAACACAGTTTCAAATGACCATATATGGAATATTTATAAACATGGACATTTCCTGATTTATAGGAAATGAAATGATAGCAACTGTATGAAAAAGATGTACTTAATGGCACTAATGCTTCATATGATCAGTAAAGGATTTTGCATTCATTTGCTTTGTTTATCTTTGCTTTAAATGATATTTATCAATATTCCATATATGGTAATTTGGAACTGTGATGTCATAGTTCTCAAAATGGCGGCTTCCATATCCGCTATTAAAACAACCTTAAAATGGTCAGATCTTTTTTTGTTTATCAACCGATTTTGAAAATTCTTTCACCTTTTTCCAAGTTTTTTACAACTCTCAATAACAGAGCTTGTTTAGCTGTGTCGCTGCATTCCCTTATTGTTAACCTTAACGGAGATGATGGAGACTTTGTCAAGTATTTGGTTATATTATTACCGTCCACCGTTACACCAAATACACGCAAGAATGCGACGTCGCATGAATGCGTTCCATTCGCGGATAAGTATTGATGCAAGGTCCTAAACACTTTGGATATTTTCATCCTATGGTGGCTGATTTCTACCATTTGTCGTCACTTCTTTTCGTTATATCGCCCCCGAAAAGACAGAACGGAAAGACGACAAATGCAGCACGAAAAGACGACAGAACGAAAAGACGACAGAACGAAGGACGCCATTTCAACAGAAAGAACGCCACGCGAAAAGACGACACTTAACGTCTCACACCATAATTTTCCATAGGGTCCCATTGTAATGTTTTTGTTCGTGGCAAAACGAAATTTACAACATGTATTTATGCTTAACTTCTTCATTGATCCAATATCTGCAATTTGAAACACAATTAACAAATATTTACCAGATTTAACTTTTTTTAAGTTCATGTTTGCGTGACACCTATTACAATTTAGACAAATTTACAACCCCGTGGTGATTAGACCCACGATGTGTAAAATGAGGCAGAATTAGCTAGAAATCTTATATCAACATGAATTTTTCTGTGATCTCTTCCTAAAATGCTGTAGATTTAGAACCTGGTAAAGATAAATCAATGTATCCTGTAAAACGTACAAAAGCGGACTTTTTTTTTTTAACTACCTCCTTCATCTGTATGGCTCGAGTATACAAGGGATATAATAGTGTTGTGAGACCTTAAGCCGCAAAAAGACGCCATTTGATAATTATTGTCGTCTTTTCGTTATTTTGTGGCCTTCTGTCGTCTTTTCGCCCTTGAACGGCGTCTTTCGTTCTGTCTGTCTTTTCGCACTGCATTTGTCATCTTTAATTTTGTCGCATTTTCGTTGTCATCTTTTCGCCTTCCGGTTGACATGCACGTTTCGGTCATTGCGGCCATTTCACGGGGACTACTAAAAGTGAATTGTTGGGGAAATGGGTAAAAAAGACAGGACCTTCTGTCCAATCAATAATAAACGGAGGGTTACTATTTCTTTTAAATGTTTTTATAAACGCAGAATGGTTAATTTAATATGAATATTAAAACATAATAATATAAAAACAATATTTTGACTTTGTAATGTATTAGTAACTTTCCGGGACTGATACTGATGATTATGTCCGGACCAGTCGTACTAATTATCATGTTTGGAGTAAACGTTATATTCTTATTATTTAAACTGGTATGTTACAATGTAGGATGGTTTAGCGGACATAACTATGTATTTGTTTATGTAAAAATGTAATAAAATGACTTTGTATTTAATGACTTACTTTCCGGGGCTACTTAAAACTAGACACGATTTTGGCTCATGTTCTTCGATCTATTCAAACAAATGACAAGCAAAATATGGACTTTTAAATTTAACACTTAACTGTCCGGGACCATTTTGTGATACTTATGTTAGACCCACTGACCCAAAAACAGTAGAAGGGTTTCTCCTCTCACCAAGGTCAATGTACGGAGTAGTATTAATTAAAGGGCGAGTAGTTAATTTTAGGGGGAATAGTGCTACCCGCCTTTAAATAAATCCTGGCCTTGAATTCACCAATCAATCTTGAGAAAATTCTCTAGAACTCCACCGCTGCGGGTTCAAATCCCGATGGCGAGAGGTATACAATACCGGTTCCTATGGCCAAACAAGTCCTAAAAATAATGCAAAACACAATTCGAACAAACAAATCTTCTTTGAGGGGGTACTATTTTTTATGACCAAAGAGTGATAACAAATTGGGCATGTAAGAACATCACTATATATACCACATGGGCCTCCTGTTAATGCTGGTATTTACATATACCACATGGGACTCCTGTTAATGCTGGTATTTACATATACCACATGGGCCTCCTGTTGATGCTGGTATTTACATATACCACATGGGCCTCCTGTTAATGCTGGTATTTACATATACCACATGGGCCTCCTGTTAATGCTGGTATTTACATATACCACATGGGCCTCCTGTTGATGCTGGTATTTACATATACCACATGGGCCTCCTGTTGATGCTGGTATTTACATATACCACATGGGCCTCCTGTTGATGCTGGTATTTACATATACCACATGGGCCTCCTGTTGATGCTGGTATTTACATATACCACATGGGCCTCCTGTTAATGCTGGTATTTACATAGGCCGTTTTTAAAGGGGAATAAAAGCTTGTTCAGAGTTTTAATAAAACAAATTTTGATGTTTGTAAGCACAGTACAACATATTCCATTAAATAGTTTCAAATTTGCCAAGTAATAATCTGTTATCGGTAGTTCACGAAACTTCATAGGTAGTATCAGCATGATGTCTAGTAGCGAATATTGTCAGGACGTTCTGGTTGAATGATTTTTGTCGGAGTTAGAGACTGAAGTTTTTCGATTCTAAAGCTTGTCCGTTCAACTCCTATGCTTTTCATCCGATTTTCACGAAACTTCACATGAAGTATCAGTATGACTAGTAACGCATATTCTGAGGATATTACGGTTAAATGTTTTTTGGTGGAGTTACAGGTCATATAGCTTGATCGCTCAACTCCTACAATTTTCGTCTGATTTTCATGATAATTTACAGGAAGTACCACTATGCTGTCTAGTAGTGCATATTGTCATGACGTTCTAGTTGAAAGACTTTTGTTGGAGTTATGAGACTTTAGGCATTTTTCATACAGTTGAAGGTTTTTAGGCCAAAAATGCACATTTAAAGAACTAAGTTTCTGCCATGCTACGCAGGCGACTCTAAAAGGGGGATAACTATCTTGTATACTAAACCTTTGTGTTGGGAATTCCTAGTTTTCAGACTTTTACCACATGTACAAATTGGCTAAAATAGACTAGAAGGTCACTGCCTACATGTCAAGCCTATTATAAACGTCCAGTTTTTAGCTCTACTGGCCAAGGGCCAGATGGCGAGTTGTCCGTCGTGCGTCGTTAACTGTTGTCTTGTGAATACTCTAGGGCCTTCATTTTTCATCCGATCATCCAAGTTCGAAAACCAGCCAGATCGGTATAATTTCACCGGAGTTATGGCCCTTGTTTTGCTGAAAAATGCCATATTAAGCCTTGTGAACACTATAGCACCTTCATTTATTACTTGATCTTTACCAAACTTGCACAGATTGTTAATATCAATGAAAGCTCGAACAAGTTCGAAAACCAGCTAAATCGAATCGGTAACACCGGAGTTATGGCCCTTGTTTTTTCTGGAAAATGTTATTTTCTGCATTGTGAACACTCTAGGGCCTTCAATATTAAACGGATCTTTACTTAACTTTCAATGAAAGCTCGAACAAGTTCAAAAACCGCCAAGATCGAAATAATTTCAACGGAGTTATGGCCCATGTTTTGTGAAAAATGACATATTAAGCCTTGTGAACACTCAAGCACCTTCATTTATTATTTGATCTTTATCAAACTTGCAGAGATTGTTAATATCAATGAAAGCTCGGACAGCTTCGAAAACCAGCTAGATCAGACCATTAATAGCGGAGTTATTGCCCCTTGATGCTATATTTTGCCTCGTTAAGACGATAGGGGCTTTATTGTTCATCCGATCTTACCAAACTTTATCAGATTGTTAATATCAATGAAAGCTCGGACAAGTTCGAAAACCATTCATATCGGACCAGTAACAGCGGAGTTATGACCCTTGATTTAGTTGAAAATGCTATATTTTGCCTTGTTAAGACTTTATTTTTATCCAATCTTTACCAAAATTTATCAGATTGTTAATGTCAATAAAAGCTCGGTCAAGTTCGAAAACCAGACAGATCGGACCAGTAACAGCGGAGTTATGGCCCTTGATTTGGTTAAAAATGCTATAATTTGCTTCGTCTTACGATAAGGGCCTTCATTTTGCATCTGATCTTTCCCAAACTTTACCAGATTTTATGACTTTCCTTTTTTATATCATAATTTTTTAATATATTTTTTTTAAGCTCTATGTTGGACCAGTTGGACCAGTAACGGAGGAGTTATGGCTCTTGATTTAGTTAAAAATGCTATATTTTGCCTCGTTAATACGGTAAGGCCTTCATTTTTCATCTCATCTTTACCTTTACCACATTCTTTAGTTATGGCCCTTGATTTAGTTGATAAGCTGTATTTTGCCCAAAACTTTCAAAAAAACGTAAATGGCAGTCTCTTGCTTCATTGATGTTATAAGAGCCATGTTAGCCAGTAGAGCGTCCACAAGCCCTCTTGGGTCTCTTGTTTTATTTGACCAACCCCCAAGAGATATTAATTAATGTGATTGGGGGGGGGTGGGGGGAAACGTAAATGGCAGTCTCTTGCTTCATTGATGTTATAAGAGCCATGTTAGCCAGTAGAGCGTCCACAAGCCCTCTTGGGTCTCTTGTTTTATTTGACCAACCCCCAAGAGATATTAATTAATGTGATGGGGGGGGGGGGGGTGCATGACATAGAAGAGACTGGATGTGACCTATATTTCATAGAAAGTATGTCACGCTACTCAAAACACTTTATATTAGATGCACAAAGGAACATTCTGGTGAAGTTTGATGAAAATCCTGCAAAGAAGCAAGATAAGCATGTTGTAACGGAGACCGGACGAGACCTCTATTTCGTCAAAAGTATGTAACAGCGACCAGAAATTTCTTGAACATGATGTTAGATGCATATATGGAACATTCCGGTGAAATTTGGTGAAAATCCTGCGAGAAAGAAGCAAGATACGCATGTCGTAGCAAGAAACCGGACCTGAAATTCCGTGAGAAATAAGATAAGCAGGTCGTAGCGGTGCCAGTATGTGACCTATATGTTGTTGAAAATAGGTCACAGCGACCCAAAACTGTGCATGTGATGTTGGTTCTACATAATGAACATTCTAGTGAAGTTTGGTGAAAATCCTGCAAGTAACAAAGATATTACGAAATGAAAATCGGATGCACTGATGAATGAACACACACACACACCCACCCAGACGACATTGTGATCGGTAAGGAGAGATCCGTAAATGGGCTCGACAAAAAAATCCACAATGTGAAAAACAACAAATATAAATACCTGGAGATTTGAAACAACAGAGAACCCAGTAACATTTATATAATAATTTTATTAAATGTTTTTTCGACATGTAAAAATACAAATACAGCATACATAATTAGATAACCATGTATGATGACAACGTCCAGCCGAGTATAACAGGTTTACATGTATATATTGAGCTGGTGTAGGGCATCCAGCAGAGTCCAGGGATGCCATATCACATCAAGTAAAATCCACTGAAGGGATGTAGTAATCGTGATTGGTATACTTTACTGCCAAAATTATGGGGGGGAAATATTGACACTTAATGTTTAAATTTAAAATAAGTTGAACAAATTAAAACATACATTGTACCTTAAAAACGTAATATTGAAGACTACAAAAGATGGCATATTTGTTATTTTTATTTTTTTTCAGTTAGAATGATGATATGGCATCCAAAGACTGGGTGTGGGCTCGGGAAAATAGATCTTGTATGCATATAAATAAATATATCTACAGCGACAACTCTCGTGTTACATACCGAGAACAAAACAGGAAGTCGATTTCATGGCTTCGAAACTGTGCACAAAAGTATTGATGTTGATTTATGTTTACTTTACACTGATTCAAATTTAACAGAACTCTTCAAATACATGTACTGAAAATACAATATAAAAAAAAAATTCTCTTCAAACACGAGCATCACTGTTATATTTGCAAACGGAGTGAATTTTAATTCACAGATAAAACATACGGCACCTTAATCGGGGAAAAAATCTATCAACATACAAGATATAAGTTCTCATCGGCTCACCTCACATAAGTTTGCCCTAACAACTTGAGGGACTAGGAAACAGCAACTGCACAAAAAACAAATAATTCAAACTATATGTAGTGAGTCCTGGGCTGACAGCATACTGTAATAGGAAAATTGATTGCAATAAAAAATATTGCTCAATTTTAAAAAATATTGCATTAGATCGACAACTGACCAAAATTTCACATACTGTAACAGTAGTTTCATATAGACAATCTAAAGATATTATACAACTACACTGGTGCTCATCACAACCAGAAACCTTGCTCTCTGCAGCAAATAATTAAAAGAATCTCAAACTCACGTTAACCATGTCTAAAACTGTTACATAAAATTAGTATGAAACAGAAACTTCTTCACAGAAATTTATTTCATAAAAATTCAGTATAGAACATTCTGCCCATTTTTTCTCAAAAGAATGAATACAAAATTAACCCCCACCCACCCTCCCTCACTCACACAGACACCTTTTTTTTTATTTAAAGAAATCAACAGCTTATCCACAAATTAAAACATATTTTTTCCCGACAATCTTTCATTCGATTGGATTTATTAAAGCTAACCCGTATGAGTATGTTGTCAGCTCAAGAAGGATTTCTATAATCGACCTTGGAGACAGGTCAAAAATTCATGTCAAACAATAAGCAAATATTAAAAGCACACAAAGGCAAAGCTAAATAATGGCATAAAAACAAGTTGGACACAGTCTTATTTAGTATCTAAAGACTTGAAAGCAGAGTAAATATCTCTATACCAAATGATTTTCCGTTATGTTTAGTTCACAACAATTCAGTAAAGCCACTGTTACTTTGTGTCAAGTTGTTTTGTTTCTTAAATTCGGTATGCTGAATTTGAGTAGAGTGAATCTGGGTTTTATGGTGCACCAACAAATGAAATGAACTGGGTTTTACGGCGCACCAACACATGAAAGGTTATATGGCGTCTAAACAGGAATGAACATGCCAGGCTCAACCTCCATTTACATCAAGATAAAATATGGAGAATGGGCTTAGAACCTTCTAACCTGCGGAACTGCAGAGTTGCTGCAAATTCTATAGTAGACACTCCATTTACAAACCAATAAATGTCGACTTTAGAAGTTATTTTTTCCTTTTTTATGTGACTGTGTCCTCTATGGAATGAATCAATAATTGAAAATAGTAATCATCTGGTTTCAATTTAAACAAGAAACATGAACAATTTAAAAAAAACTCACAAAAAGGAAGAATAGGAACTAGTACAATTATAAACTTCGAATAAAAGTGAATGAAAATTCGACAAATTTAATTAAAATCCGAGGACTTGGAAACATACATAATCACAAACAAGAAGATGACACAAGTATTGCTTTGGGATTACCTAAAAGTTGCCATAGAAATATTTAATTAGTAATTTATTCATGCTTAAATATGTATAAATTATTTGCTCAGCCTCTGAAAAATGAATTTATTCAGAGCAATGATATACCATTTAAAGAGAACTAAAACAACTCATTTCAGATTTAACAACAGTTACATGTACATATTATAAACCCATAAATAAAATACTCATCGAATTAAAAGTTTCCATGGCAACGAAACTAAGACTCAAACAATCATAACTTTTGTTGTCTATAACTTTTTATTAATAACGACACGAAAAACATTTAAACATGTATTTGTTTATTATTGCTTATGATGTTGCGTACAAGTTTCACCGAGATACTGTTTTCAGAGACAAACAACAGTGTGTAATCTTCCCAGTCTCGGGCTGATGTCAGCCCCAAGTCCCAATCTCTCCCAACCACCCCTCAACAATTGCAATTGTAATTTTAAATTAATGGACCTGTTCCATTACTTTTATTTGCAGGATTAAATTTTAAACTTTAATAGCGAATACATTAATTGATCGGTTTTCAGTACCGTTTATTTCTATCTATTTTTTTTTTAAATGATTGGCATTCGAATCCCCAGGCATTGTTCCAAAAAGGGGGAGATTACACACCGAATAATGTAAGATGTATACAAAATGACATGGTGAATTTCCCACGTACAGTGTGCACTTGCTTGTAAAAATAACAAGATAAACTAGTTTATCCCTTGCCTAAACATTCCAAATGCATGTCTGACTTTGTATGGTGATTATACAGTTCTCATGGCAATGCCTACCAACTTCATATAAAGTTGCGAAGTCGTACCAAAGCATGTGAACTATTAAATTGAATAGGGTTTTAAGGCGCACCAACACATGAAAAAGTTATATGGCGCCTAACAGGCATGAACATGCCAGGCTCATCTTCCATGTACATCGAGATAAAATATGGAATATGGGCCTAGAACCTTCTCACCCTGAACTGCAGAGTTGCTGCAAATTCTATCGTAGAAAACTATTTAACAAAGTATTGACAATTAAATTCAACTGACGCTATTAACTGTGGTTAACATTTTAAATAAGTACATTATGGTTAGAAATAATAACACATTAAACTAGAAAGTGACAACAGTAATTTGGTGTACTGGTAATAAATGACTGTGCACACCATAGTGGGGATGACATGATTCATGAAACAGTGGGACACTCGACTTGATGCTAGGGTACATAGTTCAAATCATGGATAGCTTCTCTTGAAAATGGTTTGGACATTTATTTAAGTATAAAATTAAGTACTATAACAGAATGTGAAAACAACAAATTTCCCCGCAGCCAATATACAAAATCACTCCCCAAAAATTTAGTACTATTCATGTCGATCAATTTGAAGAGAGAATAATACCAACATTGTAGCAATCAATTAAAGGATATAATTACAGTATGTTAACAAAATGCTATCTAGGGGTTTCTATGACAAGAAATATTGCCTGAAACCAAACAACAATCTATCACCTTACAAATTAGCGGCCACATTTAATATCGGGTAAAACTGCAACACAGAAATAATACCAGTAAATGGACAACAATGACTTTCAAGAGAAGCTATGCTACTATATAAATGTACACCTTGACAATTTCATAAAAAAATTGCATAAGTTTCAGAATGTAAAAATGTTTATAGAAAAAAATGGACCAAAGCCCAATAACAAGTTCATGATTTCGTGTAAATATAAATGTCAACTATAAAAAACGAGAAAAAAAAAAGAAGAAGTTTTGTCTTGTTTCGAACACTCCCAGTAATTCCTGATTAATGAAAACTTGTATATAGCACTTTCAAATATATCCACAGAGGATTTCATCCGACATACATGAAATTCTTTTCTAATATTTAATACAGTGAGTGGACAAAAGCATGCACAAGAATTGTTCCCCCGAAAGAATGATAAGCTTTTAGGAAATGATAACCCCGTGTCATCCCGATTTTTCAAATATTTACATCCTGTTGAGTGCAGAATCAAGCCCCTCCCCTTACCCACCCTTATTCACAGAAGCAAACAAAGAAACATGAATGAAAAGAGAAACTTTGTTTACAACAGTATCCAACAAATTTGTGACAATACTGCATCACTATTTACCTTTATACCACTTCCAAACCGATCTCGCCGTACATTAAATAAGAAACGTATTTATTTCTAACCTATGAAATCAACAAGTGATCCAAAGTTTCTCCGTTTCAACACGCTTTGGTCAGATAGTTCTGAAGTAAAACAATCATTTGGCCATTCGGAATGTACATAGTATTTTGAGAGTCAAACTTTATCACACATCATTAAATATCCCTCGACAGAATTGTGACTCCCTTGAAGGTACATAGGTTTTATACCAGCTCAACAATTAAAACATTCACATTTCATGTGATCCGTTAATATGCATAAACATGATCGACAGCGATATAACACGTAACAAATTTAAATGTCAATATCAAAATGGGCATATGGAAGAACCATTTGATATACCAATTTCAGCTGCTTTCAATATATATAAAACACCAAGCAAAAATGCTCTAAAAAGTTATTACAAGGAGTTTTTGACATACCAATAGAGTATGTCTTTTTCAGCAGAACAGTCGTTTACTGGCATGAACGAGACCTCTCCAGTGCCATTTTTTAATTTGCAGTTTTCACACTGAGCTTATCTGTACGTTAATTTCCATATTACGTTGTATACCACAAATGCAACTGTGAACTGTAATTAATTAGCGATTTTATCGCACTGATTTGACTAATTAAAATGATCAGCTGAAACTTCAAATTAGATCTCGTTATAATGAACTGACGCAATATTAGAAAAAATGCCTATTTCTCATCTTACCGTATTTTTATACGTGGTAATACAATACTAGCAAGTAAGTAAACAATCTGTAATTTGCAATCATTTTTTTTTTAATATATAAATAAGGCTCTATTATTTATATAATTTATTTTAATCTAAAAGGTGTAAAGAAAAACATTTGATTCCTAGAAACAATCGGTCTAGTTGTTAATAACATCAACAATTATGCATTAACGTGTCCTTTTCCCCCAGCTTCTACAGTAATAAAGGAAGTATAATAAATAAGATGCATACTTGTTTACTTTTGCATATAAAAGAGCTCACTGATCTATCAGAAATATTCCATCAAGGTCAGTTTTTAAATAGCCTTTCGATCTCTTCAGGAAGTTTTATATGCAAAATTGAACAAGCAGTCTGTAGGAATGGTGTACACTGAGCAAAACATAGAAACTTAAGCTATCAAAGTCCTAATAATAAATATTAAAGAGTGGTGTCTAAACCCCTTGATGCTTCTTCCGAGAATCCCGACCAAATTGGATCTTTTGTCAGCCAGAGTGTAACATGACCCGATAAGTCTGTGTTTGATAGTGCTTTCCACTCTTTCCGACTTACAGTAAATTGTCAACAACGTAAAACTGATATGTCGATTTGAACGTTGACAGACGAAAACAAAGGAAGCAAAATCTATCGTGCATGCATTATTTAAGATAATGAAAAGAACGCTGTATAAAATAAATCAAAAGTCACGAAAATGAGAACTTAGAAAAACAGTTTTCGATATGTTAAAACCAAAGACAACCAAAGTTATGATCGATTCACACACAACCATGTTATTAAAACATATACTAAAAATAAACACAACATAAAATCATACAACACAATAATGAAAATAAAAAGCAAACATAAAAAAAAAGATGAATTTCTTAAACAGTGTTTTAATGATGCTTGTTTTATGATGCTTGTCAAGAGATCTGGATCAAAATTAACATGCAATCCGACTTGGATATTTAGATGCCATCGACCGAGAACAAATGTCAGTGACTTTTATACTTGTTTGTATATATATTAAATAAATAAACCAGTTAAAAGTTAACCAGAAAGAAAACTAACCCTATTACAAGTAGGGAAAGCTTTTATCGATATTGTTCACTTCAAGCAAAATTATCTGCAAGAAAGATCAGAGCAATTATGTAACTGCTGCCAATAAATTCTCATAACAAGTCTTCCGATCATGTACATAACGCAGTGTTTAGTTACCATGGCGATCGACATAACATCAATTGACAAAATATCCAAGCAATATCTGCGTATCGACTGTCCCATGTAATATTATACGGACGAGGCAGACAGTTCAATATTTCTACGGATCAATAACCATTTGTTCTACTACAATACATCGCAGGTTAAACATTCTCTATTTAAAAGCAAATACAGGCAAACAAAACACAAAGATAAACAAACACATGAAAAATCAATAGGAAACAAATTAGCCAAAACTGCCATTAAATAAACGCAAGAGTAAATCAATAAAATGAAATCAACAGCTGTCATTTTCAACAATCAGGTGGACATTGCTTAACAAAGATTAGGGTTTTTCTGAAACTGAATTTGTAAAATATCTAAAATCTGATATGTTTAAATTTGATCACTAAAATGATTTATTATAATCGCATGCTTGATTCTCAAATGCTAAATATATATATTTTTATCATATAACACTTCCTGTATATACAGATCAATAAATCCGATTTTAAAATTATTGCGAATTTGAATTTCCCACTCAGAACTGCATATAAACAACGATTTCATAAACTGCGATTATATTTTCCGCAGTCTTTGTCACAACTGATTGTGAATATTTTGTAAAAATACATTTTGGCAACACCAACACGCTACAATAAATAATATAATGGGGGTAGCCATTGACAACCAGTTCTGTGAATTGACAAGTATACCTTTTTAAAGCTATCGTCAACCATTTGGAAATGCTTATCTTGGAAACGCCCGTCATTACAGTCGAGTGTCCGCCTACTCGAAGGCCCAACTGATATCCAATCAAGCAAGCTGAAGAGACCACCTTTATTTTATGGTACAAGACACCCTGTATTAAGGTACAAGACACCCGGACACCCTGTATTAAGGTACAAGACACCCAGTATTAAGGTACAAGACACCCAGTATTAAGGTACAAGACACCCAGACACCCTGTATTAAGGTACAAGACACCCAGACACCCTGTATTAAGGTACAAGACACCCAGACATTCTGTATTAAGGTACAAGACACCCAGTATTAAGGTACAAGACACCCAGTATTAAGGTACAAGACACCCAGACACCCTGTATTAAGGTACAAGACACCCAGACACCCTGTATTAAGGTACAAGACACCCAGACACCCTGTATTAAGGTACAAGACACCCAGACACCCTGTATTAAGGTACAAGACACCCAGACATTCTGTATTAAGGTACAAGACACCCAGTATTAAGGTACAAGACACCCAGTATTAAGGTACAAGACACCCAGACACCCTGTATTAAGGTACAAGACACCCAGACACCCAGTATTAAGGTACAAGACACCCAGACACCCTGTATTAAGGTACAAGACACCCAGACACCCTGTATTAAGGTACAAGACACCCAGACACCCTGTATTAAGGTACAAGACACCCAGACACCCTGTATTAAGGTACAAGACACCCAGTATTAAGGTAAAAGACACCCAGACACCCTGTATTAAGGTACAAGACACCCTGTATTAAGGTAAAAGACACCCAGACACCCTGTATTAAGGTTCAAGACACACAGACACCCTGTATTAAGGTACAAGACACCCAGACATCCTGTATTAAGGTACAAGACACCCTGTATTAAGGTAAAAGACACCCAGACACCCTGTATTAAGGTACAAGACACCCAGACACCCTGTATTAAGGTACAAGATGCCCTGTATTAAGGTACAAGACACCCTGTATTAAGGTACAAGAGAACATCTGTATTAAGAGAAAAATTGTTCCGTTACATTTACGTGTCTCTTAATGTAGGTTTAAATGTAATGCTTTTTACTCATTTTATTTTCTAAGGAAACATTTAACAGGCTAACACTAAATATGTAAACCAATAGAATAACCATTTCCACAGTGACAAGTTGAATATTTTCATCTGGTTGTCATTTAATAGTGAAAAAGGTACAAGTTTTGTTACCAGTATGAACCGGTTTGTCAACAGCCACTTCCTAATACAAATGAACAAATCACCTAAAATATATAGATAAACCACAACTAAGGATCTATTAAACATACAATATACATAAAATCAGAATAAAACATGGTAAAAATTAAATAGTCATCATTATGTATCATTGTTTTAAAAATCAAATAAATAAGATCTGATAATTAAATTATGCTTCTTTAACAAAACGTGAATAAAATCATCCATAAACAAAGCTGGTGAAAGGGACTTTTAAATTTGGTAAAATATGGTTTTAAAAACCCACTTGTCAGAACGTTCTTTTTTAAATACTACATACTTGTATTTGGTGTTATATAAAAAGAAATGAAATATACTTGCTTTCATACTATTTTTTTTTTATATTATTATTTTTCTTCAATATTAACGTTTTGTTAATATAATATATTAACTTTTTGTTTGTACATTTCAATTTTAATATATTTGCTTGTACATTTAAAATGCTCAATTCATGATCACAACTTGATAATGTATCCGCAAAACAAACTGGCGAAATCATAAAACATCCCGAAATCAATTAATAATTTCATTTGTGAGGTACCTGAGCATACTTCCATGTTCAAAATATACAGACATCGTTTTTTGCCCAAATATATTTACATTACTCATGCCAAGTATTCATTTCACATGCAGAAATTAACAGCAATCCTGATTGGTCAATATCAGACATAATGATGATGTCATATGAACGTGACTGTCCAATCACATGGATTCTTATGAAACATGTAAATCTGAGATGGTAAGTTTCCATTATTGTCAGTGCACAGACAATGACCTTATGTTAAAATCATGAATAAGGCATTTTAAGACCTGCAAGCAACTTTTTATTTTTATCTAAATGTTAACAGTGTATTTCCACTGAATCCAAGGTGTTGCGACTTACTTGCGTTCATTTTGTCTTGGATTCTGTGAGAAAAACAACATAAACAGCACATTTTGTATTAGTTATAGTATAGTGTTTAGATTTGTGACTTGTTACTATGAAAATAGGTCATGTGATGTATATCGCCATGGCAATTTTAAATATTGCACTTGGACAAGAGATTCATTAATTTGTAAAACATGTTACATCATGCCAAATGATCAAATTGCCAATATCACATTTCAGTGTAAAAGATTCCTTCTTTCGGGGCATTTCCGGCTCGGTGATTATTTGACAATTTGGATTTCAGTTACAATCCCCCCAGATACTGGGATCCTACTAAAAACAAAAATAAATGATTGACTAGAAAAGTACCATTGTCCTTTGCCTTACGACACTGATCCTTGACCGTTTCCTTAGTAACAACTCACAAATATGACTAGAATGCGTCTCCTCAGATACAAGAGAGAGTGGCCTATAACATATGTTACATCATTTTCATTTTGTTGGTTTTGAATGAAACTTGCAAAACCCTGTTTCCGAGCGCAAATCCATTCAAACTTTGAATAGCCATTAGTGCTTCATCGTAATTTGTCATTGTGATGAACCCAAATCCTTTGCATTTTTGAGTCTGAAAATCTCGGATGACCTTCACGCTCTGTACTGCGCCAAATGGACCAAAGAGCTGCCACAGAACATTCTCCTCCGTCTCTGGAGCAAGGTTATACACGAAGATGCACCAGCCGGCGCCCGAGATGGCATTGCTCGCTGTGGTGGTGGCGGTGGTCGGCATGAGTGCACTGGTACCCAGCAGGCTTGTCTCCAATGGTGAATATCTGAAAATAAACAAGTGAATTTCAGGTAACATTCACAGGACGAAAGGGGACTTTGTCCTTTGGCAAACTTGCTGCAGACGAGGTTGCATTGCAAGCCCATGCTAAGCAGGAAAGTCGCTTTAAAATCCAAGTCCATTCTACGACTGATGAGACATCTCCTACAAAGGGGCAATACCACTTCAACATGTAGAGTTCCACTGCCATTGTTGCTATATACCATTTAGTTTAACCCAGACTGAACTCATGAATTTATTCTTCCCTTAAGTTTTAATGCATTTGCAGATTTTTATCAGCAATACATATAAACATATCTAGAAAGTATTCTAGTTGGTATCTTGAAAATGTTCTAATTTATCTTTCTCGTTTATCAGTTATTAACCAATAGAAGGAGTAAATACTGCCATGCCATCTTAATAAAATATTTTGTGTTCCTGTTCCCGACCAAGGATTTCATCAAGAGGTAGGTAAGTAGAGGGGTGGAACTTGTTTCTTCTTCTGAAGACAGCAATTAACGAACAAAACAATCTTAAGATATAATTATTTTTTTATATTTTTTTTTGCATAGAATTGCTTTGAAACCCATTTTGTAGTGCATCTTTTTTTTTTTTTTCATAAAGAGGTAGTTTTTTTCTTCTGAAGACAGCAATTAAGACAAAAATATCTGTGTCATGCTTTTTTTCCCTCTCGTGGCTATTTTGAGAAACAGCAAACCAACAATTTTATGATGGTTTGGCATACTCAAACTCCATTTATCATACTTATTAATGTTACAAGTGTCCCGTGTTAACGGGATGTTACAAAACCAATGTTTGTATAGTGTAAAAACAGAAAACCATTCTCAAACTCATCATTTTCCACTCTCATATGCAGCAAAAAAATACAGGAGATAAAATATTCAGTATTTTCCATCATGATGGTAAAGCTATTGCGAATTATATCAAATCAAATAAAGTACATTTGAAATCCCCCGGTTGCTATGGCAACAAAAAGCATAATAAAATCTAAATGAGATCTTTTTGTGATTACCAGCTGTAAATGTGTTGAGGCATGTCTACTTTTCAGCTCGATCCTGAGAATTAAGATATATTGAAAGGGATTTTATGTTTTGGTACGCATTTATTCTTGATCAATCTCATAGAATGCCCGGGTTATATTTACATTAATAGCTAGGAAGCATGCACAGGTTCATTAGATTGTCATTGTCAGGAGTGTAAAACTCCATTCGCCCAACACAACAATTTTGAGGGCAGGGCAAGCAACATTTTCTAGTTTTTTAATACAATTTTGTGTTTTTCAGCATTGAAAATAGCAATATTGAAAATAAGGGCAAGTTGCTTTTGGAAAATTTTACACTTGATTGTTAAACGTCCATGTTATGTGATGCAATACTTTTCAAATGATAAATCTGATGTTTTATGTCTGAGGCATTATCCAATGGACAGGACAGCATTTAGTTGCATCATTTCCTCCCAAAAATTACAAAATCAGCATCTTTATTATATTTAATTATGAGTGTCCGTCTCCAACCTGCCAATCCTTATTTAAAGAAGCACCTTCAAGAAAGAATTTAACCACATATTTCTCTCATTAATGCCACCACTTGAATCACCCAAATCAATACCTGAGCACAGACTTAATGATTAACAGGCAAGTTCTTTGACGTTAAATCGCGTGAATCAGCCAGAGTTAGAATGAAATATTCATCCTTCAAACACACACGTCAATTTCAGGCTTCCGTCCAAATTTGCATTTATTAGGCATGCTATAACCCGGGTGTTTTTGTTATTTAAATCCCAATCTGTTTGAATAATTGAAGATACTTCCTTCAAGCTGGAATAATATAGGATGTTATAAAGCCTCTAATTACATGACTGAACATTAATCAAGCAATACAACGATCCATATGGCCTACCTTTATTCACTTTTCTGACAATAATTCGCTTGTAAAGAAATGAAACAGGGTTTTACGTCCCGTTAACACATCCTATTAGGTTATTTTAGGACAGCAACTGCAGAGGGAGATGAGATGAAGGATGAAGTTTCCCATCAGATATGATATCTGCTACAAACCCCCGTGATGGCAGAAGCTACAAACCCCCGTGGTGCAGAAGCTACAAACCCCCTTGGGACTTCTGCTACAAACTCCCTTGGGGGCAGAAGCTACAACCCCCACGGGGCAGAAGCTACAAACTCATGTGGGGCAGAATGTGTCTGACTAGATCGGATGGACAATGTGTCTTGACTAGATTGGATGGACAATGCATCTGACTGGATCCGACGGACAATGTATCGGACGGACAGTGTGTCTGACTAGATCGGATGGACAATGTGTCTGACTAAATCGACACGGACAGTGTGTCTGACTAGATCGGATTGACAATGTGTTGGACTAGATCGGATGGACAATGTGTCTTGACTAAATCGACACAGACAATGTGTCTGACTAGATCGGAAGGACAACGAGTCTGACTAAATCGACATGGACAGTGTGTCTGACTAGATCTGACGGACAGCGTGTCTGACTAGATCGGACGGACAATGTGTCGGACTAGATCGGACGGACAATGTGTGGGACGGACCATGTGTCGGACTAGATCGGACGGACAATGTGTCGGACTAGATCAGACGGACAATGTCTCGGACTATACCAAGAAGCAGTCTTCATATTCGGACTATACCAAAAAGCAGACTTCATATTCAATTGATTTTTTTTAATTGTAAGATTACGCCCATGTAGTTTCATATTTAAAGCATCCCCACCTTGCCCTCTCGCCCAAAACAGCCATGATAACATGCTGGCTGAAAGTTTAAGTAAATATGAAATAAGAAGACACAAATCTAACTAACTACGCGTCAAACCTCGATATGATATGCATCGACTGAAGGCCATGCATCACTATAATGATTGAGGGGTATTACAATTGCAAAATATAAGCCCTTGTGTTCTATAACACCGTTTTCATAAAACAAAGCATGATGGGCCGTTTGATGAGTTTTATACTATCTCTGCTATCTCAGACTCATTGACCCTCGGACTTCACATGACTGACATGTCCAATCAACATTTTGCAGTTCATAAGAAAGTCATTCCTATCACGAGTTTTATATTAAACCCAGGTTTTCTTTTCGTCAAAATATTTCTGCTTTGACAAGATTTATCTCCATCTTTGTGATGAAACAATTTCTTGACGTTAAGTTAGTATTAAAATGGAAGACTTGGAAATTTTTTATAAAAGGACGACTGAAAAAATTGATAAAAGGATAACAAGAAACGTGGAAATTCCACGAAAACCAGGTTTTCCGAGCAGAAAAATCATTTTTCTATTTTTAGAAACAGTGATCTTGAACTTGACCTCAGTGTCCCCAAATCCAGTCCTAAGTTTTAAATATATATAAGGTACCTACATAGCAAGTTCCGTTCCAATATCTCATTCCCAACTAAAGTTATTGAGTGTAAACTGATTTTCTATTTTTAGTAACTGTGACCTTGACTGTGACACCAAATGCAACTTTCTTTTGATATAACTACCTATACAGCAAGTTTCATTCTAATATATCATTCCTTCCTTACGTTATTGAGTGGAAACCATTTTTCTATTTTTTGTAACAGTGATCTTGACCCCAGTGTCCCCAAATGCAAGCCCAAGCTTCCTTTCCATATAAGCTACCTACCCTGCAAGTTTCAGCGCAATATCTCATTCCTAACAAAAGTTATTAAGTGGAAACTGTTTTTTCTATTTTTAGTAAGTGACCTTGACCACAGTGACACCCGCTTCCTTACCACCCTGCCAGATCTCATTCCTAACAGTTACTGAGCAGAAACTAAGAGTCAAGAAAAAATTGGCCTTGAAAACTTGGTTAAAAACAGATAATTTTCCCCCACTTTCCAAACCCCACAGATAACTTGAAATTACTAATGTTAACAGTTATCACAAATTTATTTATAAGGAGTTGAGGACATTACTATTATTTTTTTTAAGGAGTTGAGGACATTTTTTTTTTTATTTTTTTTTTTTAAGGAGTTACTATTATTTTTTTTTTACAGAATTAATCCTATTTGATTAACTGCTGTTTCTTGTGTCTTAAATGAAGCTAAATGATGCCGAGACTAATTCCGATTGGATGTTTGAAATGAATGGGTCCTTCGTGAATTCATCTCTTTATGGAGCTGTCGACTTTTCTCTAAACTGATCAGGCAGATGGATAACAAGATTCCTCAAGAGGCTTGTCAAGCTCCTAAGAGATATTGATTATGCCTTGGATGCTGGGTCCACAAAGCTCCCTAGAGATACTGATCATGCTTTGATGCTGGGTCCACAAATGTAATAGAATAGGATGCCTTGAAGGCAGAAAGATTTATACTAAAGTAGGCAAGTAAAGCCCTTGTATGACTGACTTGTAAATGGCATGGAGATGTTTTGTTTAGTAGCATCTTGTAAATCTTATCTCCTCATACAAACAAAGAACATTTTAATTGATAATCTTCATTTTCTTACCTATGTTCTTCTTATCTTTTGCAGTCAAGATGCCTCAAAAACATGTAAACCAAAACGCACATACACAAAACTTTTCTTTAAACTTAATATATATTTACTTCCATACAAACTAGAATTTTGATAGTTTACAGATGCTCACTGATGAATGCCAGTTTAATTAAGATTGATCAAATTGTCGACATGGCTACCAGCTCTGCCTTAATTATCTGTTCATTAAGACACATGTTATATTAGATGTGAACAAGATAACATCCATTTAATATCATTAACTTCAGAAATTGAAATTAAGTTATTCTGGTACATATGGGGTGTTTTTTCCTCAAGAATCATGACCTGTACTTTACTTTCTGACAACCTCGCAGCAAGTAAACACGTGATTGAAGGTGAAGTGATTACCTCCCTTTAATCGCAATGTATCATGTTCCAGGAATCTAGACAGAAAATAATTTGATCCCCAGGTTGGGGCAATTTCTTACCCAAGGGTCTTTATTTGTATAATATAGATTTTGCATGTGATAAGATGTTTCAGGCAAGAATCAGACTATTGCTGCCCCCACCCCCACTCTCAAGCTTTTGAGATTTTTTTTTTAATATTACGTTAGAAATCATTTAACCCCGCCCCAAGACGGGACCATATTTTACCCCCAATGACTTTATATGCATAAAGTGAACTTGCATAACTGTAACATTTCTGACAAATTTCTGAAAAAAAGAAACAATATTCAATATATATCCAATAAAGATTCGGGCTAGTTGGTGGACACCTTGCTTGAAACAGCAGTGGCCATTGGTAACTTACTCTATCAAATAGATTCCCATTTTTTTTTAAATGGCCACATAGCAATCTCGTTCTTTTTTTAAATTATATTCAAGAAGATTTAAAGCGAAAACTTAATGATACTTCTGTTTGTTTGTTTGTTTGACATTTAACGTCATTTTCCAGCACATTTTAAGCTATGTATGATGGTCGATTTTTAACGGTGGAGGCACATCTCTCACTTATTCCTGGGTATACCTCCTGCCATCCGTAAGAATCAACCCTTTCTCACTCGAGCCCCCAGTGGGATTCCAAACCGCATTAATAAATCAAGGTGCTAATAACTATTTCAAGATTGTTTTGTGTCTTCATTATTCTACCATGAATTTAATTATACAATTAGTGCAATAAAAACCAATAACAAGATGCAAAAATAATTTCCTTTGACTTGCAAATATGCCAGTTATGTAGAAAAAACAAGTTTGCTGTGTGTCCCTTTAACATACTTGGAAGATGGACTCTGACGCAAGGAAAGGCATCACAAATAGCAGGGCAGGAAGGTATGAAAAACAACAACAGGAGGGTATGGAAAATAGCATGTCGACTCTTGACCTCCAAGTGTGACCCTGACCTTTGTGGTATGGACACGATTTGCACAGGATTCACCTGATTGTGGTTAACATCTGTGTGAAGTTTCATGGAAATCCCTTCCGTTCTTTCAAAGTTTATATGGCTGAAATATGATTGTTTCGGACGGAAGGAGAAACGCACAGGCGGACGTTGCAACTACTATATGCCTCCCTTTGGGGGTATTAAAAAGATATGTGGCTTGTAAACGTAACCATACCTGAAGCGTCCGGACGACGGGTGATGTATTGGTCCCAGGAAGCGTCGTGTGGGCGACAGATATGGTGCAAGTGCCAATGTCGGTAAAGCATTTTTGTTTGAACTCGGTGAGTTAGCAAACTTGACTGTGATAGGCTCGGTGGCTCCCTCTGGGATCTGTCCATTGAGCTTCTGTATCGCTCTCTCCGCTTCAATCCGCTGGTCGAATCTTATAAATCCTACGCCCTTAGACAGCCCTGGAATGACAAGGAGTAAAAATATTGCTAGCATGTAAAAAGGTGTTTTAATTAGACAATTGCAAAAAAAGGTAGACAAAAAGTAGTCACCCTTCATAACCGAGACATTTTCAGCAGGTTGTAATCAAACTGTTTAGCATGGGGAAGCCTAGGGAAAACCTTAAAGGGTTAACACATTTCTGTGAAAAAAAGAAAGAAAAGAGATTCATATTTACCTTGTTACTATTTTTGAGTTTAAATATTCAACATTTTGTATACATTTTTTAAACTTTGTGAAGGAAGATCCGATTTCTTATTGATGCTTTGCATACAGAAGTTTGTTTAAAATTGTATATTAGATATTTTTTTATTATTATTATATTATTACAAATTATATAAATATTATTTATTTTAAAGCATGAAAATGTGGTCCTTTCCCTTCATGGAGGATATCAAATTAAATACTGTCTGGTCTAATGAATTTCAGGTTTTCTAAATTGGGGTATTTGCAACCTATCAATTTTGGAAAAACAAAGATCTGACTTCATCATCTCTTTAGTAGCCTCGTTACACGTTTGACTGTTGTACCAGACACCTTTGGCATTAGCATCTGTATGACAAATTAACATCAGTTCTTCCATTAGTGTTTCAGAAATGAGCCTTAATTTTCATTAGTCCTGCAATATTGCTCTTCGGTGAGTCAATGACAAGATTAAATAGTAAATCTTGATCCAATCTAAAAAAACATGACAAGTTCATGCTAGTTTACTTCTACATCATCATAAACTATCGATTTTTCAGGACATCAAGACAATGAAAGACACATTTTGAGGGTACCTTTCTATATTTAAAAAATATACATTCTTGCAGAAAATGCTGTAAAAATATCAAAGTCAAGTGAAAAAATGGCCGATACAAATGATCCCTATAAAATTGTGTTTGGAATGGCTAATGACAAGTCAGATCATTAACAATAATTCCATGCAGAATGTAATCCTGCTGGCTGTTTTATCCGGACAGTGTAACTGAATTGCGTTCTTGTTTCACAGCTCATCAACATATTGTATTCTAATTGAGATGCCTCAACGAGAGGGACGGTTATGTTGAGATGCCTCAGTGAGAGGGGAAGGTTATGTTGAGATGCCTCAGTGAGAGGGGAAGGTTATGTTGAGATGCCTCAGCGAGAGGGGAATGTCATGTCGAGATGCCTGAGCGAGAGAAGGTTATGTTGAGATGCCTCAGTGAGAGGGGAAGGTTATGTCGAGATGCCTGAGCGAGAGGAGAAGGTTATGTTGAGATGCCTCAGTGAGAGGGGAAGGTTATGTTGAGATGCCTGAGCGAGAGGAGAAGGTTATGTTGAGATGCCTCAGTGAAAGGGGAAGGTTATGTCAAGATGCCTGAGCGAGAGGAGAAGGTTATGTTGAGATGCCTCAGCGAGAGGGGAAGGTTATGTTGAGATGCCTCAGTGAGGGGAAGGTTATGTTGAGGCACCTCAGCAAGAGGGGAAGGTTATGTTGAGATGCCTCAGCAAGAGGGGAAGGTTATGTTGATATGCCTCAGCGAGAGGGGAAGGTTATGTTGAGATGCCTCAGTGAGAGGGGAAGGTTATGTTGAGATGCCTCAGCGAGAGGGGAAGGTTATGTTGAGATGCCTCAGTCAGGGGAAGGTTATGTTGAGATGCCTCAGTGAGAGGGAAAGGTTATTTTGAGATGCCTCAGCGAGAGGGGAAGGTTATGTTGAGATGCCTCAGCGAGGGGAAGGTTATGTTGTGATGCCTCAGCGAGGGGAAGGTTATGTTGAGATGCCTCAGCGAGAGGGGAAGGTTATGTTGAGATGCCTCAGTGAGAGGGGAAGGTTATGTTGAGATGCCTCAGCGACAGAGAATGGTTAAGATGAGATGCCTCAGCGAGAGAGGAAGAATATGCAGACGTTTCAGCGAGAGGGGAAGGTTATGCAGACGTCTCAGCGACAGGGGAAGGTTATTTTGAATTGAATTGAATGTTGTTTAACGGCTCATCAACACAGTACAGGTTATTTAGAGCCGCCCCAGAGAGAGGGGAAGGATACATAGGAATCCGGGAACCTGCCCTACTCTTATTATCGAATAGATTCCAATGGTTCTTTAACGTGCTCGGATGATAGACAGATACACGGGACCACCCGGTTTAAGTCCCCATCCGACGGACGAGGCTAAGGAAAAGTGTCTTGCCCAAGAACACACCGACGGAACTCAGTGGCACCACGGAGGATTAAACCCGGGGCCTCTGGTTACACATCCGCCGCGCTACCGACTGCGCCACGCCAGCCCCCAGGTTATTTTGAGCCGCCTCAGCAAGATGGGTTGTTTCGAGTCGCCTCAGCGAGAGGGGAAGGTTGTTTTGAGCTGCCTCAGCGAGAGGGGAAGGCTGGTTTCTGCCACCTCAGCGATAGGGGAAGGATACAAAGGAATACTGGAATCACGCCCTTCTCTTACTTTTAAAAAATAATGTTTATGGTTCAAAGTTAGCCTTGCTACTAAGGACACACCGAAGAAACCTAGTAATGCCTGCTGGCAACACTTCTGGATTCCAATTCCATCATTATCCACAGAGCCAAGCCTGTTTTCCCAAGAGTGGAAAAATAATTCCATCTACTCACAACAAGAGATTAAGACACATGTGTGAATGTTTGATCCAGATCAATTTCGGATACAAGCATGTTGTGTGTGCTGGCTATATACTAGTACATGGATCAAGACAATTTTAAAGCCATTTTTTATTTTGTTTTATTCTGAAAATCCTGTTTTTAAGCACGACAACAGAAGTTCAAATATCCAACAGTATTCTTCTTGATAATCCGTGGATTTCTTTGGTGTCCTTCGGCAAATTATTAGTCCTTAGCCTCGGTCATAGGATATGGTGCAAACCAGACTGTCTCGTGTATCGGCATGCAAACCCTGAGATTGTCTCGTGTATTTCATGGTAAAAGTATGGCACAATTTCTGGATTCTTATTAATCCTTCCCCTCTTGGGAGTTGTTTGAAAAAAACCAAGGTTCCTATCATTCTTGCATTATGTCCCCACCCCCTCCCACACAATGTAACTGAAAAAGTGGGCATGAAATTTTCAACGACATAAACACAATTCTGATGTTTCTCTAAATGTAATGCAGTGATGGTGTAGTGGTCGAGCATTAGCCTCTTGGGCAGGAGGTCATGGGTGCAATCCCCGGCCGGACGATATCACATCAAAGACTTCTTTTAAATGGTATTCGTACCTCCCTTGCTTGACATTCAGCATATAACATGTTAGTTCTAGGACTGGTCGGCCCACTGTCCGTATAATGCGACTGCGTGGGATATCATGACACGTGTCTACAACATGGTATTCCAATGTGGAGTAATAAAGTTGAGCATAGAACTCTCTTGATGATTGAAAGGTTGTCAAAAGCAATGTTAAACCCCATACATACAAAATGTATACAGATCTTCTCTTAATAATGTCTTGTGATAACTGGGAAATTTAATGAAGCCAAAGTTTAAACAAATGTCACTTGAAGCCCATGGAACAAATTGATGGGAATTACAACAACAGGGGACATTAACAGCTCCATAATGAAGATCAATTTTGTAAAATTATATTTGTACAAGGAGCTGTTCTAACAATATTTATCGGCACCAGTGACATGGAAACATTACAATATGGATTGTCATTATTGATCCAAAAAACGCTAAAAAGATCGAGGAAATTATGCACAAGGCCGCTCTGTTACAGTATTGAACGCCTAATATTCAAATGAATGATTTCCATATTGTGCCCGTTTATTTACACTTGCACACATTTCAATAGAACCAATCAGGAATCCATAAACCCAGACAACCCTATCTCCTCTTTTGCTTTGATAAAGTTAGCTCACAATGGCGGCTGCGTTTCTACATACCCTGATATCAATTTGCCTCCTATTGTAATTAGTGCACTTGGCATTCAAATATTAATGGGCTGCCCATCACTCAGAAGTGTGCTATATTTCCCAATAAAGTCCATTAGACAGGAACAAGCGAGCCTGGTCTGTATCGACTGACTAGAGTTTGAGTCATGTTTTGATCCATTTGTTGAATTCAAAAGATATCAAATAACGTCAAGATTCTGCACTGGTACTGGTTCTCCCAGGATTGCTGGTAACATAATTAAATAATCATCCAAATGGAATAGAAGTTGCTGCACTGCATAAACTGATGTAAAAACGTACAATGTAACAGCCCGACACTGCTTTGTACACATATTTACATTAAAAGCCACCCTTAAGAACATGTTTCTGAGGCATTCCTCATTGCAGTATGAATAGCAAATTTTGCAGTAGGGGTTTTAAACTCAAAGTGGTCGCTTACGGCAGGTGGGCGTTTAAAAAAGGTGGTCGCATGTAATAAATGTTGAATTGGAAACACTGATTCAATCACAACACCTGGAAACATGATCCTGATCCTACATGCATTTGATTTCTTTATAAAGCCCAAATAATCAATAAGTAGATTAATGGCGTTCTTACAACCCTTCTACATAGGAATGTAATTTCATGCCAGGGACAATTAAGGACAATGACTATCAACTCTAGTACAAGTAGTTCACCTCGGTGACTGCCATCATTTAATGAATTTCTCCGGCATGTGTGGCATCAAAGTTGTGGTTTGTCAACATGTCTGGTCAAATTGGGACAGCGACCTCATAGGGAGATGAGAGGGAGTGTCCCATCAAATATGTAACGACCAGCAAAAACAAAACCTACAGACTCCACTTGGTCGACGTCAACCAATTAAGAGATATCACTAAATCAAACTATTCCAGGCCGTGGCATGCCGATTTTTGAAATGGCAATTTTTCTGAATATTTATTAAACATTTTTTTGTACAGAGAATACAGATTTAATAGAGAACGTTTTCCATTCCATGTATTGTACGGCATCTAATAAACACACGTCAACTCCTAGATTTATTCCCGATTCTAATTTGCAATTCTGTGAAAACTAGAAAATCTTTAAGTTTACATAATACAAGCTGATTGCTTTCTCACCCACGGGGTTAAAAAAATGATTACAAAATGAAAAAGCTTAGGAATACATGAATGAATCATTCAATCTATCATATTATTCAGCAGTTAAGTTGGATGAAACACAAATTACACACAAACTGCAGAACACCATATAGATGAGTTAAGTCTCCCATACTGGATGACCACTAATACTTTATTGGGATAACCAAGAGGTCACCCAGGCAGGAAAATCAATATTTTTAATTAATAGGAAATTTTATAATATGTTACATCCAAACACATGTTGAGTTATATTGGGAAATGGGAGAACACATAAAGCAGAGTAACTCACATCCCATCAATCTATACTCGATTCTGCTATTAATTTCAGAATCCAAATAAAATAATCATTAAATAATAAACATCCTTTAAAGAATGGAAGACAACTCCTTCCAGGCAACTTGTGTAAATATAATTCCAAATGAAATGCCATTGAATGTAATTATTATGGGTATTTTAGTCAAAGATTTTCGCAAATGAGTGCATGTTATGTCAAAAAACGGTCCAAGTGCAAATAACGAATTTTGCTGAAAGCTATTCTGCAAATAAACACACACAAAAAACAACAACAATAAATAAATAAATAAATAACAACAGAGAACATTAAAATGAATGCTTTAGAATGATTGCAAACACAATCCTTTGCATAAACAAACAATTTCATTAAAATACCAATGAACAAATCAATAACAAGACACCGAGCACACTAAAGGGCAAATTAAATCATTTCCCTAAAAGGATATAAAAATGAAGACCTGTTGTTTTTTTGTGTGTGCCAGAATGACTTTCCTACGCAAATCATTTATATTCCTAAATATGGGATCTTTAATGAACCTAGCACCATAAAAGAGTCGATATTAAGTGCCAGAGATAACAATTGTGTGCAATTTATGTCAGAACAAACAAATTCCAAACACGTTCTGGAGCAGCTCAGAGCGATCACACGGAGTCATCATCAATTGTAGTGAACCATTTATGACAGAACCACTTCTAATACAGGAGAAATACTATTGATTGTGGTAATCATAAATCGACCATCCCTACATTACAAGACTTGCTGGCTGCAAAACCGAATCGTTTCTGCATGTTCAAAGTACGCCCCGGAGGAACGCCACAACAAAGATCACTGTTTTTGTAAAACATCCGCAAAAATAGATAATGGCAATTGATCCGATCTTGTCCGGAAATGCAATATACCATCAGATCTTGTTCGGAAATGCTTTGTTTGTTTGGTGTATTACGTCATTTTCAACACATGTAAGGTTATATAATCATGACGATTAATTTGTGCTGGAGGCAGACCACCAACTTTTCTTGGGCAGAACCAGTACTGTAAACCTCCCGCCATCTGTAAGAATCGACACTTCCTCACTTACAAGCCGAGCTCCCAGTGGGAATCGAACCAGGAGGGTCATAATGAGAGGCGAGAAGGTTTACAACGCAACTTCACTAACCCCTCGGCCATGGAGCGCTTTGTTCGGAAATGCAAAACACCATTAATTAAAATACAATTCTGGTGTGGAGTCTGATCTCCCATATTTCCTCAATCCCCAATTCACATGAATTCCTGCTGAATATTTGCCTTCCCTATATAGGTTTTGCAGTCAGTGTATTCTAATCACAATTGTTTGCCGAACGAGCACCCCACCCAACTCCCAAAAGAAAAATACATATATTTAACAGAAAAGCTAGTTTCAGACATATCACCAAGAACTGAATATTTTGAGTATTTTGAGAGAAAAACAATCTGCATATATTTACACTCACATTAATACATAACTTGGAAACAGCTATAAGAAATTCTGGAAAATATTTCATTATCCTAACAATACCATTATACTGTATACCAGATAAATTATAACCTTTTCCTCCATGGAGTATGGTTGATAATGACACTAGGATCAGTTAAGCAATTCCCAAACCATACTGAGGAAATTAATGAAATTGGGTTTCATCAATATCACTGACCAAGTTTGACTGATAATGGCTCACTTGTGACCTTAAACAGCCGAAAATATGACATTACATCCTCAACCGAGACGGACCATTTAATCACCATTAACGGACATTGTCTGATCGCACAAATTATTGAACAGGGATATCTACACAAGATTTATCTGAGTCACTCAGGTTCTGATGTTCCATTATGAGTTTAAACTGGCCGTGAATAGTAACAGCACAGGGCTCTAAAAGAAACCATTTTCAGTTGTTTGTATACTGAAATGAAAAAGAAATGCAACTATATTTTGTATGTACAATATGCTGCTGTTAATCGAATGGTACATGGCTATGCAAGAGCTTTCTTTTCGGAAAAAAGAGAGACTAAAACAACAATAATACATAGTGTTGTTCCGATTAATCGATTTGATCGATCATCGATCAGTTATGCCTTTGATCTGATTAATCAATTACAATTTTTCATATCGACTTTACTCGGTTGTTGAAAATTATGGCTTATTTCATTCTCTTGTACTAAAATATACAAGAAAATAAAACGAGTTAAAATAATTTTGCAACAAGTACATTTATAGTGGGTATCACGACTTATTTATTAAAACAGGTTGGTCAGTTTCATTCAGTTCCTTTATTACCAGAACATACTTGAAATGTGATTCTTTTCTTTAGGATAGTCTGAAAAAGGCTTACACTTGTCTTTTATAGCAGCCATGTTTAATCGAATAATGATCGATCATCGGTCGGTTAAATATTTTGATGATCGATCATGAATTTTCGGCCGATTCCCAACATTAAATTAATAAACAGTATTCCTTCAGTTTCCTTATTGACAGGGTTACGCGTTTGGCACAAGCATGTGAAAAAAAGCTTGGGATGCAACATTTTGCAAAATCACTACGTTAAATACAGTACTGATCGAACTGGCTCAAATTTTCAAAGTGGAACTTCACAACATTTATGAATTTCTTGTTATAACGCACACTGTCATTAAAACGTCTACAATATCAGTTTTGTCCTTTCTCTAACTAACTCAAATCTTTTTTTATAAAACACCTTGGGATTTCTTTGGATTATGTGGAACTAAGTGTGCAGTATATACAATATATAGCGGAAATTTCAGAGTTGTGTTTCTTTTTCGCTTCAGTATAGAATTTATTGGTTATTTTTATTCTAGTATAAAATACTGACTAAGGGTAAATCGATGTCTGATTGTGTATCTTGCAATTTATTTTCCAATCCCGGCCCTTGTTTTCAATACAGAAGTTTCTAGGAACATGGTCAGGTGATCACGTATAATTACAGGCAGTTTATGCATGCATTTGCGCATTTAATACGGACACATTATGCTGTATATATGCATTGACTGCCATAATCCTTCCAGATAGTCTAAGTCCCTATAATTACTTACTCAAGAAATGTTTCTAACAATGGGGGAAAATGGAAATTGGAATTTAACTGTTTTTTTTGCATCAAACATATAATAGAATTTAAATTCTAGCACATTTTAGCAACGGAAAGGATACACAACCAAAGAAACACATTTGGCTAAAGAACTTTTCAAATGTTGACCCAGGATTATATTTACAGTAGTAATTGACTGGCGGACTGCACAATTCCACATATATGGAATTTTCACCACCACAAATCAAGCAAACCAGTCGGTGTATCCGTTCCAACCAAAATTCAATAATGCTATATTCCCCCAGAATGACCCACGCTGTGGTATAGATGCTGCAATGATACATCGGTTCATAATTAATCATGTTTGTTTCAGTGGAAAGCTGTATTGATTTGGAGGCTGTCTTGTTCATCCAAATGGATGGCTTTTTACTTTATATTGCCGTTCTGTACAGAAGGAGTAGTGGAACTCAGAATATTGGTCGGTGTTTATCATGATAGGCCATCATTACTGTGGAATAAGAAAAGAATTGAATTGGTTCCTTGCGATGGAATTGCTTTCTTATTCAGAATGAGATTACAGTATTTACACAGGCTATAATCGATTGTATTTAAAAGGCCAGTCTTTTATTTTTATTTTTTTGGTTCTCAGATTTCTTTCTGAAAAAGTTCCACAGGAAGAGGGGAAAAAAAGAAAAGAGAAACCCTCGGCAGCAGCATTACAGCCAGATACTCGCGTGAAATGTTTACGTGATGACAGCAAAAAAGAGAACTGACTCATTCACGCTTTTCTACGAGCTAGGTTACCAATCTTTAAATTATATATTAAAGGAATTCATATAAAAACACCCAATCACTGAATTATGGATAATATTTAACTTTTTATCATGCCATGTCATTTGCAACTGGGGCCGAGAATATATTGAGCCATACAAGGATGTCTTGTGCCAAGTATTGTAGCCGATACTGTTATACAACATGGATCATCGCCATTACACTTTGAAGACCTCAGACTAATGAAAACTACAGAGTGCTGTAAGCCTACACCCACTTGGGACAAACTACCAAATTATTATGTTTTCATGTTTTAGGCCATATCAAATTAATTCCCAGTTTATCATCCCCGCCCGCCCCGACAATTTTTATTTTGAAATAAAAAAAAATAAAAAAATGATGTCCATATATTGGTGTACTGTTCTGAATGTGAAAAACCAAGAGTGCTGTATTGTAAACATGTGGTGAAAGGAAAGAAAATAACTGATTTGCTTCAAATCTTAGCTGACCTAGTACAATATACATGTGGTTCTGCATGTCCTTGAAGATGTTGAAACAGAGGACAATCATATTTTACATTCGGTATTTGTTAGAAAAAATGTAACTTGTGACATGTCAGTGGAACTACCATATGTTTCTGCTGGCTTCGAATCGGTATGTTATTACTGTGGTTCGTCAAATGATAAATATCCCGTAATTTTGTGATTTGTGCCTATCTGGCAAACAGTCATTCGTAAATAAAAGGGGAACTGTTTCAAACAAGACAAAGTAATTTATATTGAGAACTTCAACTTTTAAAACATACATGGTAGTTTATATCATTATAAATACAAATGTATGCTATCGCAGTGACAATTGGTAATAAAGAGAGTGTTCAAAACATAATTCTTCTGGTTATTAATATTTTTGTGATGTTTGATGTCATCTCAGGAAAATAAAAAATAAAAAATAAAATTGCACCCCCCCGCCTCAATTTTTTCCAAAAGTTGGATGATAAACGGGGAATTAATTTGATATGGCCTTAATAAACATTTTTATATACTGAACAAAAAAAGTATAACATGACTTTTTAGGGACATAGACCAAACATATGATTATAATGTTTTCATAACATTTTTATATACTGAACAAAAAAAGTTTAACAGGACTTTTTAGGGACATAGATTAAACATATGATCATTACATTTTCATGTTTGACAAACATGTTTACATACTGAACAAAAAAAGTTTAGCATGACTTATCCGGCCAGAGGTTCAGGAGAACTAGTCTGTACAAAGTTAGTGTATTAAAAGCTTTATGGGGTCGTAACTTTGCCAAAATTCATTCAACCGGAACACGGTAATGAAATGCACAACTAGGCTTGGTACTGATCATCCCCAACAAGATTCGTTGAAATCCAGCAAGGAGTTCAGAAGAGACTAATCTGGACAAAGTTTGTGCATTAAAACATTTAAAATGCCAAATTAACTCTGTCAAAAATCATTGAACCAATATGGCGATGATAAGCACAACTAGGCTTGATACTGATCATCCTTGTCAAGTTTCGGAAAAAGTTAGTATATAAAAAAACGCCAAAAAATCTGTAAACCGGAACGTGACAATGCACAGCTAGGCTTGAATGAAAAATAAATGCCCAATCGTCCTGGGCCGATCTGACTGTTTTTCGAACTTGTCCGAGCTTCATTGATATTAACAATCTGGTAAAGTTTGGTAAAGATCGGATGAAAAATGAAGGCCCTATCGTCTTAACGAAAGTTAACGACGGAATGATGACGGACAACTATGCATTCGGCCAGTAGAGCTAAAAATATGTTATTTATTATTTTCTAAGCAATGTATCAGAATTACCTCCCATATATTAATAACAAATTATTTCATTATACAACTTATTGCTCTGAAGAAATTTAATGTCGGATATCGACAATAATTGTCCATCCTGTCTTCCCCAAAAAAACACGGCTCTGCATCTTATCTATGGAAATGACATGCATTTTATGTGCTAAATTTATTTTGCGCAGTATAGTAGGGCTCTCAAAATCAGACTCAGACCACATAAGTATAAATACACATAAAGTCTTGTATTTTTTTAATGTCTTCAGCTTGGATTGGCAAAAGCCTAAATATTAACCAATCTCTATGGAATAGGCTCGACAAAGAAATGATCTATGTTTCCAACCATATATAAATATTTACATGTGATTGAGTTTCCTTGGAGAGAAATGCAGAAAATAAATTTAAGATGACAATGACATTTGTATCACTGCATATTCTGAGTGCCCGTTGTTTAACACAATTCTGGGTAGTTAGAACATACCCTAACAATCATTATAATCTGGCACAATTTAACTTCAAAAATGTAAATACACTGTAGTAATTCAGGCTTTCAAAAAGGTTCGATAAAATATAGGGAAAAATAAGATTTTTGTCGTAAAAAACGAGGGCCAATTTTGGAAGTTCTCTTACGTTTCTATAGCAATTGAAGACATATTTCGACTCACTCGATCTGCTTTAAACTGCATAATTTAACCAAAAACGCAATGCAGTACAGGTTTCTAAGTATAAATTTAAATCTTATGTTTTGATTTACCTAGACTTGGCATTGACAAAGCTGGAAAAGGTCATTTTGATGAAAAACTTGAACGTAAAACAGCATAATCTTATGCCACATGCAATATATGAGAGCTCTTTATGAGTGATCTTAGAGTTTTTTTTTAAAAATACCGGTATTTCTCTATTTAAGTCTATGTTAAATATGTGTTCACTGGTGGGGTGACCATAATTTAACATCAGGGTCTCATTTGAACAAACTTGGTAGAGGACCACACGCTTATGGTAAATGCATACTATGAAACCTATAGCTCTTGTAATAGAAAGAAGATGTTTTAAAGATGTTCCTATACAACTCTACATGTACATGTATGTAGAACTGCGACTCCAGGGACGGGGCCTGTTTTGACCCCAGGGTCGCCATTTGAACAAACTTGAGGACCAGAAGCTGATGCTACATGTTATACCATTTGAACAAACTTGGTACAGGACCATAAGCTTATGCCCCATATGGTAAATGCAAACTAGAACAAATTCTACGGCGCTCCATCGCAAATACCCAAGTTTTCTTTACACAGGTCACTGCCCCCACCACCCCCCACACGAGAAAAACATTATATTATACACAGTAATCCCTTCATCAAAATGTTTGTTTTAGACATAATTAAAAAAAATATTGACTCCAGTGTTACCCTCCCCCAACACCCATCACCTCCAACCCCAACCCCAGGGAAGACGTCCTAGTTTTAAATAATAAATCATCTGACATGCTGTGTATCTCTTTCACAGACGACTATTATACCAGCTGATGTGCAAAAGTATGGAAAAATGACACTGTAATTTAATTATTAGTGTATTTGATGCTCCTTCCCCAGACCAAACCGATGGCATAGGAGGAAAGAAATGTATACAGTGTAATCCCATCATCATGTTTCATTCGAGACAGAATTACAAAAAAATAAATAAAATAAAATAAAAATCCCCCAAATACACAACCCGGCCCGTCTGGGCAAGGGTAACACTATACACCATAAACTTTCGTGATGGGGCATAAAAACTAGGGCCCAAGTTGAAAGAATAGCATTAGAACGTATTAATAAAGATGCGATAAAATCTAATGCACCTTGATCATAATGGTAGTGTAGGAATCTCTGCACCCCATTCTCTGACTTCTGATTATGTAACTTCAAGGTTACCATGGTTAAATAATCCCTGTGATTCATAGCCAATATAAAGTTTTTATAGACTTTCAAGGTATATTTCACTCTAGACACAAAACTTTTTTCTCTCACTTAATTTTGTTCCCAGTTTTTTTTCCTTAGCTGCACTGCTGATGACAGGGAAATTAGTATTCCAGAAGACCTATATCACTGAAGCGCGCAAAGCTTGGGTCGTATTACAAACAATAGGCCAAGAAGTATGTGTGGATCAGAAAGTTAGTGTAAGAAAACATCTGTAATCACCGATGGGCATTGGTGATTGATAACTGCCAACAATGTTGCCGAGCTTGCAAACATACCTATCCGACTCCGTGCACTCGTAGAACAAATAGTAATAGGTGTGTAGCCGTCAAGGAGAATTAATGACAACACAGGCAGGCGAGTATATCTTCTACAAGGAATACAGGGTTGTATCAAATTGATGGTAATTAAAACAACAGTTCCGACCAAAAACGATTTGTATGTATGATGTTAAATGTCGCTTTTAACGATCTTCAAGTCGCATCACGACACTGTCTACTTGTAGCAGTGAGCTCAATGCTCAACTTTATAGTGCTGCCACACTGGAATACCATGTCGTAGACACACGGCATGATACCCCACCCAGTTCTACATGCTGAACACCATGCAATGGAGCAGTCTAAGAATGACAAATAAAACATAATTTATAGGTCCAGTTACATGCTGAAAGGTTTCAAGTTGTTCTAGATAAAAAAAATGCAGGAAAAAACAATTGCTTGCAGCTTGCAGAACATTTCCACCAGAATATATCCATCAACACCTACTGGAGACAATGCACATTACCCACAGGACAACGAATACATTATGCGACATACCAACTTTCACACGGGGATCCATTACCAGCAACGCCAAAGATAGACTTTTCATTCAATTAAAGGGAGTGGTAGATCCTGATCTCAGCATTTGTACTTTTTAATTACTGTTTAAAATCCCTTTTGGATATTTATTTATTTTTTGGTGTAAAAAACATGATCACAACTGGAATTTTGTTGGCTCCAATATTAACATGATTTTCTGGCATTATTTCGCATCAAAGGTAATAAAAATGAATTCCTGAGCTCGACATACCCCTACAATTAATTACTATGCACAGCTACAATCAATCAATTGGTAATATGCCACAAATTAAGACAATAGGTGCACAAACATTATGCAGCTTATGCCAGCTGTTATAACAAAGTCGAGGAATAAATTGGGCTCTCACATTTTGTTTTGTGGTTGAAAATTATGGTGCAAACATAAAACAAGGTAACTTTAAAATATTCACTATATTAAAAGTAATCATTAGAAGTTTCAAACCAATCATCAAAGCAGATGGAATTTGTTTGAACTACAAGAAACTGTCTTATTGTGCAAGATATTTTTCCATCACTCGTATAAAAGTATAGGTAATTCCTATTAACAATTTTGAAGGTTGATCGGTTGTTTGCAACGGCTCGACGTTGTTAATTAATTCCTATTAACTCAAGCGTCATGCATTTTTTTTATGTCGAGCAACTGTAAATATGCTATTATTATAAAGAAGCCTTGCTAGAAAACACATGTTTGTACTCAACATCATATGGAAGTGGGTAATTAAACACACAATCTTTTAGCTTTCCAAACTGCATCAATAGTATTGTTTTTTCTTTCAAAGTGCTGCCGTGGTTGAGGGTTAACAACGTTGCAATGTAAACCTTCTCGCCTCTCACAGCTGCAGGTTCGAATCCCATTTCAGTGTCTTGAAAAAAAAGAGAGTCAAACTACGGTTCATCATTTCCCATGAAACAAATGTATACATACATTATACATACATTATTTTATACCTAGTTTTGTTCTTCACAGAAATCATAACTGTTCAAAGATAAGCCATGGATAATCTTGCCCCAATCTTCAATAACCCTGGAAGTAAACTTTGCAGACATCTAAAGGGAGATGATAGCAGAGATAATGCTTATATTAATAACAAGCTGTCTAAGCAAGAACACTTCCATACACAAAGTATTGCAGTGTACAAGATAGTAGAACAGAGAAAATGATCAAATTGCAGATTTAAATTTTTTGGCATGTAGACAACAGCAGGCACAAACATACTATGGAAAAGATGACAAAGGTTTTAGTGCTACTTCTGTAAATGAGACTTGTACCAGCTGTGCATTTTAAGCAGAAGGTGTTACAATTAACATCTTGGGTCCGTTATTGAAATCTGCTGTCCATGTTTATGCATTGTGTTGTTATTGATGTATGGACCACAAAATTCCATGTTCAAACATAAAATTACCATTCATAATCAAAACCTCATCAATATTTTCTCAATTCCCTTTATTAAATTTAAATTAAAATATGTTAAATCTATCTATCTATCTATTAATACTGCATCACCCCTCTTTTGGGTATTATGTGCAGGCTTCCTGGGTAGAACCAGTACTATGCAATGTGGGTAAAGTGTCTTGCTCAAGGACACAACGAACATTGTGTGGAGGAGAATCAAACTGGGGACCCTCCGATCTCAAGTTTGGCACTCTACCACCGAACCACGACCAAATCTATCTGGTACCCTTAATTTAACTGGTACCTGGACCCATTTTTGTTAAGTTAACTGATACCCTCAATTATTTGTTAAATTATCTGGTACCTGGATTTATTTGTTAAATTTAACTGGTACCCAGATTCATTTGTTAAATTTAACTAGTATCTGGGTTCATGTTAAATTTAACTTGCTACCTGTAATTATTTAACTGAAACCTGGAATAATTTTCTTTAAATGTTATTCATACCACTGTCCTGGTCTGGTGGAATCATTTAGTTAATCAACATTTATTATTGCGCTCAGACATCATGCAGGCAATGAATTCCAAGATGAACTTATAACATAAAGCCTAAAGCCTTTTTCCAGAAGTTGTGCCAGGTTTATTATAGTCTCAGCTCTTTTGTGAAGGTGTAAACAAGTTATCTCTAATGCCCTGTATACAGGTGAACTCCATGTTTATATCAATATAAAAGCTTTTAGATTGTTTCTTCTCTATTCCCCCTGGCAATATTTACTTTTGCTTGCAATAAAAATAGTTTGATGGTCTTTGGTCTAAGGTAAATAAAAGGTATTGTGGCAACGGAGAGAGGCTTAGGCAGATGGTGCTAGTTTGTGTGCCTGCATGTACTTCGCCAGGGCCCGTAGGGTATTCTGGCAACGGAGAGAGGCTTAGGAAGCTGGTGCTAGTTTGCGTGCCTGCATGTACTTCCCCAGGCCCCGTAGGGTATTCTGGCAACGGAGAGAGGCTTAGGCAGCTGATGCTAGTTTGTGTGCCTGCATGTACTTCACCAGGGCCCGTATTCAGCTGGTGCCTAAGTTTGTGTGCCTGCATGTACTTCACCAGGGCCCGTATTCAGCTGGTACTAGTTTGTGTGCCTGCATGTACTTCACCAGGGCCCGTATTCAGTTGGTGCTAGTTTGTGTGCCTGCATGTACTTCACCAGGGCCCGTATTCAGTTGGTGCTAGTTTGTGTGCATGCATGTACTTCACCAGGGCCCGTATTCATAAAGCTTCTTAGCAATGGGATTTTTTTCAATTTTTTTAACACCTTTTATATTGTTTTTTGACGTTTTCTTAATATTGCTTGTAAGGTTATGGATAAATAAAACATACAGCTAAATATTTATCTTAAAATAGATGGTTTGTAGTGTCCCTGAGAGATTATTAAGGATATTTAAAAATGTGTAAAAATGTTAAATTTCAACTTAACATTTTCCACTTAATGAATACAACAAGCCCTGGTTCATAAAACCATGTACATTTTGGTGTAATATTGTGTAGTTATTAGTTCTCATTTTGCTCTCTAAGTAACTTGAATTTTAAAGTCCAATTGTAAAAGCGGAGGGACTATAAACCCTAGAACTACACAAGCACTAACTTGAATCATTTGAACAACTCATCAACACATTATAGGTTATTTCGAGTAGACCCTGGAGAGAGAAGGTAAGGATACTCAGTAATCTGTGAACCTTGCTCTACTCTCACTATCGAGGATAAGACCGATACATAGGACAGCCAGGTTAATGTCCACATCTGATGAACGAGGCTAAAGGAAATGCCTTGCCCAAGGATACGCTGAAGAAACCTAGTGGTGAGAGTGGGGCTTGAAACCCGTGATCTCAAGATTCACAGCCAAACCCGCTTTCCACTGGGCCATCATGACACGCATCATCTTTGGAGGATTCAAAGATCAAATGTTAATTTGTTGATTTTAGAAGACAATGAATGTGGTGCTGCATTTGGGCCAAAAATAAAATTATGTTTGTTTCCCCTTCCCGACCCATGCAAAAAAGGGTTGGGTAGGTAGGTAGGTAAAATATTTTTTTTATTTCATTTCTTTTATTTGAGATCAAAACTGGAATACATGCTACCTATAAGACACATTTAAGACAAAAAAAAAAAAAAAAAAAAAAAAAAAAAAAAAAATTAAAAAAAAATAATTTTTTTTTCGCCAGTGTCGAAAAAATAATTCGGGTCGCGGCAATTTCGGTGGGTCGGTCGGGAAGGGGAAACAAACATAATTTTATTTTTGGCCTTGACTTGTTTGATTTGTTGTATCAGGTTCTACAGACAGGTACCCTGGGTATACAGACAGACAGGTACCCCGGGAATACAGACAGACAGGTACCCCAGGTATACAGACAGGTACTCTGGGAATACAGACAGAGAGGTACCCAGGTACCCCGGGTATACAGACAGACAGACAGGTATCCTGGGTATACAGACAAGACAGGTACCAGGGTATACAGACAGACAGGTACCCCGGGTATACAGACAGACAGGTACCCCAGGTAAATGTCTGTACCTATCTGTATACATAACAAGATTGGTACAATTCATGGAAGCCACCTCGGGGCTGGTAGAAATATTTTACCAGACTGATATAATTATGGCAACCATTAAAAGGTACTCCCATTTATGATATCCACCTCACTGAGGGGCATAACTCCTCTAGCGGCTTAATTACCTAGTTTGCTTTCTCAAAAAAATAAGTAATATATACCGATAATTACTGCTCCCCAGCCATGGTCATAAAATATAGTCTCTGTGAATTGTACCTGTTGTAGTAAGGTGGTGCATAACATTTTCTGCTGCAATATTGCATTATAATGGCCTTACAAGAATGAAATGGGATTTTACCTCCCTTTAGCACATTATATTAGGTTATACTTCGATGTCAGGCTGCAGCACATCCATTTTTGTGTGATCAATTTTCTTAATTCTTTTTACCTACATAGTATTTCTTATATTAACCCTACTTTCTCAAGACCAAATTCCCATGCCTGCATACATCCCTCCTCCGCACCACCCAACATTTTCATAATCTAAACAAATCATAGCTTACAACAAATCAATCTGCTTTAGAATCCTGTGTAACTTCTTTTGACATTTATCCTTTAAACCCTGACAGAAAGAAATATTGATATATTTCTGTACAGGTAAAAAGTTTCATAGACATACCACTTACAAGCGCGTGCGTACAAACTTGAGACATGCAACGACTGTTTCTCTGATATTGAGAAAATACAACCTGGCACCGAGGACTTAAAACTTAATGCAAGTTTTTGCTTCTCACACGTTTATGAAAAAGCTGCAACAGCAGAAAATAAACCACAACGGAATTGCAACTCAGTCAAGAAAAAATCCGGCTTTGTGGCAGAAATACAAATATTGCCTTTGTCATGAATGGAAAACAAGAATAAAGTTTTTTCTACATCAATATCCCATTCTCAACCTACATTTATCAAGGACAACAGACCTATAAAATAACTAACCCTTCTTGTTGAAAAAAGGACACAATATTATTCATAAAAGTTAATGTTATAAAGGGCCATTTAGGGCTCAGACAAACATTAATTTAAAATTTAATTGTTTTCATTAGTAATAAGATGATGAATCCTGAATTGGAACTGAATTGGATTTTATAGTTGCACCAACAGCTAAGGTCATATGGCGACTTTCCAGCTTCCACTGGTGGAGGAAGACCCCAGGTGCCCCTCCGGGCAATTTTCGCGCACGGGCGGGCACCTGGGTAGAACCACCGACGTTCCCCAAGCCAGCTGGATAGCTTCCTCACATAAATATTCCTAGGCCCCTGAGGGATCGAACCTACAGCGGTGAGGGGCAAGTGATTGCAAGTCAGAGACTCTAACCACTCGGCCACGGACGCCCCTACTGAAACACATTTATTAAGAATGTCATTATGAAATATTATGGAAAAACATCTTTTTAAACAGGTCAGTTTGATCAATACTAATGCCAAGCCTTTTTAATCGTAAAATACTTTATTATTGCAAATGTCATTCCTATATAAAATTTCAGTATGATTTGTTTGTTTTGTTTATATGGTGTTTTACATATTTTTTTCAACACAAGGTTATATATGATGTCTATTTTTTTGTGGTGGAGGCGGACCACCCACTTTTCCTGCCTCTAAGAACCCATACTGTACAACTCCCGCCATCTGTAAGAATCGACACTTCCAATATGGAGGAAAATGGTGCACTGTAATTATAACAGTACAATAACGAATGCAGAGAAAATATGACTAATCATACTGGAATACCAATTTTCTGTAACCCAAGCTAACATTGGTGTATTCCTTTATCTTATTAGTATATTTGTGATTAAGAAAATTCTGGATACATGAACACATGTTGCATGAATATACACAATAACATTATTCAAGGATTGGCGACAGATGTTTCATACATAATGGAGAGATAATCAGATTTACAGAAGCAGCATTGTCCTTTTGTTGCAACAAATATTACCAAAAGGCTGTTAGCATGTTAGGACTAGACTAAGCCAACCTTTTTTGTTTGTTTCGTGTAACTGGTTGTACAAATATCCCATAAGGAATGAACACTCCAGACCCAACTCACACACAAAGGTCATATGGCGCCATAAGGAATGAACACTCCAGACCCAACTCACACACAAAGGTCATATGATGCCACAAGGAATGAACATTTCAGACCCAACTCACACACAAAGGTCATATGGCGCCATAAGGAATGAACACTTTAGACCCAACTCACACACAAAGGTCATATGGCGCCATAAGGAATGAACACTCCAGACCCAACTCACACACAAAGGTCATATGGTGCCATAAGGAATGAACACTTCAGACCCAACTCACACACAAAGGTCATATGGCGCCATAAGGAATGAACACTCCAGACCCAACTCACACACAAAGGTCATATGGCGCCATAAGGAATGAACACTCCAGACCCAACTCACACACAAAGGTCATATGACGCCATAAGGAATGAACACTCCAGACCCAACTCACACACAAAGGTCATATGGTGCCATAAGGAATGAACACTCCAGACCCAACTCACACACAAAGGTCATATGGCGCCATAAGGAATGAACACTCCAGACCCAACTCACACACAAAGATCATATGGCGCCATAAGGAATGAACACTCCAGACCCAACTCACACACAAAGGTCATATGGCGTCATAAGGAATGAACACTCCAGACCCAACTCACACACAAAGGTCATATGGCGCCATAAGGAATGAACACTCCAGACCCAACTCACACACAAAGGTCATATGGCGCCATAAGGAATGAACACTCCAGACCCAACTCACACACAAAGGTCATATGGCGCCATAAGGAATGAACACTCCAGACCCAACTCACACACAAAGGTCATATGGCGCCATAAGGAATGAACACTTCAGACCCAACTCACACACAAAGGTCATATGGCGCCATAAGGAATGAACACTTCAGACCCAACTCACACACAAAGGTCATATGGCGCCATAAGGAATGAACACTTCAGACCCAACTCACAAACAAAGATCATATGGCGCCATAAGGAATGAACACTTCAGACCCAACTCACACACAAAGGTCATATGGCGCCATAAGGAATGAACACTTCAGACCCAACTCACACACAAAGGTCATATGGCGCCATAAGGAATGAACACTCCAGACCCAACTCACACAAAAAGGTCATATGGTGCCATAAGTAATGAACACTTCAGACCCAACTCACACACAAAGGTCATATGGCGCCATAAGGAATGAACACTCCAGACCCAACTCACACAAAAAAGTCATATGGTGCCATAAGGAATGAACACTCCAGACCCAACTCATACAAAAAGGTCATATGGTGCCATAAGGAATGAACACTCCAGACCCAACTCACACAAAAAGGTCATATGATGCCATAAAGAATGAACACTCCAGACCCAACTCACACAAAAAGGTCATATGGCGCCATAAGGAATGAACACTCCAGACCCAACCTCCATTCAATACAGAATGGACCTAGAACCTTCTCATCTTCAGAAATGCAGAGTTGCTGCAAATTCCTGCTGTGGACACTTTATTTTTCATTAAAGCTACCCACAATCAGAGTTTTCTGCCACCGCAGAAGTAGCATCTTTCCCCAGGATTTAACTACATGTTCACAAGAAAGATTGACTGACTATTTTTAATTAATATCTTCCAAGCAATGACATCGCTTTGGTCACATAATGGACACTTAAATAGCGTCAATCAACTGAAAATCTAAACGTATAATGGAGACTTAAATAGACGTCAATCAAATGAAAATCTAAACGTATAATCTATTAAAAGTGATTGAAACCGATGTTCTTTTTATTTCCATGCCACTTGTATAATAGCTTTAGAACCAAGTTAATATAAAGCCATTTTTCACAATTTAAGAAATGGACTTTCATTTCTCAATCAATCCATCAGTACCAAACTATTCTATGTGAATGGTTAAGTAGGTCAGGTCGACCATAACAAATTTTTAGCAAAATCCAGGTTTAACAGTGCTCACAGAAAATATTTTTGACAGGTCGTCCCTGAATTAATATTGACAGGTAGTAAAATATGGAAAAAAGGGACAAGCCCCAACCAGATTTTGACAGGCCCCGGGCTTGGGGCTATCCTATTTCGTGAGCACTGGGTTATATTGCATTCCCAGCATAAACTAATGATGAACTCTAAGATTAAAAGAATTACATGGAGGATAGGTAACTGATTTAATGTTACAAACATATGGAAGGCATTATGTTTGTTATAAAGCTGCTGTCGATATTATATTCAAACAGAACTCATTTTCACGTTTTCCTATAGCTCTTCAGTGAAGTAATCCCGAACAGATTTAATATTGTCATGAAATAACAATAAAGAAAAGACGGTAAGATTGCCAAATATTACTTGCAAGGAATTTTTGGATTTATTCACTATTTATGAGCAAAATATGTCTGGTTAACCAGGGGGGAATCATTATTCTGGTCCTACAACACTCTTAATTTTATAATCAAAGTTCCTCGAATTCTTTTTATTTAATCTTCATTACAATGTAATTTAAGGAAAAACTTAAGAAAACTAAATTGGAATGGGGTCATTCTCGTGCATATTTCAACCTGCTGAAAACATCATGTTATTTCAGTAAACATCTCAACAAAGATTTAATGTTACCATAGGAACTAAATGAAGAAAATACCTTGTAAAGTTTTCAAAAGACATGTTTCTTAAGAAAATGTTCTATATAAGCCAAAAACTTATAAAAGTGTAAATATACCTATAAAATGTATAAAAGCATTCACATATTCACATGAAATGTGTTACAGCATTCACGATTGAGCATGGAATTACATTCACACTGACGCAATGTCATCGTGTGTTCAACTCTGCCCCATTCCTTGCTGAATGTAAACAAGAGTGTGAATATATAATGAGTAGTTGTCACCAATGTCTCTGCAGTAGCTAGTGATCTTTACAAGCAACAAGTAAGTTATATGTGTAGTCTACATCATTGTTTTTTGAATGTGTATGAAAGGTCTCACGGCCTTGCAATGAAAATAACACAATATTTAGCGCAGTGAAATGCTTGATGGTTCACGACAAATTAGCACAATTTATTTTCAGCGATCGATCACCATTCTCGCATCTCCCGAGTTAAACTGACCGTACAGTTTACACAACTCTGGCAAACGAGAATGTCGCTCATAGGAATTATTTTATTTCGTGCACTTATTTTGTGCACTGACGGAAGTTTCAGCTATTTGTAATAAATTGGACTTGAGAAAAAATAGCTCTCAAAACAAATTTAAACAAAAACACGTGTGCACACGTTTTTACAGACGAAAACTAGTCATAATGAGGATATAGGTCAAATGAAATATTTTAGTAAAATTTTATATTAGTTTACACACTGAATGTCAAACAGAACTTTACCGACATATCTTGAGTATTTGTTGATGTAAATATATCGTGTGTATTTGTTTCTGTAATTATTCGAAAACCAGTATATACAATCATGTTTCTTCTCAAATTTGACCGACTCCCATGAAAAAAGTATTAATTCAAGGACCTAAATCCATCACAAACTATACACAAATGCACTGAAATCAGTTCAGTCACCCCACACGTGCAAACAACGACAGCGCAGCATAAAAGGCTTTGATGTTGTAAATGACAAATTTGACGTTTGCTTGGCGAAAAAGTGAGTCTATAGAAGTTCATGTACTCATGTTATGTTATGATATCAATTTTGGTCACGTGAGACTTGTAGGCGGGGCGAGTGGGAGGTGTCAACTAGTTAAAATTCACCGAGTAATTCCATTTTAATGAACGGCGTCATCGGTTGTTTACGTCTGAAGCGTCAAACATCCATTGACAAGCGATGTATTTCCATGCTCAATCGGGAACAGCTGTAAACATTTAAACTTGGAAACTTTATAAACAGAATTTTGGGAAATATAGCAAAAACTATCTAGCTTTTCTCTCTTAAAGAAATGAATTTGAAACTGCGTTCAAGATGTCTGTCTATAAATCTTCAATAACTTTGCATGTCATTTCATGCAGTCGTTTTAAAAAACAATCTTAACTTTTTGCCTGTTTTGAATTCTGTGTTCTCAGAGTTGACAAACCAAGAACAGGGTTGCACTATGAAACATTGCATACTGTTTGCCTCTTGCAAAATTTCCCCATATTAAAAAGGAAGATTACATATTTGACAAGTTACAACATTTTTTGCATTGTATCAGAGCTTTCGTGTGTGCACAATACGTAACTCAACAGTGCTCCAGATAAGCTTTCATCACAATGTGTATTGTATGCATGAAAAAAATTGTATTGCAAATTTACATTTACTATTCTTAAAACAAGTTTTGAAAAAAACAACATTATTGTACATTAATTTAAAATGTTTACTCTTAGTGTTACCATAAAACATAACATATTTCCACTTCCGCTTATATATATTCATTAAAGCTGTCTGTAATTTTTAAATGGCATTAATTTGTGTCAAACAGCCGACTTTTGTTTTTTCTTGCAAGTATCAATGTGGTACTTATCATTCAATACCTCAAACTTCAATAAGTATTGAGTATGATTGGGTGCACTCGATTTTTCTATTGAAGTGTGTATGCCGGTATTTGGTTCTCGATACTTAATGACGATTTTTTAATACGTTTTTGTACGCATTTATTATTTTTAATGCGTTTTTGATGATAAAAATATGCATAATTACGCCGATACGCGTCTTATCTGGAGCACTGCTCATCCAAAATTGTTTTGGTAATGCAGTGCAATATGTGCGCACATTTTTTCAGAAGAAAATGACGGAAACCCACATTTTATTCTGAAGAAAATTATAGAAAACATCACCAAAAAGAGTTTTTCCCTCAAAGGTTAGAAAGACAACACATTGTTAGAAGCCAAATAACTAATAATATGATTAATATTTAACAAAGTGAAACTCAACACAAACAACAACAAAATTGAAAGAATCGTAAATACCGAAAATATTACATAAATATAGAAAGGAATAACAGCCTTATCAGGGGCCAAGTAACGAGAATAAAGGGGCATGCATGTGTTAACTTGTAAAGTATAACCGAGGAATGGCCAGGCAGTGATGGTCGATATATAATATGAGCAACTTTAAAATCGAGTTACACAAACGAACACTAGCACATTTCTGGCAATGAACGGAACTTATAAACGGAACGCTAAGTTAACGGTGAACTTTATCTAACCTGTGTTGCTATCATACAATATTCGAGACGTAATTATCCGTCCACATGGGGAGAAGATTTTCTCCATTTCCGGCTGAGCAAGATTTTTGGGTAGGCCACAAATATACAAGTTAGCCCCTTTGATACCTTCACTGCTTGGGCGAGCAGTCGAAACCTACAAAATGACAGCAGTGAAAATTCAGTAAAAGACATTTTTTTTGTCGATTTGTTTTGCTCTTTTATTCTCTCCTGCCTATTTTGGGGCGTGACATTCTTCCCTTTTTTTAGTAGACAAAGACAGCTGGTGGGAGGGGAATTAGATAATTGTTACTGTACCACAACGTAGTATTATTTTTGCTATACCTGTATTTTGGTCATAAAGAATTCTGGACGTAATGATTTGTCCGCAACATGAGAACATTTTTTCCAGATCCAATTGTGTAAGAGACTTGGGCAAACCACTTATGTAGAGATTTGCGCCCTTAATACTTTCACAGCTAGGTCGCGCCAACGACACCTGAAAAGAACCAAATCATGAGGCTATACACAAACTAAAATGAAAACAAAAGTAGAAACAACTTAAAGCTGTCAAAATCATATGAAAAATAACACAACATTGCCCTAATTAAAGGTAAATTATCAATAATTTCTTTTAATAATCTTGCAAAAACAAATCCTGTATAATTAAATCACAAGAGAACATAAATCTGGAAACTGTAATGAACAAATACTGAAACAAATGTGTAAAGTGTAGGTTAAAATAAAAGCTAAGCTGTTAAAGACACTCAGTTGGTCGTTCCACTCCAAGGAAAACGAAGACATAAACAAATAATCTATACAAAATAAAACAAAGGCAAGAACAAAATAAAAAAAAACACAAAATAATTGAAAAATGTCACTCCACATTCTGAATACATTTCGCCTCGGAAAATGTCTCGCATAATCGCAATGGTACATATTGCCCGCCAATCACGTGATTTTAACAATCTCGTATTATTGTTCATCGCCAGAACATAATCCAGGTTATCCATCTTGAATTATCGTGTCGAAGCAGTCCATTCAGAAGAAGCTGTAATGTGTTTGGTTAGTAAAGTTGATTAGTGTAAAAGGCTGGTTGGGATACATATCGTGCACATTATATTCCATCAACACGTTAAAACGTGGGTCACCAAGCACATAAAATCCCCTATAGTTAGTTCTCATTTCTCACCAAAAGCTCCGTCAATTTGTTGTAGTACTCTATATGTTATACTAACACAATATACAAATTTAAGACTATACCACATTTTAACGTTCAAAACAAAAATTCTTCTGATGTTCGTATATATATATATTTGCTGCTGTCCTCCAGCAATTCTGCCACTTCTCACTTTTTTTACCTTGTGTTTCAATACATACAGTATCTACAGGTTAAGAGGACCACAGTATCCACTCACATTTTTTCCCCCAGTGATTTTCTCTCCATCTCATCTGCTGGCACATAATATAATTTACTTTCTTATTTTCAAATCATAGTCATTTCTCCGTTTCCAACGTCTTTTAAAACAATCCAGTTCTCATCTTTGTGTGAAGATTTATATATCTCGACTTCTAAATCATTAGTTTATAGGGCTAACTGCCAGTTTTACGTGTTTGTGGTCATTCATAAAATGAATATTTTTGAACCAAGAAATGATAATAAATGATACTAAAATAAAAATTTAACTGAACAAAAGTGAAAAACTGACTACAGAAAACAAAACTTCGGCCTAAATAATAGTAAACAATGTATGGTAACACTTGAAATTAGTAACAAAATATTCTCATAACGCAGACTTGTACAACCAAAACACCATTTCTTTGTAATAGGTTTTGTATAAAGAAAATCAACAACACATTTTAATTTAGTTTCTAAAACATCTACATGATATTAAACCCGGTACCCAAATAATATAAATCGCAAATTGAATAATAAAATCTATTTGAAGAAAGCTTAAAATAATATCTATATATAAATACGCATATTTCGTTTCTATGTTTGTGAGATTGCATTCGAACATAAATAGAGGTAAAGATGAAAAATTATTTTTAATATGCAAATTAGTACAAAAATGGAATTAGTAATAAAGAAAGATGATGATTTAGTATCACACAAGGGCTGATTTTGATGCACACACAACCTACGTTATTTCCATTTGCCCCCCCATTACCTTAACAAATTTTGCTTGTCGACAATCGACAGTGTCATCTAATATGTGCAGCTTCATCATTATATCAGTGATAATTTAGTCAATATTTAATAAAAGTGTACCAATATGACCCCAGCCAGAAGCCCTACAATTCCTTTCTCATTAAAATCAGAATCAGCCTTGGTAACTACATAAGCCAACTAAACAGTGACGTGGATCGTACCTTGATGGTCTTGTTTTGCAGGCGAAGCCCATTTAAAGTATTGATGGCTTTCTCAGCATCTGTGGGGTTTTTGTAGTTGACAAAACCATAACCGAGGGATTGACCTGAAATAAGATGGTACATAATTTACATTTAGGTACAGACGTTCTCCTGAAGTTGAACTGTTGAAATCAACAGCCAGTGAGGAACAACAAACGAAACGTTTTATTTTTTCACTAAAAGAATTATTTTTTTAATCTTTTTTAAATTTACTGATTTTGAAAACCAATGGTAAATAAATAAGGCCATCCTTCAACAAATATTTGTTTGCCGTTTCCCTTCCCATGATTTCATAAATGGGTAGGCAGGTGAATTTTTTATGTATTTATTTTTTGCCAAGGACAGTAAAAGTAAAGAAAATTATACTGAAGATACATATAGCAACAACAAATTAATGTTAAAGAATTATAAAAAAAGTTTTGGGCATGGCCCTTTTTCATGGGTAGGTAGGGAAACAGCATACCAACAACTTTTTATGGTCGGCCTAATGAAGACTTGTCACACAACACAACCACCCCCACTCTTAATTATAATACACCACTTAACTTTTATAATCGGTCACTTTTCAAAGAATTATATATTTTTTAATAATCCATATTTTCATTTGAAATTTTAACTGGTGTTGCTTAACAAATATCGCTAGCGATTTATAAAATTTATCTGCCTTGATTGGACTAAAACCTTGTTGATAACCTTAATAAAATATTGGTATGTGTTTTGGTGATTTCCAGTTTTAGTATTCGTGTTATTTTCCAAAAAACTGGGTGATGGATAAGTTGAGTAGTGTATATCTGTGTATCATTGCAGCGCCAAACTTTGGTTTGTAGAAGTGTAACCTGGAGTACTGATGGGAAGATTGCGGCTTGTCACACCTACGACTAGTCACACCTACGTACATGTCCAAGAAAGCGATGTTGTAATCAGTGTAAGCTGGCAACCAAAACCTCATTTTGTTTTATTGATTATCTATGTAAAGCAACAGCAAAATCATGCAAATGTATCATTTGTTCAATCCCATGAATCTTCTGGTCATTAGACAGAGCAATTCATCTTGCTCATCCTTTTAGTATAAAATGCAAAATTTCATGGTTGATCTTTTATTTTGAAATCATCACAAGATTGGAATTTTTGCCCTGCTATTTAGTGCCGATTGTTAGAGAAATCATGGGGATTTAAAGGAACACACGGCAATCTTAAAGGGACAATGTCCGTAACTTTTAGCTTATAAAACACGAAATAATTACGTAACAAACATAACACACCAACCATAATTGAATATTTACTTAATAAAACCAAGATAGTTTGACGGAATTCAATAACAGGTGGGTTACGAGTTCAACCCCATGAAGCGAGTGTTACAAAAAAAGAAGAGCCACTTTTCGGGGTTGAACTCGTAACCCACACTAAAATTACACTCGCGGGTAATAATAGTTGAACATCGCAATAAGTCGAGCTCGCTCCTACTGAGCTGGACGGGCCAGATGTGTTAGGTATGATATACTTCGCTAATGGTTTGAAAATCAGCACCAACCGTAAATATTGTGAGTCCCGCATTGTTTACATATAATAAATAAAACTTTTTTTCTTCTTTTTTTTTTCCGAACTCATGAACATATTACTACCAACTTATCTGGGTTTATTTATGCTCATGTTTTCATGCATACAATTCACTGAATAAAAATCAGACAGTTATTTGGCTATGCTTAATATCCGCTTACTTACGGACAGTGTCCTTTTAAAGAAACTAACACGCCAATGCCAAAATTACATTACAAAACTGTTTATTAAAACTCTATCCAGGTGTTCGGGTCATATAATAATGTATGTGCCGATTAAAAGTACTTTTTTTCTCTCAAGAGTTCTTAAAATACCCGTGACCTAATATCCGTAAAACGAATTACGAGTTGGCAACTCGTCATCAGTAGGTTTAGAAATAATGTATATATGTTGTACAATTTGGCTGTTGTTAGCTATCACAGCTAAAGTATTTTAAAAATGAAACATTAAAATTAGCATCTATCTAGCTAATTTTAAACTACAATGTACTGGTAATAAAAATTAGAGTGAGGGCTGGCGTGGCGCAGTCGGATTTGTAACCGGAGGCCCCTGGTTTAATCCTCCATGGTGCCACCGAGTTTCGTTGGTGTGTTCTTGGGCAAGACACTTTCCCTTAGCCTCGTCCGACGGATGGGGACATAAACCGGGCGGTCTGAGCACGTTAAAGAACCATATGAATCTATTTGATAACAAGAGTAGGGCACAGTTCCCGGATTCCTATGTATCCTTCCCTCTCTCTGGGGCGGCTCTAAATAACCTATACTGTGTTGATAACCCGTTAAACAACATTCAATAAAAATTTGGAGTTTTCATTTCACTTTTTCTTTGTTATTCTACCATAGGTTTCAATATATTATTTTGTACAATATCATCAATAATTAGAAATATGTAAAAATAATTTACTTTAAACTATTAGACAAACTAACGAGACACTGTAAAAGTTTCGAAAAATCGAGATTGCCATTATATAAATTATGTCCCTTTAAATATTGGTTTGAAAATTTATTTTCTTGAACCTTGAACATCTGCACATGCCAAATTTGTGAATGAATTGTAGGAACCTACTTACAACTGTTTACATATGGAAATATACATGCATTTTGGGTGCCTGATTGACAGGTGTCACAGGTCTATGTCTAGTCGAACTATGACATCACAAAGTGATGTCAAAGAGTGCACAAAGGGCATATAGTATTCATTCTCACTCCCAAATTCATGAATTTTATTAAGTCTGTATTCATTTGGTCTCCTTTTGTTTAATCCCATTAAGATTGCATTTGAAAAAGATAAAAATTACTCAAATCGTCTTGAATGTTTTTTACATGAAATTTCCAGTTTAATATTACATTTATCAAGGTATTGCTACCCTTGAAGTATAAATACAAACTTGATAAATTTAAATATGTGAATTCGTCAAAACACACACGACCTTGAGCATGACATTAAGGAGTTTATATTTATTATTCAAGTATATAGCACTCAGTGTCTAGATAAAAGTGTAAAATTGTTAAACTGCTAGTTACATGTAAAAATACTCATGATTATTCGACTTCCTTTTCTTTCTTTTGTTAATGCACTTTCAATAGGATTCCACAAAAGGGTACACAACACTTAAACAGCATTATAAATAGTTGCAAGTTCATGTATTTATTCTGCCTTGACCTCTCAACTCTGGTTAAGATATAGCCTACGGATCTGAATTATTAAAAGAACAAAGGTTAAGCAGCCATGCACATTCAAAGAAAAATCAAAACTGGCACAATAAGAGAGAGTTAATTACCCGAGGTCAACTTACCAATACCTGGATAATAAGTTGATGGATCATATAAAGCAAGTTTAGCAGTTCACACATCATATCTTATTTCCTGGAACTTAATCACAATTGTGACCCATATATTTTCAATTGTTAAAAAGTCACCAGCCCTCCCTCCACCCCCAAGTTTGGTTCCAGAAAATGATACACCCCAATAAAATAGGGTCAGAATTTTGTTTGTTTATTTATTTCCCACTACGCTCATTTCTAACCCCTGCTACCTCTGTTGAACTCTTATATTGCAGTATTATTTCGTGGTTGCAGAACAAAATTTCGGGTCAGAGCCAAAATCGAAGGATCGGTCCAGAAACGCAACTATTTTTTTCTTCAGACTTTTTCAAGTATTGTTGGCCAAGACAAATCATTTTTTTACATGGACAGAAAAAAATGTTTTAATCAGTCAATGGTATCATATCACTCATCTACCAATTACGATTTAAAAAGTAACATCTCAACCACTATCCCCAGAGACGAGAAGAATATGAACGCCAGTTTCTTTTCGTTACCATACACATTTCGGCTACCACGGGGATGGCTTACAGCCATATATAATGGGAATGGTTTCTTAATACTCTTTTGGCAATTTCGATATTTGTGTTTCCATAGCAACTGTTTAGTTCCAGACAAAGCGCATATCAATGAAAGCGAATTTGAATACATTCTACATTTGAGAAAGGAATAAATTTGATAAGAATCTTTAATTCAATATTGAAGCTGGTCGAGCTGTATAGCCTTGTTTGTATGGAAGACCAAACACAAAGGGAATACAACAAGAAACTTTTTCCTATGAGATGCACAAAATATCTGTTTTGATTAGCACCATAATACAGCTCATACAGATCAATCATACCTCATCCATAGAAAAATAAGTTACAGATAAACAGTAGGATGTAAAAACGAGAGCTTTTACCAAAAGAGTATTTTTTTTTTATAGATAGTATGCTCAGAATTACCTTTTAATGTGCCATCACTCAGCGGTACTGAAAATATACAACAAAAACTGCCACAAACAAAAATAAAATAACAAAGAACACAACATGTTATTTGCACTTGACATACTCACACAGGCAATACCAACCAAAGATTTTTGCAATTCTCATGGAGACATCTAATATAATTATATTGGTATACATGCTTTATTGCTTCTTATTTTACGTCGAAAAGTTTTAAATACAGCATACACACCGTACAATGTGTATCTTAGATGACAGAGGGATAACTGGATAATCGATCCGATAAAAAAAGGCGGACATCTTAACAGGTAAGCTGTCTCCTTAAATATTCTTCAAAAACAGGCTTACCATTATTGGTAACTGAAAAAAAAAGTATTCTTCAAAAACAGAAATGAGATAAATACAAGGTTTATGGATGTTCCAACATTCTACAGTTATTTATCCCAACCAATAAGGCAGAAGTTTAACTTCCAACATTTTACGAAAATTATGCAGAATGTTTGTATTTTTATTGTCACGGTTACAAAATCCAGTTATCCCTCTGTCATCTAAAGTATGCATTGTACGGTAGGATACTTAGATGGAGTATGTGCTGTAATAAAATTCGAAGACCTAATTCTTATTCAAATGTTATTAAGAATTTTGATTGGGTTGGTACTACCTGATCAGAGAAACAAAAACAGGCAGATCGAGAAAACAAGACGATTCTTGGTTTCTGAAATATTCCTTCCCTTTTCTCTCGTCTATGCCGAATATGTAATTTCTTGTTTTACATATAGTTTAGGTTAGGTCCATGATGAACAAATGTATATGTGTATAGGCACTGTATGCATTACAGTCTGAACTATATGGCTTATATAATCTTACTCTATTGTATAAGCATTGGCAGTCAAATACAAATGACTGTCCTGATTATACAATAAATACCACAGACTGAGAAATGAATTGTATATACCAGTAATAATATCAGAGTAAGCAAGCATGGTGTACACAACACAAGTTAGTTTCTTTTTCGTAAAGTTCCATGTAATTAATAGACAGTAAAGTGTCTGTTAAAAGTTTAAGCACAGAAAATGCAAATGCACTATGTGAATTTATTACATTTTGTTTTAAATACCAGACATTATTTTACACTGGTTTAACTTGGTACGAGACATTTAACTGAAAGGAATCGATCCGCCTGCTGTGCAACAATGTACAAAATTAGCATTAAATTTGTTAAAAGAAATAACATTTACTGTAAATGAAATAATAAAACAGTCAACTGTGTAAAATCGAAGCTTCAAGATTAACCGTGAACAACATTTAGTAAAACAATTTCAAAGAAATTTAATTATAAAACATGATAATGTAATTGGAGCAAATTAAAGTAATTTCGAGATAAAAGGAGCACTAGAATTTGGTTAATGAGTACATGCAGTGATGTGGCAACGCATTTAATGACATTACTAATATGTCTGAAGACTTCAGGAGGTGAAAAAGTCTTGGGAACTAATATAATGGCAGGGCTGACAATGTCTGGGGAACCATAGTAAGGAACTTTTCATATGGTCAGCCAAAAATAGGGAACCAAAGTTTGGACATGATGCTTTCTATACTGCAAGTGGCAGTACTCGCGTGCCAAATAGTTTGACAAACTACTTATTTATTCTGTACTTCTGAGAGATGATAAAAACTACTAACCCCTACAACCCCAATTTCGAAGAAATTAAATTTGTGACATTGAGCTCCTCAACTTCACTGTATACTGGTCAAAATGTCTAATTACCTAAGTACCCACCTAATAATCTGTCAATAATATTCTCATTGTTTTGTCACTAAGTCGTGTTTGAACTGCAAAATAACGAGTTTAAATCATCTGCTCTGATTGCATGAACAAATGTTAAAACTTTCGAGTCGATGCATTTTCTTGGAAATAAGTTATAACAATTATACAACTAAGGTCTTGATGGGAGTAGGCAGTCTGTCTAGTATCATATGAAGCATTCCGGAATTGATGCCATATTCTAAATTATGGGATAGAAAATCAATAATTTAACACGAATATATGACTGTTTCATGGGATGGCATTAACTCTAGGGTCCGCCTTAATCATGCCGAATATTCCGCAAATTGCCGCATTCATATGGGAAGTGACAGAAAAGTGTTGTGAAAACATTCAATATCAAATTTACACAAACATTTTGAAATGCTTCACTTGGACTCCCCTGGCAATTGATTTACTATTCCAGCCAAGAGTGAGAGATGCTAACTTTTAAAGAGAAGACTTTGACTTGTTAGATTTTATTGGTAATTTATTGGCAACGCTTAAAACAATTTGAGAATTATTAAAACAATGTCAGTTGCACTAAAACGTTTAAAACAAACTTCTAAAATGGGAATTGTAAACAACGAACTGTTCTTATTGATTTTTTTGTATTATATTTACAGGAAACTCACATAGGAAGGTAACCTTGCCAAGAGAAGAGATCAAAATGTATTAGTTCTTCTTGTAACTGCTGGAATTGTGGTCTTATGAACCTTTAAATCATCACAAATGTTTAACCGGCTTGTGTATAATATATTTAATAGTAAGGAGTTTTCCCGATTGCACAAACTTGTGCGTGCGGTGTCCCGAGTGATGTAATGTCGTAATTTCCATGATATTCAGTTCATTCTGTTGTTCCCATTTTGCTCTTAAAGACTTTAACGATAATTGAGGATAATTTCAGCAGACGATTGATATTGATTTGTTAAAGGTGTTATTTTTTAAAGTGTCTATGCGACTGCAGACTATATATATACGTCTTGTACATTTATTTAATTTTGTTTGCTTATTTTTATCCAGAATTCTCTATTTTTCCTAACCAGTCAGAAAACGATCTGTCTTGGCTAAGCCAAACCTTTAATTGTCACTGAAGTATTTATTATGTATCTACAAAAAGACGACAAGGTCCAACCCACTCTTGTTCTTATGAAACTTTATATAGTTTTTTGATCAAGCTGAATTCAAAATCACTAATCAATTCTTGTCGGAATTGTCGACTTAAGAACTTCTTCGAAAATGACAACTGAATGTTGTTTAACGGCTCATCAACACAGTATAGGTTATTTAGAGCCGCCCCAGAGAGAGGGGAAAGATACATAGGAATCCGGGAACCGTGCCCACTCTTGTTATCGAAGAGATTCCTATGGTTCTTTACGTGCTCGGAGGATAGACCTATACACGGGACCGCCCGGTTTATGTCCCCATCCGACGGACGAGGCTAAGGTAAAGTGTCTTGCCCAAGAACACACCGACGGAACTCAGTGGCACCACGGAGGATTGAACCCGGGGCCTCCGGTTACAAATCCGCCGCGCTACCGACTGCGCCACGCCAGCCAATATCACATGCGGTGTATTGTACTAAAACAGAGCTATCTTCACGAGAATAAGTCCCCCAACCAACCACAACCCCAAAAGAAAAACCCTTAGAAAAAGATAACCAATAGACCAAAGTATGGTAAATGTACTATAGCTGTCTGCAGAATAAAACAACCATGGATCACAACTAATTATAATGCAAATAGCCAATATCAGGAACTAGAAGCTGATTTATTAGAAGACTTGTTAAGGGATTGATTTATTCCACTAAAGATCAATATCATCAACCTACGTACATATGCGCGGTGGAACTGTTTCAGTAATTAAATCATTCACAGTGGAAGTTAACTCTGTATATCGCGTGGCGTTTAGCCTGTATCCCCAGAAAGTGAATAAAGACAACATGAAAAGGTATCAGAATTTGTCATTTACTACCGGTACCTCATTCTACAATTCAGAGCATTACATACAGGAAGAGCCGACTTGGCGTGGTTTTGTTGTGGCGATATGGACTACATTTAGTTACAAATTGGGTCATATCCAGTCTGCCAACAGTAAAATCAATGCCCACATAATGCCAATCACATAAAACTTTCATTTATGGCTGTACAAAACAAACTTCCCCAAAATACTCTAGTTAGTATAGTATGTTGTGATTTTGGAACTGACTGCCCATCACTAGTATTAGGGACTGCTGGTCAGCCAGCTGAAGTAGGAAGGTAAATCACCCGCCTACCAGCTATTAATGAAAGCATTGCACCAACAAAACTCAACGACGCCGTTGAGACTTGAACACGGTCATTCTGATTTAAAGCACCATGATATCTACGGGTTTGAAAACGATTTAGATTTCCCCAATTTTGAGCGTGTCAAGGTCTTCTTAGCATTACGTGGTCCTGCCTTAATTCTATTAAGTAATGGGAAAGCTTACATTAGCAGGGTTTTATAACGAATATTTCGACAATAAAACACGTTTAAACAATGTTTACTGAAACCGATTATTAGGTTTAAATAGTACAGGAAAATAGTAAGTTTATAAACTACCCCACACTGTCCAACAATTGCCAAATGAATACAGTAAGCCTTTTCCCCCCAATTGTTTTGAAAAAAAAGCAACCTAGCTGATAAATATTGTTGTTCCCTTGCAATAACGTATGTCATACAAATGTTTATTTAATACTAAGTAACGAGTCAGGTGAATGTTTCTTTGCCTTTTCCTTTTAATTATTTGCTACTATATCCACACAATTTGGTGTTAAACCTGTCAATTTTGCCATGTAAACAAATGAGTACTAGTATTAGATTGCCTACAGGACTTATCGTGACAATGTCAAGGTCGGATTTGAACAATTCTGAAAAATGAGTAAATTAACCTAAAGAGCCAAAAGTTCTCTCTTGATGAATGATAACATGTGTATGAATATTTGAAGTGTTATTTCAGTAAAGATTTCATGACAATTATTAGTCGAAACAAGTTTCTAGTTCGAAATAAGATTGGAAAATGATGAGCTTGTTTGTTTCGCCAAATTACAAGAGTTGTCGTTTTTGAATGTATGTGCAAATGCACCATGAGTACATCATATCTGTGAGATTAATATAAAACAAATTTAAGACTAATTATTGACGTACTTTATTTGTACATAAACTAGAGCGTAATCATCCGAACTGCTGTTCAACGTCTGGAGTTTTTTGTTGATTTCGAGAAGAATCCAATTTTCCTCGCGCATGCGTACTTATGCTGAATTCACAATTCTATTCTTTGGCCATAAAATGTCGCGATTTAACACCAATGCCACTTAAATTCACTTAATCCTCAATGGACAATATGAGACCATATTTGATAATAAATAGCTCGTGTCATAATTAAAAAAAAATCAAACATAATTTAAAGAAACGCAACGAAATGAGCGGAAAAAAACCCAAAAAAACTCGACTTCGGGAGCTAAAAAATTGTTTGAGTTGCGCCAATTTGAATGGGTCGGTCAGGTAACTCCAAACAAACACTTTTTTAATTTAGGCCTTAGTTTCAATCCCATTGTTGTTTTCAGAAATAAATTTTGAAACTATGATGCCCTAAAACCAAATACAGCTCTTAATGTTGGATGCAAAACCATGTTTTTCTTAAAGGCTCAAACCAAAATTTTATTCACTGCTAGTTCTATATACTTACGTAAAATAATAGTTGTAAAAATACTGATGCAAAAATAACAGAAACTTTAAACAAGAAACAAGTGCTAGAACTACAGCTTCCAACAAGGTTCAGATGCAGCCTGGTCGACTAACCTGTGGGTTTGTCACGTATGAGTTTACAACTCTCCACCTCGCCGATGCTCGAGAACAACGCCTTGATCTCTTCTTGGGTCATGGTCTGTGGAAGGTAGTTCACGATGAGGTTTGTCTTCGAACCTTCGTCCATTTGCGACTCGGTAGATGCAGGAGACGTCGTACCGCCATTTTGATGGAGCTGCTGGTGAAGAATGGAATGGTCCATCGCCGACAGCTCTAACGGTTGCGTTAACTGAAATGTACGCAAGGGGATTCATATAACACGGTAAATTTTATCGCTTGTTCAATGTAATCGTTATGGACGTTGATAATTAACTTTTGCTTTTCAAATATGAATTAAAAACTTCAAAAGTTTGCTTAGCCACGCTCTCGTGTATGCGAACTACAGTTCCACTGAAAATGATGGCAATATGGAGTATGGACTAAATAATAAATAAATGATACCATCCAAAACCATTCCAGTTGCAGGCCTCAATTAACTGCAGCTTTAATTTGTGAATGTCAATTAACTCAATAGTGGTAACAAGCAAGCAATCAGGTTTTAGTGCATCCATCTGTTGAAATAGGACTTACCTATGTTGTTTGAGAGACTGATTTGTGAGCTACTCTACATTTGCGTAGGTCAAGTGGATCCAGCTTTATTCTAATTTCTGCTAATCATAAGGTTTTCACAATCAAGATTACCATAAAGAGTTTAAAGCAATTACTGGTTTGAACTGAACTGAATGTTGTTAACTGGCTAACCATCACAGCAAAGCGTGGTGTTATTTAGAGCTGCCCCAAAGAGAAAGTGGAGGGTCTTTAAGAATTTGGGAGCCTGCGATTCTCTTACTAACAAATAGGTTCCTAAGTTTCTTCAACATGCTCCGAGGACAGACACCAGTACATTGCCTGGTTTAGGTCCCCAAATCAACAGACAAGACTCTGGGAAAATGTCTTGCTCAAAATTAAACACACCAACACTGCTTTCCCTTTGTTTTTGAGTAACAGGAAATGTTTTAAAAGTAGGTGGGCGATTTATAACTCTTCTTTTGTTGTCGTATTGGGTAGTGATGGGCCGATGATCGATTATAATTGAAAGTGATCGGTTTGCATCACAATTGCCGATAATCGACTTCATTTCAACCATAATCGATTGCCGGTTATCATTATAATTTGAAAATGTTAGTGTTCAAAAGAAAGTGACATTATGTATGCATCTAGCATTCTACGGTCTTATTTGATTTTAAATGCAAAATTTACAGCAGGAAGTGATGCAATGATTAAATTCAATTGAACAAGTGTTTAAATCTTGTCATTTAATGCTTAAAACAAAAACATCATCATAAAGGCCTTTGTCAGAATATGCTTATTGTTAACCTTAATGGAGACGATAGACAGCACCCCACCCTATGTACCCAGCCCTTAATAGAAACAACTGATTAGGAACGTACGCTTCGTTAAAAAGGCACACTGACTTTTTAACTCTTGTATTTACATAAACATTACCTGTGGTACAAATAAACCATTTGGATCTGCACACTTCCTGTGTTGTGCTTAGCGTCGGCGCAGTTAGGGGATACAGCATAATTAGTACACAAATATTTATTCGGCATAGTGGGTACAGTTTAATTTTATTCCGTTTATTTGTTAGCGTAATTCTCTAAGTTGTAACACTTCCTAGTGATTCGTCAACTGTTTCAGTTTATGTGTTTATAAGAATATTTTGCCTTTAAATAAAACATTGTAATATCATCTGGTTATAACTGGTGTCTAATCGACAAGTGCTTTCCGACTGTATCTGATAGTATGAGTATGTTGTGATTTTGGAACTGACTGCCCATTACTAGTATTGGGGTCTGCTGGTCAGCCAACTGAAGTAGGAGCTCTGCCTATTGTCTATTAAGGAAAGCATTGTACCAACAAAACTCAGCGACGCCGTTGAGACTTGAACATGGGTCCTTCTGATTTAAAGTCCACCATGATATCTACGGGTTTGAAAACGGACAATTACCAGATTTTGATTTTCCCAATTTTGAGCGTGTCATGGTCTTCTTAGCATTACGTGGTCCTGCCTTAATTCTATTAAGCAATGGGAATGCTTACATTAGCAGGATTTTATAACGAATATTTAGACAATAAAACACGTTTAAACAATGTTTATTGAAAAATGCGATAACCTGTTTAAAATTACATATTAAAGGTTTTAGTTTCATAATATGCAAACTTTTTAAGCCGAAATTAAGGTTTCATTTCATACCACAGCCAACCCCGTTTTCGCTTCTTAGAGAAGGGGTTGGACGGGGTATGATAGTTAATATTCGGACCACGTAATGGACAGCAATGTTGCAAATGGTCAGAAAAGAAAAAAATATATACATATTTATGAACCACACTATATAATCTGAACCACATAATTATATAACCTGTTTTCTCTCACTCTTTGTCTTTTTCCATATCACAATGACATAATACAATATTAATGTGTTTCGAGAGCATGCTCTTTGAAAGCCACAAGAAGTCTTGAAGATCATAAGCATTCCTGATTCATATTTCTTCTACTGTTAAATGAGAGAAGCCATTACAACACTTAATATAAATATATATTGCAAGTTCAAGCAAAAAACAAAAAAAGTAAATTTAAAACATAAATTAGGAACAAATCTTTAATAATTAATGAGTACATACAACGATGTAGGCTGGCAGTAGTCCCAGTGATTATACTTTTTTTAATTTTTTTTATTTTGCAATCGGAATCAAAATAAAATCTTAAAATCCCAACCATTTCTGAATAATTCTGAACCACTTATGTTTAAAGCCAACAATTCAAAGGGGACTTAATGCAGACTATTTTATTGATGACAACTTGAGTTGCCTCAAACAGTAAAAACATTAACAAACATAAGGACATACCTAGCCAGTCTAACAAGGATGTGGCATTAATTTGGATTTTAGAATGGAATTGTTGTTTCATGGCCCAATAAAACACTATCAGGGCTTTTTTTTTGGAAATAGTGAAAAAGTCCCAGGCCCTTCAATAGGGAAAAAAGTGTGATTTTCGAGATACTGAGGGGGAAAAAATAGTATGATTTTGAGATATAGGGGAAACTGAGTGTATTATTCAGAGTGCAAATATGCAAACAAGGTACAATTTAGAAAAGGCCAAAACAAAAAATACCCGTGTTTCGGTGGCCCGATCGACCCTATTTTTAAGGGGCCAACCCTCAAACTTTTTATGAAAATGGACTAAATAATAATAAATATCAGCTGTATCATGAGATAAATACGTGTAGAATCTCACAATATCTTGCTCTAAAAAAAAAAAGAAAAAAAAAAAAGGCCTACCTACCGACCCTATTTTTTCAGAGCATGCAATAGGAAACACACCTATTTTTTTTTTTGCCTAAACTGTCTTCTATAAATGTATCCCAAATGATGTTTAGCAATTTTTTTTTTTTTTAAGGGGAATTTTCTAAGCCAAAGCGGGGAAAAAAAGAAGGCTATTTCGCTAGGGGAATGAGCCGAATATCGGACCCCTGTTTATGAAGGAAAAAGAGCCTGGACACTATTTAGGTCATTAAGAGCCGTTTCCATGGACAGTGGATACAGAGGAATCGGGGATCACCCTAATCTTATTATTACAGTGCATTGGGGTGTATAGAATCAAAAATTGTTTTTGTTTAAATTTAATTTTCTCAGCTCATGTATTTTAGATTATTTAACAAAGTTCCAGGCTTGAAGATATATCATATAAGCATACATTTATGCAGAGGTAAAATGACTGGGTGCATTTTTCAATGCAAAATGTATCACTAAGTGCAACACCTCTCAAAAAATGAGATTCTTTATTACCCGAATGAAGCGCGTTTTGAAACGGAAAATATCAGACTGTCACAATAAACTGAGATACAGATTTGCTATTATAAGAATTTCAAATGGTAGGGAAAAAAGTCAAAATTATAATCATCAAATCCGTTAACTTATTAAAGTTTGGCACCTCTAGGGATACAATGAAATTATGTAAATATTGGTGAAAAAAACAAACTATTAAACAATTCATAGTTCTAGGACAATAAATTCAGAAATTTCGCTATGGTACAACTAAAACGGTAAATCCTAATCAGAAACTAAATAAATATTTCCTTTTATTTTAAATATAGACATTTAACACAAGTGATTCTATACCCCACAACTCGCTCCGATTTATCTGGTTCATTAACCTTCTGACTGACCCAGTCGTGTAAGATGAGTGAAAAAGCGAAAACGGGGTTGGTTGGGGTATCAAATAAAACCTTAATGTAGACTTAAATAGTTTGCATATATGGTAAAATTAAAACATTTAATAGGTATTTTTAAACAGATTATCACACTTTTTCAGTAAAAAAAAAGATTTTAAATGTTTTGTATTGTTGAAAGATCTATTACAAAGTCCTCCTAGTACAAGCTTTTCCATCACTATGGAATTAAGGCAGGACCACGTAATTGGGGTTTTACATCTCGTTAACACATATTAGGTAAAATTGGGACAGCAACCTCAGAGGGCGATGAGGTGAAAGATGAAGTTTCACTTCAGAATGTACTCTAAAGCCAGGTCCTTGTCCACCAAGTTACCTAGCCATTACACCAATGACAAAAGGAAGTATAAAGTAGCCTTGCTTCACAGGCCTTGGACCTTACTATTTAGTACACCAACAGGAGCTTCCATCATTTCTTGTATTATCTACAGCAGACTGGTCATATTATGATAAACCTGTCAGTGAAGATGGTGATAAGATCTAGACCAGTCTACATGTATTTAAACACCTGATAAGACATGTAGACTGGATGCAAACACCATCAACAAGTCATTATCTAGATTGACATGAAGATTATTAGATGTACTGATTGTAATGCATGCTTTAATAGTAAATATATGAATAATCACTAACAGATCATCAGAAAAAATGTAATAACGATGCCATTAAAAAAGAAAACAACAACAAATAATTAGAACAGAGATAAATCTGGGCTACATCTCAACCACGTCATATATCATGGAAACCTCTCATGACTATGTCCGACATAATATAACTATACTTTTGTATATATTATACCGTGTATTAAGCAAGGAACTGTTTGTCCGAAATCATAGATCGTTTCGTTCAAAACTGTTTTTAGAACAAACTGTAATTGAGATTGAGTCTTGTAAGGTACTATTATTTATTCAAACATATAAAACTAGCATACAACATAACTGAATTATTTCTAAAAAGGAGATGACTATTATATTAAGAATGAAAAAATGAAGTTCCCTTCTCAGGCAGTAAAAAAATCCAGTACTGAGCACCTCCGTACTATACAGTGTAACAGAAGCCCATGGATTGATGTCAGTGAATTTACAGACAACCAATAAACGAAAAATGAATTTACTGCATAAAGTTTATAAATACGAAGCTATTTCATGATATTTGATCCATGTACCAATTGTGCTAACCATAATGATTAGGCAATGGCTGAAACTTAAGAATTTCGACAATGGCAGAAGGGACTGATGATAAAAATGGCCCTTTCTTTATGCTTCTTTGGAAACCATAAAAACATGAGGTTTGGAGGTAAAAACAGGATCTATCTCATAGGGCCTGTGGGTAAAAATAGGATCTATTTGGCCAGCTGAAAAACAGTTATATTGTTATTTTGGGCTTTACTGGTATCAATTGCGATTTACACACCTGACAGGACAATCTTGGAATATTCATCAAGCATCAAAAGCAACTTATTTTTTTTTTAATTCAGTTTCATTCCGACTTAAAACCAGTTTCCATATATTTAAATAAATGGTAATAAAACAGAGTTTGAGCAAATCAATTTGCTTTAACTTTCAACTAATTGTTAATAATGATTTTTGAATATGTAATTTATGTAGAAATACTAATTGGATGCGATTTTGGCATGCAAGCAATTATAGCCAACACTTGATTGTAACTAAATCACCAATCACTACTATCTACATGTACTTAACAGTTATACTGGTTTCACTTAGGCTTAAAAGAAAAATGTGTTTGTTTCCGCTAACCCGACTGACCCTATTATTTAGCCGCCAACCCTCACTTTTTTGACTGCAAAAAAAATAATTTTGAAATATATATTTTTTAAAAAATAAATAATAATAATAAAAAGTTGAACCCATGAACCAAGGTTTCTTATGGAGATAATTTTTTTTTTCCTCCAGTGAGATTTGAACCCACACCCCTGGGATTTCCAGTGTACATTACCAAAATATTGAAAAACCATGTATTATCTAGGTATTAATACCTTCCCCAGTATTTTTTATCATATTAAAAGTGTTTTTTTATTAGCAAAAATAAGGTCATTAATAATAAAAAAGAAAAGAAAAAGTTTTGCCTACCTACCTACCCTTTTTTTTTTTTGAAGCCGTTAGCGGAAACAAACCATTTTTTTTGGCCTTACCTACATGTACAACCATCAGCTTGATAAGCCTCTGTAGGCTGCATCACAACTGTTTACACACCTAGCCATCATTACTGTATTGATCCTTCAGATGAGAGACTTAGCCTAATTATTTATCGAGCAATTACCTATCTCCAGGTATAACATATAACATGCTGCTGACGAATTCCTAAATATCACGTCAGATTACGCATGACAGCAACATTTGTGCACGTGTATGTGGTAATGTCTTCCACTATCTTCCATATTAAGCTTCCACTTGAATGAAACACACAGGGAATGATCCCCCACCCGAGTATGATGCTATCACTATCATGCAGTTTTCCAGATTATGAATCTTCAGGCTTAGCAGTCAGTATCAGGAAAGAAGATGGGGAAAATTGATTAAACAGCCTTTAAGATATCAGAATATATGTAATACATTTTCTTTGAATCTTGCTTTGAAATGTGACTATCAAGATTTCATCGATAAAGTTACACTATTCTGGAGCAATCCGAAGCCTTGGGCAACAGTTTCTGAAACTGGTATATTAAAATTACACTTCACTGGCAATCTGGTCTTATCCAAAGACCCCATCAAAGCAATATATATATACAAACAGCTCTGCCTATCTCCAGGTTCATTGACTAAAATGCAGCTCAAAATTAATATTTGTTTGATCATAGAAAACAGCAAAATATTGGTGAAATAACAAAACATAAAAAAAAAAAAAAACATCCAATAGTCTGGACTTAAAACTACATTTGAATTAATACAACAAAAGCTTGAGTTTTAAGCTTTTTTCAGGGGACTGTTATTAAGCCTGTTCCAAATTGTCCTACATAATTGTTTCTATGCGACTGAATCATTGACTGAATGAACTGATTAACTGTGCAACAATGAAAAGCTACATAATTGTTGTCCAGCAAATCCAGTTTAGGTATTAAAACTATACTAGAAGTGTGTCTGTGGACACAGATACCCATGCTGCAAGCTAGTAGCTGAAATATAAATCATTAAAGGGCCATAACTCTGCCAAAAGTCAATGGACAAGAACAGCATGGCGATATGCGTTTTAGACTTTATATAGATAATTCCTATTAAGTATCGCGTATTAATCTGTTGAGAAGTTCAACAGGAGACAAGAAAGTGTGATGTACATACAAGATACTACAAAACACACAAACTTTCACATGTCATCATCAAAATGATCTGACCTATCAGTGATCAATAAAATAAAACCCTCCACATTCTGATAGGGGGTAAACTCGGTGTTTATCGTTGATGCTCAAGCGACTTTAACCCTTTATAAAAACTAATTTGCAGTGATATTTATATTAAAAGCTTTATTTTTTCGTGTACAGCTATGTATCTTTTTTTGGTGCTGTGCGATTTTAAAACACCAGTATGGATACATTTAATTTAAATTATGGTCTAATATTTTTATTTTTCATATAGAGATTGGGGATAAAATCAGAGCAAACCCCTTTATTTTCACCTATTGAATATCTCAACGTCTCGGAAATTTGTAACCAACGACAGGATATGAAAGTTACGAATGTTTTAGTGAAAAGGCTAGATTTACATTAAGTTACGAATGTTTTAGTGACAAGGCTAGATTTACATTAAGTTACGAATGTTTTAGTGAAAAGGCTAGATTTACATTAAGTTACGAATGTTTTAGTGAAAAGGCTAGATTTACATTAAGTTACGAATGTTTTAGTGACAAGGCTAGATTTACATTATTAATTTGTCTTAGTATCCAAGTCTTTTAAATAGTTCTCGTTTAAAACATTCAAACATTCCCGTTTATTATTTTAAACAGCACTATCGTATCCGGGTAGGCATTGTATGAGGTTCTGCCCAGATGCCTAGATTATTATTGTATATGTTGTTGTCTATGTGTTGTGTGATATTTAAAGGTTGGAGGTATGTAATAGGACTCAGTTGGGGTGGGGGGTGAGGGGTATGTAAATAGATAGGTTTACAAACGTGTTCACAGAGCTAGCTTTATGGTGACATCGTCCGCTTTTTTTTCATTGTAATTTTTCCGGTCCGATTACATGGAAAAATTTACATATAAATATATAGACACTCAGCGGGTTTGAACACTAGACCCCTTGCATGTGAAGCAGACACTACTGATATCACCATAAAAGCTAGCTCTGCGGCGAAACAGTAGTAATGAGCTTATAAACCTATCTATTTACATACCCCCCAACTGAGTCCTATTACATGTTTTTTTTTATATTTGAAACCTTCAAATATCACACAACACATACAGACAACAACATATACAATAACGTCCTAGGCATCTGGGCAGAACCTCATTCAATGCCTACCCGGATTCTCCACCAATGTAACCGGACCGGAAAAATTACATATAAATATTTAAGGTATTCAGCGTGTTTGAACTCAGGACCCCTTGCATGTGAAGCGGACGCTCTACCGATATCACCATAAAAGCTAGCTCTGCAGCGAGACAGTAGTAACGCCCTTATAAACATATCTATTTATACATACCCCCAACTGAGTCCTATTACACTACTGTTTCCCATTTTAAAAGAAGGTGCATTATAATTTTCCAAATTGGTGGAAAATGCCATTTTTCCAGTCAAAACTTGCTACATAAGGCCAGAAAGAAAAATACCTGTGTTTCTGGTTACTCGGTTGAAAAAATTAGGGTAGGTAGGTAGTTTTTTTTCTTTTTTCTTTTTTTCTTTTTCATGGATGTCAAAACTAATCCGATTCTATTTTAATATATGTAGCATCTTTGCTAGGGGCTTAATTAAGTTTTAATTCAAGAATACTTAAAACATGAACGTTTTCAACAAATAACACGGAATTTCTTTTCTTTTCTTTTTCTTTTTCTTTTTCTTTTTATTTTTATGATAAAAAACTGTAGGGTCGGCGCCAAAAAATAGGGACGGTCGGGTAACCAGAAACACAGGTATTTTTCTCCCCGGCCTAAGCTCATTCAGCATTGAATTTGTATGATGCTGGTTTGGCACTTAAACTTTCAGATTTTTTCCCATTCCTTTTAATCAGATTATCCTTAGTAACATAAACATAATTTGATGCACAGTAACTATATGCTACCCTTCGATGCAAGAAGTGCCATACTCTGCATTTTATAAACATCTCGCTAAACGTCGGTCACGCCCATAAGCATTCCTCGGAATCGGGTATTGAACTGAAGCCAGAAGTACATTTTTTGCTTTTCTGGAGTGTGTAACCAACTGATTTTGCATCTGCCTTCATATATATTTAATCTGCAAACTGACAACACAACCAAAGATGGAGAGGGTCAATCCCTCACAAACTCCAAGCTTGATTACTATTTCAGACATGATTACTATTTCAAACAGGGTGAGAAGTATATTACAACCTTCAAGTGCCTTCAAGGTTTCTAGGACAACATATCCCTCACAGCTTGGGGTTAGTAAATCTTTAGATTGCAGAAGGAACATCTGATAAAGTTGAAGATTGGTTTCCAAAGCATATCTACAAGTTTTATGGATACTTGAAAATCTGTGATCAAACTTCATTTTACTGTTAAAACATGGTGTAATTTTTCAAGACTTAATGGTTTTATCAAAATTTACAACTCCGATCATTGTCAGAAAAGGCATAGAACCTTAATTTTTAAGTGACCTTTATCGGGACTTGCTTGGAAACATTGATTACAAAATATTCATTTATTCATACTTGGAAACTGGAAACGAACATTTTATCTACAACTCAGCACTGTATATTAACTTAAAAATGAATTATTAATTTTTTCCTCAACAGTTTGATGGTTGTAAACTAGTTCTGTGATAATTTTTGCTATTTTGGGACTGGGGTCACGCACTTGCATTTGGGAATTATAGTGCATTTATAAACCTTACATCTGGGAAAATGTTGAATTTGCTAAGACTTGCTCAAAGACGTAACAATTTGTAACTTTGAAAAAAAAAAAGTCACAATTTTTCTGCAAGAATTTTCCTTTTGGCATAAAGAAATGGTCAAATAACGGTCCCAAAAATCATCACTATACATGTAGTCAAATTAAGTTAGGTGGCCTTACTCAGATTGCAGAATGACGTGCCAAATCGGGTTCTAACTCATACTATAGGTCTTGTGCCTGTAACACTGCTAAGTGGTGAAGCCACAGGGCATTATCGTGCTGCTATCAGTTCAAGTTAGTTGAAGCTTTGTTTATATTTATACATTAAAACATTGGATAAGTTAAAATACAATAGTAAAGCGACTTCTAACAAACATGGGAAAACAAAAATTAAAAAAGTGAACTGCGATTTTTTTCATGTTCAAAACATAATAATAAACAATTTAAGCAAAGAACACAACAGTAAAGATAAACAATAAATTCAAAATAATACAATTTAATATATTAAAGTTCACAAAATTTCAATAAAAAAAAGTTGAAACTAAAAAAAAATCAATTATCATACCTTCCCTAAAGACAGCATTTCTGAAAGTAATTAAACAAAATGTATAATTATCAAGTTTCAGTACATCAAGTACCTACATTTATTTATGAATATCCCCAGAATGCAGTGCCTTTTTTCGGAAATATGAGAAGCCCATGTCCTTCAATAGTGGGGACGAAGCGAGATTTTCGAGTTAAAGGGGGGAAATAATGAGATTTCTAGATTTATAACGGAACAGTGTATAGGCAGAAATTGAAGGTTAGGCTGTGCAAATATGCAAAAGAGGTATATTTTAGATAAGCTGTCTTCCATAAAATGTATCCCAAACATAATAATGTTAGAGAGGCAAATAATGTTAAAGGCAAAAAAAAACTGTGTTTACGGTGGCCTGACCGACCCTATTTTTAAGGTGCTGACCCTAAAACCTTTTATGAAAAAATAAAATAAATAATATATCGAGGTTAACCGACACCACAGAGAAACTTTCAGTTGTATCATCACATTGTATGGGGTTTATGAGATAAATATGTGTAGAATCTCACAATACCTTACTCCAAAATAAAAAATTAAAAAACGAAAAAAAGATGCTTGGAGGATACTCGAAATAACAGGACCGCCCAATTTACGTCCCCCCAACTGAAGGACAAGGTTAAGGAAAAGCATATTGTCAAAGATCACACTACTGATATTGAGTGGCAGAAGTGAAGCTTGAACCTCTGGTTTCAAGTCCACAGTGCTATCCATCGGGTCCCTTTTTTACCCCTCCCATTAAAGACCCCTTATCAACTCGCAGTGGCATTTGTTGTTTTTCTCTCAATTTATTTCTATTTCTTAACAGCAACAGTAGGGGGTTGGCATTTAAACAGAAAAAATATGATTTGTAGACAACTAGATAGCATTTCATCTGTATGTTTCAGAATCTCTAGGTTTGTTTATAATGGGTTTTTTTTGCCTGTGTTTTTAAAGGGGTTGATGCACTATTTTCAAACACAGTTTATCTTAAAGGGCTCTGAAAAACTTGAAAAAAGCTGAAAGAATTATCAAAATGCCATGAAAAATAAAGGAGATATGACCTATTGAAAATTTGCAAAGAACATAAATGGAGGCGGCCATCTTTGAACGATGACGTCATCGCGCCGTTTTATCATATATGGCATATTGATAAAATGTCTTTTAAAGCAAAGAAAATCACTGGAAATGAAAAATAATACTAAAATGTATACATTTACATCTTTATATTTATTTTTAATCAATTTGCAGTGGGTTTCTTTGCTTTAAAATACATTTTGTCAATATGCCATATATGGTAAAACGGCGCGATGACGTCATCGTTCAAAGATGGCCGCCTCCATTTATGTTCTTTGCATATTTTCAATAGGTCATATATCCTTTATTTTTCATGGCATTTTGATAATTCTTTCAGCTTTTTTCAAGTTTTTCAGAGCCCTTTAAAATAAACTGTGTTTGGAAATAGTGCATCAACCCCTTTAAATACTTTATTCTAATCATTTGGGAGGGCTGGCATGGTGCAGTCGGTATAGCGGCGGATTTGTAACCGGAGGCCCCGGGTTCAATCCTCCGTGGTGCCACTGTGTGTTCCGTCGGTGTGTTCTTGGGCAAGACACTTTCCCTTAGCCTCGTCCTTCGGATGGGGACGTAAATCGGGCGGTCCCGTTTATCGGTCTGTCTTCCGAGCACGTTAAAGAACCATAGGAATCTATTCAATATAAGAGTAGGGCACGGTTCCCGCATTCCTATGTATCTTTCCCCTCTCTCTGGGGTGGCTCTAAATAACCTATATTGTGTTGATGAGCCGTTAAACAACATTCATTCTAATCATTTGGACTTCTAATTTCATAAACCCGCCTATACAAAATTTCTACGTCCCCCAACTAGATTTTTACTTGCCCGAATTAATATTTACTAGTTTTTCACAATTAGTCTACAAATAACCAGAATAGCTAAATCATATTCAGTAACAGTCTGGGGTTTTATCTTTTTGTTGGGTTTAGCATTAACCAAGAACGGTGCCATTGAATTTATTTCTTTTTTCACAAACGAATATATACTGCAACTTCCATCTTCATGGAAATCTCTGTTTTATCATTTAATGCTGTAAATGTTGCATACATATTTTGGCATAATGCTGTGGCAATGTTTGAATAATTACATGTAGAATTCTTCTTTTGTTTATACCTGTTAAACACATTTTACTTGGAACAACACTTTACCAGGAAGATCGCGGTGTTAATCAGTGTGGTTATCTTTGTGGGGGAAATATGGCTTGCTTTTTATGATTTAAAGAAAATCAAGATGAAATCTGCTTTAATAGTATAGGTCAGATTTGTAAATAATTTAGAATAGTACCATTTTGGGTTGAGATTCAGAGCGTTAATTCAGATAAGAAGTTGTTTGTTTTTTGACTGAAAATCACAATGAAAATGATGAAAACAGGCATGAACTCACAACTTTTAGCCAGATACAAAACAACAGGAGACAGAAAGCTCCTCATTTGGTCATTTCTGCCGCCGTTATTCGGCGGCAGTCCCCCACCTGAAAAGTATCTTTTTTTTCCCCCAAAAATTGATATTTTTCCCCCTCAGAAATTCGTAAAAAAAAATCAAAAAAAAAATCAAAATCCGATTTTCAAGACGATATGCTCACGATGTCGTGTTTACCGGTTTGAAAAAGACGTTTTGATTATTATTAGACTGGTTTTAGACTGTTTATCGTGCACAGGACGTTTTAACTATTATCGGGCACTGACTCAACCAGATGCCAAACTGGACAGGGCAATAGGTTTTTTTCGGGATAAAAAGAAGAGAAGGGTTGACTTTTAATGTGGATCTCCGATGAAAACATGCCATTGATGGTTATTAAGTGGTTTTTTTATCAGAAAAAGAACCAGATGGTTGACAAATGTATGTTAATAAAGTGAAACGTGTTAATCAAACAGAGTTTTTTATTTGTTGTAAAAATTCCCCCCAGTTACAAAAATTCCCCCTTCTGAGGGCTGCGGGCCCCTTCCCCCAAAGTAGCGTGAGGGCCCTGGTCAGACAGAAATAAAAATTATATAACCTACTTTCGCTTGGACGTATTTTTTTACACAATTATAGTTATACTTTATTTTGTTAATTTGCCATAGGATTTACCAATATTATTATAAATGATGAATTGTATTTGAGATAATTATGCCAAATAATTTGTTTTGAAACATTTGAGTAATTATTATGATTTACAATTATTGAAATTGTTCAGAAAAAAACTGGCATAACAGTGACCCTTTAAGATTCATTTTCTAGCATAATGACATTAAACTTACAGACACATGGTTTTGATTGGATTTGATCTGAGATGCCAATATGTCAAATTATATATTTATTCTGGATATATTCCCTAATGATTGGTAATGGAATACATGAACATATTAGTTTCTAAGAGTTAGAATCTAAAATCTTTAAAGGGAGTTTTATATCGGGCATTTATACAATTAGTACAGTGATTTATTAATCCTGTATAATTTTGACTCAAACTGCTTGCATATCATCAAATAAAAAATTGAGAATTCTATTTCCTTCACTATTCTACATATTTTTTAAATATATTATTGGTGCAATATTATCAAAAGTCAATAATATGTAAAAACAATTTGCTTTGAACTATTCCAACAATTAATATTAACGATTGAACAAATGCAAGTTACGAGAAAAACTAACGGGACGCAATGAGTTTTTAAACAATCAAGATTGCCGCATGTCCCTTTAAAGAGATTCAGAAGAACTTCAGACTCGAAAGCAAGGCTTTGAAGATTTGGCTTCAAACAGACTCGAAAGCAAGGCTTTGAAGATTTGGGGCTTCATAAAGTTATGATGGAATACTTTTATTTCAGTTCCATAATAATAATATATATAAATACTATATTTTATTATTTTTATACAACTGAATTGAATTGAGGTTTTAAGGTGCACCAACACAAAGGTTATATGGCGCCTAACAGGCATGAACATGCCAGGCTCATCTTCCATGTACATCGAGATAAAATATGGAAAATGGGCCTAGAACCTTCTCACCCTGAACTGCAGAGTTGTTGCAAATTCTATCGTAGAAACTCCATTTACGCTAAAGCCACGTTATTTTTTTCTGCCACTGCTCTTTTGATGCGAGCGAGATAGCACCTGAAACAATGCAGGGATCATGATGAAGACCTTTAATGAACAAAAAATGATAAAATGAACATGAATTTGGGGGGATTCTACCTCTCTGCCTACCTCCAAAGAGATCTGCAGTGGCCCTATTCTTTGCCCCTGACCAAACGGGGCTATTTTTATACAACCAAATATAACTAGACTGTCTGTCTGCACATTTTTTCTACGCCAATTCTCAGCAAAAACAGTGAAAATTAGTTCTTGCACCCCAACACCAAATTATTATTATTTTTTTTTAAATATAATATCAATTCGGATTAAAACATTGACAAGGATGATGGATCAGGTCAACATATTTTTTTATTATTATGGAAATTCAGATATTTTGTCATTTGACTTGGTAAGGGATAATGGCTTTTGATACAGATTGTTACTTTAAAAAAAACACAACATTTTATGGATCAGGATCAATTTTGAAAAGGTTAACGGATAGTGGCAAGCACCTGTTTGAAATTCAGGAGTAGGGAAAGACCCTGATAATATTAACTAGATTTTAACAATTCTAAAGGGGCACATAGCAATCTTTTTTTCTTTTCTTCAACTAGCGACATCTCGTTCATTTATAATATATTTATATATTTACAAATCATGACTTATGGTTCAAAGTAAATTGTTTTTGTACATTACTAATTGTTGATTATTTAACATACCTAGGGCCATCCGTAAAAAAAATGTTGGTTTACTGTGTTGGACCTACTCAGCAAAAAAAGCCCTACCCAAAACGTGTTATTGCATTCTTTCAACATTTTTTTTATTTGCCTTTTTTAACAATAATTTTTCTTTAATTTCTTATGATTTTTACTGTCTTTGTAAAAAAAAATCACCTACCTACCTACCCACCTTAACATTTTGGGTCGGAGCACAGCAAACCAACAATTATTTAAGGATGGCCTAATAGGTATGTGATTTATATATGGAATAGTAATATTGTATTTAAATAAGAAACAAGGAATACTCCTAATGATAATACATTATATTTAAAAATACATTATATTTAAAATATAATATGCAACCAGATTTAAAAGTCAAAATGCCACTGGAAAAATAAAATCAGTGTTAATATTTATTAATAGTGGATAATTACTTAAGATTACAGTGTCCCTTTAAACTTTTTGAGCATAAGAATATCAATTCTCTTTCTTTAAACATGGGACTGCTTAAAAAGGGAATACTTTTCTAATTATTTTATAAACCTTCCAATTGATGTGAAAAATTGGAGACGTCATTCAAATGAAACAGTATTTTATATTGAACAAAAATTATCAATGCATGAAATCCGGGAACAGCTGTCGCGTGCCTTCAAACATGTATAGAATAAATTATATCTCAGCAGTCTTTGTTACACAGTAGTTACTAAAACATGCATGATAAAATCTCCAACACAATGAAATTGCTGATATAAACACTGTCCTACTTTGAAGGCTTGATGTCATTGCACCCTCATTAATCATTTATTAGATATAGTTGTTTTATATCTGTCTGCAAGTATTTTGTGTTCTATTCAATATCTACCCTATATGTATATATAATCCATACTTGACAGGTTAAGAACTTTTAACTTAGAATTTCACAGAAAATATAGAAAATGTACTGTGCTGTAAACAAGTACACAATTCCATAGAAAGATAGCAACCTCGATTCTGTGCAAATTATATTGATTTTTATATCATTAGTAACGTATTAGAATGACCACCAAGCATCAAATCAAATCACATTCTGAACACACGAATGTGCCCTGTATTCCTTTAGACCTATAAATCTACAGAACGTTGTTCTCAAATACACATTTCCCAACACGTGTGTTAGATTTGTGTATTACAAACATCAGATGTCTGCTACTGTCTGGGAAACTCAGCATCAATAAACTGGAAAGCTCTTATCAGCAATCGTGTATACACGGAATGTGACATGGAATACAGAACATCATCTTTATCCTTTGTGTAGACATTTCTTAATGTGGTAGCCATCGCCGAACTCTCTAAAGTCTAATGACATTGGCAGAAAAGTAAAAAGTTCCAAGAATTTTGGATGAAAATAATAAATTTACTGACCTGCATCTGCGCAAACGGATTCTGGTAGACAAACGGTATACTATGCAAGGGTAGAATTTTGAAAGGTTGGTGTTATTCCTGCCAAAAAACTGGCGAACTAAAACTCAAAAACATAGGAACTAAACTGACTAACTGAACGTCTACTGCATGAGTGATGAAACGTTTTACTACATGACCCTTTCAATATTTTTGTGGGAGGGCCCAAGTAGCTACCAGCTGCCGACAGTAACCAATCAAAATGTCCCGTTCTGGTAAGTGGCACGCGACGGATCGACACGCTGCGTAATCGAATAAATAAGTTGCCCCGAGCTGATCTATTCTATGGTTTTGCATTATAAACAAATATGTTCAAGTAAGTTTCCCTGGTGTTTGAGGCATTATCGCTCTTGAATAGGTTATTGATAGTATTTGTCCATCAATACACTTCGTTCGTATGCTTAATCATTTTAAAACATTCGATTTTCCTTTCTTCTTTCCACATGTATAGATTCGGCGCGTGCCCTGATAATGTTTACATAATTATGTACACGAAACACAAATGTAATAATTGTTAATTTACAGGTATTCAGTTATACAAACAAACATGTCGGCGAAAATTGAAAAATTAACAAAGACGCAGAGAACATCGACAGATGGTCCAATAATTTGCACAGAAGCTTTAATTGCGGTCATTTGGTTCTCCCGTTATCTTGTACACTTGTAATAGTTTGCATACAATTAGCATTTTAGTAGCTTAACCAGAGACGTATTACTCCATAAATCTCCGGGTTAACTTTTTTTTTTAATATCACAATCTACAGGGTTTAAAAGGTAATCTTGTTCTCTCAAGGACTACCAACATTTTGTTTTAGAGAGAGATACTCCGCTTTGGTATTTGGCTGCCCTAATTAAAAACAAATTGTACGGCAATCATTATACGTGTTACATGCATACTTACAAACACATATACTTACAAACAACTATTTTATTGTTTATTATAATGAAGGACTTACTCTCCTGTACGTCCTTGATATGTAAACTCACAGAAATATTAATAATTGTTATTAGGTCTGTGGTATACTGTATACATATTATATCATATGTTACTCATATATCCTTGTTATTCATCAATGACGCTTTGTTATTATGTCATAGCAGAGATTAAGAATTACGTCTATTATCATAGTAGTCCTTTATATACTAAGCTGAACACTTTATTCTTTACAACATTTAAAGAGAGTGGATGCTATGACAAGGGAATCATGGAATTCGTTACATGTGTTTTGTGGTAGGTCTAAGATCTAAGCCAATTAGCGCAAAGGGATCTTACAACTGGGGTGATAATTGAAATATAAAGCCCTGATTACAATCACCGGCGCGTGGTACTCTCAGAATCAGCTTCAGGCCAGTAATGATTCACCCCAGGACCTTTTCCTACAATATTGGGAATAGGCCCAGGCCTGTCCATTTTGAGAGAAAAAAACACGCTATTTCTCATTAAGTATCATCAATTAAATATGACAATACTATGCTTTATTTATGTTTTCATCCATTATTTATTATTATCATTGACGTCTCAGTTAAAACTGACTTGAGAGACACAAACACATTTTAGAATTAATGATATTTCTCAAATTCTGAGAGAATGATACTTTCGAATTGGGAACAATTTCTGCCACAAACCCTGCATATATATATGATATGTGTACTTTTGGGGTGTTATGGTCTGGTGCTCCCATATTCATATGTGTATGTACTTATGGGGACGTGATGGTCTGTGAGTTCCTGGGACGCCTTTGTATACATGTGCTTTTGTCAGACGCGACTTACAAACTCGTTTGGATTCGTGGGAGTCGATGATGGTACTAGGTTTCATAGGGATGTGCTCTGAAGACACGAGAGAGTGGGAGTCTGCGGGCCTGAATAGAATAATTGCAAGGCACGAGGCTTGTAGAGAAAGAGATACTTTTATTTTATAATTAATTAAGACTAGACCTTCCTCCTGGGATCAGTTATCTAGAATATAATGTAATACAGTTATATATTGCAACGTGTTGATATAAAAATCAACACCCCCTCGCCTTGATCCGCGATTGCGTATCGATAGGTTGCTGTATCTCTTGCCAGTGCCTCAGCGGAATGAACCACATAATTTATTCTATATTTTAAATAAGAGTTTTTTAATGTACGGTAACAAACGATCGAATAAACGAACTATAATAAACGATCGAATAAACGAAATATAACAAAGACATTCTAAAACACAAGCTGACATGCGCTTTTAAGCGTGACCACTCCATGGTAGACATAATCCTGGAACGGTGTCCGACTCTGAGAGTGCAATGCATGGCAACCAAAACACAACGACGAATAGCTTTTATAATATATAACAACCAACGAAAGAAACTTCAACTAAACTTACCTGTTTAGTTCAAAGAATGTAGAATCCAAATCACTTTAGAGTGTCAACTGTATGCCAAATACGAAGGTAAAACAAACAAAAGAGAAGCATAAAATCATAGACAGATGTCAGATTGGAACCAAAGAAAATGGCGTGTTCATCAGCTAAGCAATAATCTGGAAATCGGAATTATTAAGGTGCGAATAAACACAAAATCACCAGAACGAAAACGAACTACAGAAAAACAAAACGACACAGAAAGATCTACCAAAATAGGGTTTAAAGAAGTTAACCAAGGCGTGTTTATAAGAGCTACAACGAGAACTCAAATCAATACACCACCATCTGAACCAAAATACTCATGAATATTCATGTTTTGAAAATGTCGCGTATGAATATATGTTTTATTGGAAAACGTTTTAAGACGATTATGCTTTATTTAATTATGAACAGTTGTTTGTATAATACTGAAATAAATTGGACGGATATAGAAAAAGACAAAAATAACTGCGTTTTTCAAAATCGGAAAGATGCTTATTCAGGAACTATTTTACATATCCGCAGGAGAAACGAAAGAACTCTAATACCGCAGACCCGCTGATAATGGCGGGAAATTTAACCGTGGCAAACGGTATTGATTATTTTCATTGATTTTTTTAAATCTGTATACTTTTATTGTGGTTTAAAGATACGTACCATTTGTTAATTAATCTAAAGTCACATGTTTAGCAAAATGTGTCCTATAATCTACACTTCTTCATAAAATATCGTTCGCCTAACTATTTTATATTTGCATAGACTGGTTAGGGATTACATATATTGACCTACTTATTTCGGGAAGCTTGTGCGCATATTTGAATGAGCGTTCAGTGACTTTGCTGAATGCGTCAAAATTTGTTTAAAACCAGTCTAATGTTGATGGGAACCAAACATGGCTGACAAAAAGGCTGACTCTGGTTTGTTTACGGTTGCCTAGATGCACATTTTATCCGATGAATAGCGATATACTTATATACACTTATACATTATATGTTATATTTCGATTTGGATACATAGTTGTATCAAATGACGCAGTATATATTGAATTTACTTAACACAGGACGAAAGCAATTGCGTTCACTATCGTTATTTTTTTTTTTTATGTAGAACCGTCCAACACTGCAACAGTGACTGTCCTGTATTGTCGTAAATGTTTTATTTCTTATTCTCGGTCTTCATCTTCCTTTCAAATGTTAACAGTGTCGTGAAAGAAAGTAATTACGGTAGTCTAACTGAACTGCACATAATCTTCGAAAGAGGGTGTTGCAGTATCTATAGATAGATAGATAGAACTGCACATGCAGGTGCATACACAGATGATTTTTGAAATGGATTCAGGAGTGGGGGTCATTGTGATGGGGGTTAACGGGGTCTGAGGTGATAATTGAAAGAGATCGGTCTCTGACAACAGTGTTCCAAACACTTGTCGTCCACTCATTCGGAACACTTCGGTCATTAACTCGCTTCAGCCACCATGTTTTAAAATGTAGAATGTGATTTTGCTCCATGATTTATCGCGTTTTAAGGTAGAAGACATTACAAACAACAGGGTATGCTTTCTCATCTATATACCGGTGTCCTTGTCATAAAATGCATCCAGTTAAAAGCGAAAATATATCATTTTAAAGCTATGTGTGATAGGATGATAAAATAATCTATTATCTTTCAATATCCATCAACAAATTTCAAATTGTAAAGTGATTTCATTGTAAAAATATCACCGCAAATAGGTCACATCAAGTCTGAAACATAAAAAAAAAAAGGTGGTATACCGGTGTATATGTATCAATCCCCTAGCATGTTTTTATGATAGCACCGGATGTTGGTCATATTTGGGAACATGTGACCTAATTTATTATGAAGCAAGATGGCCAAGCTTAAAGGGAATATAGCGACACAGCCAATCCACCTTGATTATTAAGAGTTCTGAATAACTTGAATAAGGGTGAAAGAATTATCAAAATCGGTTGATAAACAAAGAAGATATGGTCATTTGAAGTTTTTGTTGAAACAGATATGGAAGCGGCCATTTTGAGAGCTATGACATCACGGTTCTAAATGACCATATATGGAATATTTATAAATTTGAAAATTTACACATTTATAGGGGAAAACGACAGCAATTGCATGAAAAATATATAATACTTAATGGTAATAATGCTTTATATGACCAGTAATTTATTTTGCATTCATTTGCAATGATGTTCTTTGTTTTAAATGATATTTATCAATATTCCATATATGGTAATATGGAACTATGACATCATAGTTCTAAAATGGCGGCCTTTAAATGATCATATCTTTTTTGTTTATCATCCGATTTTGATAATTCTTTCACCTTTTTCCGATTTTTCCAGAACTCTCAATAATAAAGCTTGTTTGGCTGTGTCGCTACATTCCCTTTAAGGTGGAATTGACCTATTCGAAAATTTAAGGGTACGCAAATGAATTATAAATATTTGTCAATTTGAAGATATTTGCGATTTGAATATGAATTTTGTTTTGTTGTCATGTTAACATGTTTTTAATAATAACATCTCAAATATGGCTATGTCTGAAATTTATCATAAAAGTCGCGTCGCACTCATTTGTCAACGATTTTAGCATCACAGAGTGTCAGTTTTAGCCTGTAACATGCACTTATTTGTTATATCACACTGTTCGTCCTGACGAGACCTTTCATCTGATATATAAATTATATCATTTGAGTTAAACTGTAGACTATTATTTATAGAATTGCCTATTTTTCGCCACTTTTTTACCTTGGAATTTTAAGAAAAAACTAAGTTAAAGCCATTTATCTTTTAAATGGCTTCATAAAAAACTGCAAAATTTTAGTAGGATTCAGAAAATTTAATTTCCTATTGAAATATAAAATAAAATGTGCTGGTCATCGGAATATTTTTTTCAGTGTACTTGTTTTTGTCTCGCCTTTACGAAGAAAAAAAGAGACATAGGTGTTGCTTTTCCGGCGGCGGCGGCGTCAACATTTAAGTTTTGCGTTTAGGTCATTTTCTCACAAACTGTATGCACTAGACCTTTCAAACTTTGCTTATAGTTGTATCATGGGTGGTACATCGCAACGTAACAAAGCCAATGTGGAAGTGACCTTGACCCTCCAAGCAAAGGGCAGATAACTTACTAATTTTTAGGTTCAAGTTTTGCGTTTAGGTCACTTTTTCACAAACTGTATGCACTAGACCTTTGAAACTTTGCTTATAGTTGTATCTTGGGTGGTACATGGCAACGTGACAAAGCAAATGTGGAAGTGACCTTGACCCTCCAAGCAAAGGGCAGATAACTTAATAATTTTTAGGTTCAACTTTTGCGTTTAGGTCACTTTTTCACAAACTGTATACACTAGACCTTTTAAACTTTGCTTTTAGTTGTATCTTGAGTGGTACATCGCAACGTGACAAAGCAAATGTGGAAATGACCTTGACCCTCCAAGCAAGGGCAGATAACCTTATAATTTTTACCTTCAACTTTGGCATTTAGGTCACTTTTCACAAACTGTATGCACTAAGACCTTTCAAACTTTGCTTATAGTTGTATCTTGAGTGGTACATTGGAACGTGACAAAGCAAATGTGGATGTGACATTCACCATCCAAGCAAAGGGCAGATAACTTTAATTGATACATTTACATCACTTTCTCATGAACTAGAATTATACAATAGATGTTTTAAACCTAATTTATAGCTTAATCTTTGGAAGAAAACATATTCTATTTTGACATAGTTGTTGTCTTCGGTAGTGCATATTTTTTTTGGATGCCTGGATTTCATCTGTGACCTTGATCTACTTTTTGGAGCTGATGATTTTTAACTCTACTGGCCAGAGGCCTTCATTTCTCAACCGATCTTTACCAAACTTTACCAGATTGTTAATATCAATGAAAGCTCGCACATGTTCGAAAACCAGCCAGTTTGATCCAATAACAGCGGAGTTATGGCCATTGATTTAGTTAAAAATGCTATATTTTGCCTCGTTAATACGATAGGGCTTTCATTTTTCATCTGATCTTTACCAAACTTTACCAGATGTTTTGTCTTTTTTTTTATTATTAGTCTATTTGTTGGGGTTTATTTATTTTTATTTTTTTTTAATAGATATTATATTTATTTATTAATTATTATTTTTTAATCTAATTTTTTTTTTCTTTTAATATTTTTTTTTTTTTGTTTTTTTTTTTTAATATTTTTTTTTTTTTTATTATTATTTAAAATATTTTTTTTTTTTATATATATTTTTTATTTTTTTATTATTATTTAAAATATATATATATATTTTTTTTTTATTATTATTTAAAATATATATATATATATTATTTTTTTTTAACATTTTCTTATTTTTTTAATTTTTTTTTTGACGTCGTGTTAGCAGGAAGCATTGCTTGTTGATTTTAAGCTCAACTGATCAGAGATCAGCAGAGCTTATGCCGTGGTGCCGTGTCCGTCGTCCGTCTGTCCGTCCGTAAACTTTTTTTTGTAGCGACTACATCTCTGAAACTACTGAATGGATTTTCATGAAACTTGCCCATGAAGTCTAGTTGATCCTAGCAAAAATTCATGTAGATGTGAAATCCAAGATGGCCGCCAAATCTAAAAATAGGTTTTTAAAAAACAAGTTTGTAGCGACTACTTCTTGAAATCTCTAAGGGATATTGCTATGGGACTTTTTCTAAAATGATCAGCATGACATGATGTTGGTCCTTGTCGAAAATCGTATTGATTTGACGTTAAACATGGCTGCCAGCGGCCATCTTTGTTTACATAGAGTTATATAATGAAAACTTGTAGCGACTACTCCTCTGAAACAACTTGACGGATTTTCATGAAACTTCACAGGAATGTTGCTCTTGATGTCTTATTAATCCTAGCAAAATTTCAGGTCGGCCGGAAATTCAAGATGGCCGCCACGGCTAAAAATAGATTTTTAAAAAATAAGTTTGTAGCGACTACTTCTTGAAAACTATAAGAGATATTGATATGGGAATTTTTCTAAAATGATCAGCATGACATGATGTTGGTCCTTGTCGAAAATCGTTATGATTCGACGTTAAACATGGCTGCATCTTTGTTTACATAGAGTTATATAATGAAAACTTGTAGCGACTACTCCTCTGAAACTACTTGACGGATTTTCATGAAACTTCACAGGAATGTTGCTCTTGATGTCTAATTGATCCTAGCAAAATTTCAGGTTGGCCGGAAATTCAAGATGGCCGCCACGGCTAAAAATAGATTTTTAAAAAATAAGTTTGTAGCGACTACTTCTTGAAAACTATAAGAGATATTGATATGGGACTTTTTCTAAAATTATCAGCATGACATGATGGTTATCCGAGTCGAACATTATTTTGATTCGACGTTAAACATGGCTGCCAGTGGCCATCTTTGTTTACATAGAGTTATATAATGATAACTTGTAGCGACTACTCCTCTGAAAATACTTGACGGATTTTCATGAAACTTCACACGAATGTTGCTCTTGATGTCTAATTGATCCTTGCAAAATTTCAGGTCGGCCGGAAATTCAAGATGGCCGCAATGGCTAAAAATAGATTTTCAAAATACAAGTTTGTAGCGACTACTAAATGAAAACTATAAGTGATATTGATATGGGACTTTTTCTAAAATGATCAGCATGACATGATGGTTATTCAAGTCGAACATTATTTTGATTCGACGTTAAACATGGCTGCCAGTGGCCATGTATGTTTACATAAGAGTTATATAATGATAACTTGTAGCGACTACTCCTTTGAAACTACTTGACGGATTTTCATGAAACTGCGCACGAATGTTGCTCTTGATGTCTTATTGATCTTAGCAAAATTTCAGGTCGGCTGGAAATTCAAGATGGCCACCATGGCTAAAAATAGATTTTTAAAAAATAAGTTTGTAGCGACTACTTCTTGAAAAGTATAAGAGATATTGATATGGGACTTTTTCTAAAATGATCAGCATGACATGATGGTTATCCGAGTCGAACATTATTTTGATTCAATGTTAAACATGGCTGTCAGTGGCCATCTTTGTTTACATAGAGTTATATAATGAAAACTTGTAGCGACTACTCCTCTGAAACTACTAGACGGATTTTCATGAAACTTCACAGGAATGTTGCTCTTGATGTCTAATTGATCCTAGCAAAATTTCAGGTCGGCCGGAAATTCAAGATGGCCACCACGGCTAAAAATAGATTTTCAAAAAAACAGTTTGTAGCGACTACTTCCTGAAATCAAAATCAATCAGTAGAGCTTCAAGGTCATTGACCTCTTGTTAGTTACTAAAATGTTTACAAACTTTCATTTAAGCATCATTGACCTTTTTATTTTTAATTCTAGCCCCCGTTAGGCGAGACATGTGAATCCACGGACTTCTTGTATTGATCCCATACCTGTTCGAAAAAATGACGTCTCTGTCGACGTCGTTACATAACGACATCGATGGTATTTATATTAAAGGTACATTGTCAGGGCTCAATCTAGGCAAGGAATTTAGGGAGAAGTCACTTCTCCCTCAAGTGATTTTAGGGAGAAGTGGAGAGAATTTAGGGAGACTTCACGCGACGTGTATACGTAGACAACGGTTGAATAGTCATCACCATGTATATCGCAGTGCAGTGAATACAGTGTAATGCACACTAATTCTTTTTACTCTATAATATGAGCTTGAAATATTGATGCAAATTTCTATGATAATGGATTTATCACTATACTGTACCTTTTTAATTTTTTTTTTTTTTTTTTTTTTTTTTTTTTTTTTTTTTAATTTTTCGGCGACTTGAACTTCGCTTTGATGTGCTGCCAAGGCGAAGTCAAGAGATCGCGGGCGCGTTCTTCGCCCGAATCGCCCTGTAGATTGAGCCCTGATTGTACATGTTGGTGATATATCAATAATTATTTTTAAATAATCAGCTGTCCATATTAGTAGTGATAGTAACCTGCTATACGGAATTTACATGTTATTCAACATAAAGTGTTGGAGGTTTTAGCCAAAAAAATTATTAATTAGCAAAGCGTGTTCCTACTGTCAGCTTCGCACGAAGCGAAGCCCTGTACAAATATAGCACACATATCGTAATAAGCTTCTCCAAAACAAAGCCCCATGTATCTTCAATTTCATATTTTTACAACATTATGATAAAAAGTTTGGAAACATGGCGAAATCGTGTTGCAAAACCCAATATAATGCCGAGATCAGCGATGTGTATACCAAGCTGTGTGTCCATTGTGAAGATATATTTTCGCACATTTATATATGTTTAAAAGAAACTAACCCGCCAAAAAATGACAAAATCACACTACAAAACCATTTATCAAAACTTATTCATGTTTTCAGATCATATAATAATATATATGTGCCAAATAAAAGTATAAGTTTATTCACAGGTTCTTACAATAATATTGTGATTGAATATGTGTAAAATGAAGTATGACTTGGTAACTATAAATCGACACTCCAATTTCGGGGTTTGGTATGGCTGGTTGAAACCATTTATATTGTGTCTATAGAGTTTGGATTAAAACAATATGTAAGTTGTATATAAAAATTATATATTATTGTATAAAGCGTCAGTTTGCCACAATACGCGTAGTATATATTATAAAAAAAAAGCATCTTTGGATGCATGGTTATTTTATTTATTGGCTGCCCATCATGACAACTATTTAATATACGTCGATGTCAGTAGGTTTAGAAACAGTATATATCTGTTTTAAAATGTGCCTGTTCATGGCTGGGTACAAACATTAAGTCTCTGTCATCCAGATACACACAAAAGTCTCTGTCATCCAGATACACACAAGTTGAATGCGAGCGCAAGCGAGTGCCTGCACTCAATGTTCATAAAGTTGTTTAACTGAAAGTGTTTTAAATACTGCTAATTACTTTGCAAAGTTGTTGGCATGGCCTAGTGGATAGCACGGTGGATTTGAAATCTGGAGGACTCGGGTCCAAGCCTCACCGGCGAAACTGTGTTTTCTTGGTGTGTTCTTGGGCAAGACTCTTTCCATTTGCCTCGTCCGTCGTATGGGGACGTAAATTGGGCGGTCCTCTGAGTATGTAAGAGAACCACAGGAATCTAGTCTTTAGTAAAAGTAGGACACATTCCCAGATTCATGTGTATTTTAATCATTCCACTCTCTCTTGGACAGCTCCAAATAACGTATAATGTGTTTATGCGGCATTAAACAACATTCAATTCATACTTTACAGTTTGAATTTGGTTACGCCCAGATAACAAAGGTGAACCCGGTGCTCCACTCACCACACCACGCAACCCCGACCATCCCCACCACCAAATCAAAGAAGCAGGCAAGCATATATTTAACATGTTTGGCAGATTTTATGGAGCACGAACCAGGTCCAACTTTGTTCATCATATGAGTTTACGAATAACATATACTGAAAAAGCCACAGAAACAAAGATTTTCTAGTTGGCATGCCCTCGAAATCAACCATGATCAACACCTGGATATTGTCTTTACACCCCATCCCCACGTCTCTCCATTATAGAGAAATATATTGGAGTGTGTGATTGGGGATGATCCTCCTCGATCTTTTTTCTTTTTTTTTGTGCAAAAAAATGCAGAGCATGTTAACTAGTTGTTTTAGACTGAAATGTTATCTACATGGTTAAGACTTTCAACATTCCAGTTCACACTTACTATACTTTAATAAGTACAAAAGGTAGTGTCCAATCAGACAGTAAAACTTTAAACAGCATTCACAAAATAATCTGACATACATCGTAGGAAAAAACAATCACTGCCTACCTGCCCGTTTGAAAAATCTAAGGTCGGATTCGGGCAATCTAAGAATATTTGTAAGTAGTGTGGCCTTATTTAACGGCTAATCAATACATTATATTACGTTATTTGGATCCGCCCATGAGAGAGGGGAAAATACAGAGGAAGCCTGGGTGGGTGGGCGGGTAGGCAGAGGAAGATCATCCCCAATCACACTCTCCAATATATTTCTCTAAAATGGGAAGAGAAGTGGGTGGGTGTAAAGACAATATCCAGGTGTTGATTCTGGTAGACTTAGAGGGCATGCCCACTAGAAAATCTAGCGCAAATCCATCGTACTATCCACTAGGCCACGCCAACACCTTTGCAAAGTATAATGAAAGGAAAATGAAAAGCAACACAGGAATTTCCGCTTTATATATATACTGCACACATAATTCCATATATATTCCAAGGAAATCCCATGATGTTTTGTAAACAAAAGAGTTGCAGTTAGTTATAGAAAGGACACAACTGTGATATTGTAGACCTTTTAATCACAGTACGCGTTGTAACAAGAAAGTTATCAATGTTGAAGTTCCTCTTTGAAAAATTGAGCCAGTTCAGTACTGTATTTAACGTAAATAGTTTGCAAAATTTTGCATCCTAAGTTTGCTCACATGTTTAAGCCAAACGCGTACTCTGTCAATAATGAAACTTTGCAGGAATAATAGTTGCTGTGTTACGTGTTGTTTTAGTATTTTTTCCGAAAGGAAAGATCTTACGTAGCCATATACCATTCGATTAACAGCAGCATATTGTACATACAATATATAAGCGGACATTCCCGTGTCGCGTTTCTTTTTCCTTTCAGTATATATAGCAGTATTTAAAATACTGTCAGTCAAGCAGTTTTATGAATATTGAATGAAGGCAACCACTTGTGCTCGCATTCAGCTTGTGTGTAACTGGATGACAAGAGACTTAAAGTTCGTACCCCGCCATCAACAGACTTTTTTTCAACAGATGTATACGTTATATAAATACGTGTATGTTAATGACATGACGTCGAGAGAGACGTCATTTTTCGAAGGGGTTTGGGATCAATAAAACGCATTTTATTTTATATTCCGATAGGACATTATAATTCTCTAAATCATACTAAATTTTTGCAGTTTTTTATGAAGCCATTTAAAAGATAAATGTCGGCTTTAACGTCGTTTTTTCTTAAAATTCCACGGTAAAAAAGCTGCGAATTGAAATGAGAAATTCTATAAATAATAGTTTACAGCTTAATTTAAATGATATAATTTATATATCAGATGAAAGGTCTCGTCAAGACGAACAGTGTGATATAACAAATAATTGCATGTGGCTAAAACTAACACTCTGTGATGCTAAAAACGTTGACAGTTGAGTGCAATGCGACTTTTATGAAAAGAGTCAAACATAGCCATATTTGAGACGTTATTATTAAAAACTTGTTAACCTGACGACAAAATAAAATTCATATTCAAATCGCAAATATCTTTAAATTTACGAATTTGTATAGTTTTTATGCGTAGCCTTAAATTTTCGAATATGTCAATTCCCCCTTAAAACTAGCAAAACACCAAAAAAACAAATTTGATATTTTGAGACAGGCATGCTATTTTTTTCTGAAAAAGAGAAGAAAAAAGATAGAAAACAGTTTTCTATCTTTTTTCTTCTCTTTTTCAGAAAAAATTGTTTTCTATCTTTTTCCTTCTCTTTTTCAGAAAAAAATAGGAGGTATTTGTTTCGTTCCTTTTAAAATGAAAAATATTTAATAATTTTTCCTGTGTTGACACATAGTGGCAATCTAGGTCAACACATTTGCGTAGCGCAGCGGATTTGTAACCGGAGGCCCCGGGTTCAATCCTCCGTGGTGCCACTGAGTTCCGTCGGTGTGTTCTTGGGCAAGACACTTTACCTTAGCCTCGTCCGTCGGATGGGGACGTAAACCGGGCGGTCCCGTGTATCGGTCTATCCTCCGAGCACGTTAAAGAACCATAGGAATCTATTCGATAATAAGAGTAGGGCAGGTTCCCGGATTCCTATGTATCCTTCCCCTCTCTCTGGGGCGGCTCTAAATAACCTATACTGTGTTGATGAGCCGTTAAACAACATTCAATTACAACATTTGCATACAAATGACCTTATGATCAGACATTGCATGATGGGAATGGGATTTTTACAAACTACCCCGGTAAATAAGCGACCACTTGCAAACAGGGGAATCACCATATGACTAGATACCGAAAAGAACAGAAATATGTATCCAAAAAGACAGTATCAAATCTTTATTATTGATTTTTTTTTTTTTTTAAATCATTCTTTACATTTAAAGGGACAATGTCTGTAACATTTAGCTTATAAAACACACACTAACATTACATACCAAACATAATTGAATATTTACTAACCAAAAGCAGGATTGTTTGACGGAATTCAATCGCGGTACAAAAAAAAAGAGACACCTCTTCGGGTATTTGAACTCGCAGTCCAAACTAATATAACATTCGCGGTAATAATTGTGAGCGTATAGTAGTCGACATAGCTCCCGACTGAGCTAACCGGGCTATACATATTACGCAATACATACTATGGTGAAAACCTAATGCGCTAATGGAAGTCACGTGATTACAGAAAAGGTAAATATGGTGGGTCCCACTTTATTTACAAATAATAATTAAAGCTTTTTTTCTTTCAAACTCGCAAATGTATTACCGTATTTTACCTTGTATAGTACGCACCCGTGTATAGTACGCACCCCCTTCTCGGAGGTCAAAACTAGGGTAAAAAAGTTGTTTCCGTGTATAGTACGCATCAAAATATTATGCTTTCTTTTTCAGATAAAGGTGAAGTCATTTGTTAAGAAACATGAACAGAAGAAGCTTTTCATTTTCATTTGTATAACGCATATTCAGACTGTGATGTATTGTAGTAATAGTGGTAAAATAAACTAGTGGGAGGGGTGTGGGTGTGTTTATTTATTTGTGTTGACAGTAGTTTTCCTAGATGAACCATTCAACGAAAATAAAAATAAAAAATATTTTTTTTTAAAAAAATCACGATCGAGATAATTAGCGTACAAAAGAAAATATAATTACTTCAATCATTAATTGCCAGTCTTCAGGGGAGTACCTATCTTGTATCATCTCATCAAAGAGCCAATTATAATGCCGCAGATAATTGTCCGTAATCCGATAATTACATCTACTAAAACACAACAAAGTCGTTGGTTACCGTAATCCATTACGCCGATTATACTAACATTGTGTATTCACGGGAACCAGAGTTTATCATAAGTGAATCAGATGTGTAACGCGTGATAAGTTACCTGTACCCCATGGCTAAATCTGGTAAAGGTCACACGGCGTGTCAAAGTGCATCCTCAGAAAAAGTCGATACTCGCGGCAACTTCAAAGGATTATAAAAATAGAATAACCCATTCTACCCGTGTTTATAATGTGTCAAAACTGCAGCCGAGGTGCGATATTGTTTGACCCAATTATCAATCATCAAATGTGTACCGGTAAGCATGTTTTCACAAGGGTAACAAGCATTATTGAATAATTGCCATTTCAAAGTAGGGTGATTCTGCCTTTCTACGCCGTCTAAATATATGTATTTCAAAATAAAGCAAAAACTTCATTAATTTTTTATAAAATATTAAATAAAATCCTATAAATATAAGAATAGAATAGAACTGTAAAAATACTACATGTACCCAGTATGTACCAGTCTAAACAGCTGGAAGTCACGTGATATTACGTCACGCGATATAAACAAAAAGATCGAGGGACGATTTTTCACACAATTTATTGAAGTTTTACAACAAACATGCAAACATTTATACAAAAAGAAGCATCATAATACACTTTATTCATTTATAAATCGGATTAAGTCAATATATTACTTATATGAAGCGAGTAAATTACGAAAAAATTGTGTATTATCGGTATTCACAATTTTCTGTCTCAATGTCTGTTCGTCGTCAACGTTTTTCTTTCCAGACATTGATTTCCTGCAAGAAAAAAAAAAGTTCTTTTTATTGTTTCCTTATATTGTACGCACCCCCCTTTCGGAAACTGTAAAAGTGGTAAAAAAACTGCGTACTATACAAGGTAAAATACGGTACTACAGACTTGCTCATGTTTTCATGTATACATTTCACTGAATAAAAGTCAGACGGTTATTTGGTTATGCTCAATATCTGCTTACTTACGGACAGTTCCCTTTAAGTAAAAGAATATTAATAATAACAATAATAAAAAATGTTTTTTTTGTTTTTTTTTAAGAAAGTTATACTCCATTTTAGTATATTTTGGATTTCTCGTCTCCAAAAAAGACTCGTCTCCGAAAAGACATTCAAATATTGCGAAAAGACACAATACTATCTTTATTATTGATTTAAATCTCTTTTTGTTTTCCACTGATCTTTACATTTAAGCAAAAGAATAGTAATTAGTAAAAAAAAAAAGTCGAAATAAAATATGTTTAAATTAATTTCAATTTCAGTATAAATCTAACTTCGAGTTGTCCGAAAAGACATGAACAATGTCCAAAAAGACATATTAATGATTTTATTAATCTATTTATTTTTATTTTATTTGATATATTTAAACATCTTAATAAAAAAATAAAAATCGAAATAAATGATTATGTTTAATTGTATCCTAAAAATAGTAACTTCCCTCCTGCTCATAATTCCGAAGAATTATACTCGGGGCTTGGGACCCGCATAGCGCAGTTAAAGTTTTTGTGTGTTTTTTAGGAATGAATGAATGGAGCCTAATGCTCATCTTTTCTTGTTTTTTTAGCTCTACTGATCAGAGATCAGCAGAGCTTATGCCGTGGTGCGGCGTCCATCGTCTGTCCGTCTGTCTGTCCGTCTGTCTGTCCGTAAACTTTTTTTTGTAGCGACTACTCCTCTGAAACGACTAAATGGAATTTCATGAAACTTTACAGAAATGTTGCCCATGAAGTCTAGTTGATCCTAGCAAAAATTCATGTTGATGTGAAATCCAAGATGGCCGCCAAATCTAAAAATAGGTTTTTAAAAAAGAAGTTTACGTCTTGAAAACTATAAGTCATATTGATATGGGACTTTTTGTAAAATGATCAGCATGACATGATGCTTATCAGAGTCAAACATTATTTTGATTCGACGTTAAACATGGCTGCCAGTGGCCATCTTTGTTTACATAGAGTTATATGATGAAAACTTGTAGCGACTACTCCTCTGAAACTACTTGACGGATTTTCATGAAACTTCACAGGAATGTTGCTCTTGATGTCTAATTGATCCTAGCAAAATTTCAGGTCGGCCGGAAATTAAAGATGGCTGCCATGGCTAAAAATAGATTTTCAAAATACAAGTTTGTAGCGACTACTTCTTGAAAACTATAAGTGATATTGATATGGGACTTTTTGTAAAATGATCAGCATGACATGATGTTAGTCCTTGTCAAAAATCGTTTTGATTCGATGTTAAACATGGCTGTCAGCGGCCATCTTTGTTTACATAGAGTTATATAATGAAAACTTGTAGCGACTATTCCTCTGAAACTACTTGACGGATTTTTATGAAACTTCACAGGAATGTTGCTCTTGATGTCTTATTGATCCTAGCAAAATTTCAAGGGACGGAAATTCAAGATGGCCGCCACGGCTAAAAATAAATTTTCAAAATACAAGTTTGTAGCGACTACTTCTTGAAAACTATAAGTGATATTGATATGGGACATTTTCTAAAATGATCAGCATGATATGATGTTGGACCTTGTCAAAAATTGTTTTGATTCAACGTTAAACATGGCTGCCAGCGGCCATCTTTGTTTACATAGTTATATAGTAAAAACTTGTAGCGACTACTCCTTTGAAACTACTTGGCGGATTTTCATGAAACTTCACAGGAATGTTGCTCTTAATGTCAAATTGATCCTAGCAAAATTTCAGGTCGGCCAGAAATTAGAGATGGCCGCCACAGCTAAAAATAGATTTTTAAAAAAGAAGTTTGTAGCGACTACGTCTTGAAAACTATAAGTGATATTGATATGGGACTTTTTGTAAATTGATCAGCATGACATGATGCTTATCAGAGTCAAACATTATTTTGATTCGACGTTAAACATTGCTGCCAGTGGCCATCTTTGTTTACATAGAGTTATATGATGAAAACTTGTAGCGACTACTCCTCTGAAACTACTTGGCGGATTTTCATGAAACTTCACAGGATTGTTGCTCTTGATGTCTTATTGATCCTAGCAAAATTTCAGGTCGGCCGGAAATTCAAGATGGCCGCCACGGCTAAAAATAATTTTTCAAAAAACAAGTCTGTAGCGACTACTTCCTGAAATCAAAATCAATCAGTAGAGCTTCAAGGTCATTGACCTCTTGTTTTGTTCCTACTTTAGCCCTTTTTTTTTTGTGGAACGATTAGTTCATCTTTTTGTGAGGCTTAATATACTTATAAAATCAAATACAACTGTTTTACATGTTTGATAGTATTATCGAAGAATAGATTGAGTAATAGTAATTAAGAAAGAATTATGATTTAACATAGCCATTGAATACTTCAAATCATGCAGTTGTTTAAATATTTAAATTGTTTTTACAGAAAATGAAAATACCAACAATTGAATAAAGTACCAAAGGCAAAAAGATGTTGTTAATATGAAATAGTGTTTCTGAAGATTGTATTTCTATGTAGTATCACACCATTTAAGGGTGACTACAGGCGTCTTTTAGCAACCAGAGTCCCAGACGGCGTCCTTGATCTCGCGGCTCGACTCATCTTTGCTTGGTGTGGTTTCCTGCCAGCAGTTGGTGTTTTCATTTAAGTCTGTGAACCGTCCCTGGAAATGACCAGATAGGGATTAGATTTCCCGAAATCTGTCAATAATTTCTTCACTCTCTTCTCCCTCTGTTCTTCGGAGAATTTCGCCCAGTGGTCAATATCAATCAAGTGGTGCTGAAACTTGTCCACTGTACGAAAATTGCCCATGTCTATCTTTATATATTTACATTAATTTTTAATTAATACTTCATTTTCATAAATGTTTGCGCACAATATGACCTATTTATGTGTCGACGTGCCGTAAAACACCATTCATTCATTCATTCGAAAAGCTTGATATTTTTCTTCTACCTTTCCCTGTACAATTTCATACAGGATCTTAATAAATTTCGACAGGTCTTTTAATTTCCATTGTGTTGCTGTTTTTAAAATATGGTTCGCGCTTTCTGAATTGTTATTAGTCCATGTTGGCGATATTTCCCCTCGTTGCACTGGTTCTATTATGTGTTGTTTTAAAAGTGGGTATAATTTTGTGTTTACAAGTCTATATCTCTTACAATTCTTACCCTAGCACAACCAATTTTGGCCATGAGCTTCCTTATAGCATTATCTTAAGGGCTGCTTAAGAAATTTTAGTTCCTGTAACCCATCACATCAAATTTGACGTGTAAACTGTGTTTACAGGTCTATATCTCTTATCTATATCTCTTGTCCTAGCTGAACAGAATTTGGGAATTGGTTTCCTTATAGTATGTTGTAAAGGGTTGCATAAGTAATTCTGTATTCTGCAAATTCTGGGCTCCCATGGAACCCAAATTGTGATGGCCCATAAAATGTGCAATAAAGGCAGATCTAGGTTTGCATGTAAGCATGTATATATCTGTAATTTTGGTTTGGAATGTCTTATAGCATTATGCATCTTATTCACACTTCACCCATATTTGGGCATGGGCTCCCTCCTCCCAAAGCCCCCCTCCACATTTTTTTTTTTTTTTTTTTACATATTTCTGTTTTGTTTTTGTCAATTCTTACACATAGCTTCTTACACGTATATGTTGCCCCCTCCACCACCCCCGCCTATCCCACCTCCCCTCACTCGAAACTCAATACATATACTTTTTTTTATGCCAGTGGCATATAGTAAGGGTGTCATATAGTAGTCGCACTGTCTGTCCGTTCGTCTGTTCGTCTGTACAATCGTGTCCGCTTCAGAACTCTGACAATAATGGACGGATCTTCAAATAACTTCGCACAATTGCTCACCACAACAAGACGACGTGTCACGCACAAAATCCAGGTCCGTGGCTCCAAGGTCAAGGTCAAACTTAAAAGACAAAGGTCAAAATCCGTTCGTCTGTTCAATCGGGTCCGCTTCATAACTCTGACAATAATGGATGGATTTTCAAATAACTTCGCACAATTGCTCACCACAACAAGACGACTTGTCGCGCTCAAAATCCAGGTGTGTGGCTCCAAGTCAAGGTCACACTTAGAGGTCAAAGGTCAAAATCCGTTCGTCTGTACAATCGTGTCCGCTTCATAACTCTGACAATAATGGACGGATTTTCAAATAACTTCGCACAATTGCTCACCACAACAAGACGACGTGTCTTGCACAAAATCCAGGTCCATGGCTCCAAGGTCAAGGTCACATTTAGAGGTCAAATGTCAAAACAAAGTGCTTTCATGTCCGGTTAATAACAGACATTCATGGACAGATTTTCAAATAACTTGGCACAATTGCTCACCACAACTAGACGACGTGTCACGCACAAAACCCAGGTCCGCGGCTCCAATGTCAAGGTCACACTTAGAGGTCAAAGGTGAAAACAAAGTGCTTTCATGTCCGGTTAATAACAGACATTCATGGACAGATTTTCAAATAACTTGGCACATTTGCTCACCACAACTAGACGACGTGTCGCGCACAAAACCCAGGTCTGTAGCTCCAAGGTCAAGGTCACACTTAGAGGTCAAAGGTGAAAACAAAGTGATTTCTTGTCCGGTTAATAATTCTGACATTCATGGACAGATTTTCAAATAACTTGGCACAATTGCTCACCACAACTAGACAATGTGTAGTGCACAAAACCCAGGTCCGTGGCTCCAAGGTCAAAGGTCACATTTAGAGGTCAAAGGTCAAATTGTGTCCAATCAATAACTCTGGCATTCTTGGACGGATATTCAAATAACTTGGCACAAGTTCTCAGCACAACCAGACGACATGTCGCGCACAAAATCCAGGTCCGTTGCTCCAAGGTTAAGGTCACATTTAGAGGTCAAATGTCAAAACAAAGTGCTTTCATGTCCGGTTAATAACAGACATTCATGGACAGATTTTCAAATAACTTGGCACAATTGCTCATCACAACTAGACGACGTGTCGCGCACAAAACCCAGGTCCGTGGCTCCAAGGTCAAGGTCACACTTAGAGGTCAAAGGTGAAAACAAAGTGATTTCTTGTCCGGTTAATAACTCTGACATTCATGGACAGATTTTCAAATAACTTGGCACAATTGCTCACCACAACTAGACAATGTGTAGTGCACAAAACCCAGGTCCGTGGCTCCAAGGTCAAAGGTCACATTTAGATGTCAAAGGTCAAATTGTGTCCAATCAATAACTCTGGCATTCTTGGACGGATATTCAAATAACTTGGCACAAGTTCTCAGCACAACCAGACGACATGTCGCGCACAAAATCCAGGTCCGTCGCCCCAAGGTCAAGGTCACGCTTAGAGGTCAAAGGTCAAATATTGTCCGGTCAATAACGGTGGCATTTCTTGACGTATTTTGAATTAACTTGGCACAAGTGCTCACCACAACAACATGATGCATTGCGCAAGGTCAAGGTCACACTTACAAGTCGCTTCAGGGGCATTTGTCACTTACTGTGACATTTCTTGTTTTACATATTTCTGTGTTGTTTTTGTCAATTCTTACGCATGTTGCCCCCTCTCCACCCAACCCCACTTGAAACTGGAATATTTTTTATTTTTTTTTACATATTTCTGTGTTGTTTTGGTCAATACTTACAAAGCTTCTTTCACATATATGTTGCCCCCCACAACCCCCCAACCACCGCCTCTCCCGCCCACCCCACCCCACCATAAAACACAAATTTTGTATTTTTTTACATATTTCTATGTTGTTTTGGTCAACACATAGCTTCTTACACATAAATGTTGCCCACCAACAAGACAACTCGAAACGTGATTATTGGTCAGCTCTTGTTTTTATTCCTGTTGCTATTCTTTTACTTAAATTTAACTAATTGTATAAACAATATTTTATTTAAATAAATAATAACGATTTTATAGTGTCTTTTCGGAATATTGGAAGTTCTTTTCGCTAATGGAGAATCCACTAAAATATATTAACATGGAGTACAACTTTTTTGAAATATTTTTTTCCAGTTTTTTTATTCCTATTACTATTCTTTTACTTAAATTTAACTAAAGATATAAACAAAATTTGAGTAAAATCAATACTTATGATATTCTGCTGTCTTTTCGGATATATCTTTTTGCGAAAAGAACGTTCTTTTCGGTATCTAGTCATACCGCAAACAACATGGTTAGTTGCTTCAAAACATAATTGTAAGTATCCTTTTCACGATTTGCGGAGGTTGTTCGTGTTTTTAGCAAGTTTTTAGTTGCTTGTTTTAGTGTTTTGTTTTCAAACCAGGAAGTGTGAAATTGCGTTTTAAAAATATTTGTTCTCTCCTGGATTAGCATGTATATTTTATGGAAGGGTAAACTTTTTTTTCTCAATTAAACTGTACCTGTTGATGATTGCAAGTAATAACATACATATTGAAATTGTGTTTAGGGTAGTTTTTAAGTGTGTTATGATTTTGATTTTAGCAAAAAAAATATTTTAACATTGCCATTTTTAAAAGAAATAAAATCCTCTTGGATCAACATGTATATTTTATGGTAGGTTAAACTTTTTTTTCTTGCCTACAAAGTTGATGATTGCAAGTAATAACAGACATATTGAAATTGTGTTTATGGTAGTTTTTAAGTGGATTATGACTTTTATTTTAGCAAAAAGAAATAATTTAACTTTGCTATTTGGAAAAGAAGGGTAATTTTTTTTTCTCACTTACACGGTACCTGTTGATGATTGCAAGTAATAACATACATATTGAATTAAAATTTGCTAAAAACACGAAAAATCCACCCAAATCGTGAAAAGGGTACTTACAATTACGTTTTGCAGCAACTAACTTGAAAATGAGAGCATTTTACAATCATTGCATTTCGATTTTGTCAACAATTTTAAATAATTAAAAGACTAAATCAGCCGACTTTAAAACCCTGAATGAAACAAACAAACACTAATAATGTGTTGTTCGAATTATCATTACCACATTTGCTGGTGTTATTATTTTTTTAGTAATACATGCGTGTTTGTTAATTACTCAATCAATTGTTATGCCAATAGAATACATTAATCACACGATTCTTAATTGTTCACACAATGCAGTCGAGGTTTTACCAGTTCTATAGAAAAGTTAAAAAGATAATTTAGTTTTGCTCGCTTAATAAATCATTTAAATGTACTGTATTGTTATCCTCACAAACGTTATCTAGACTGAAAAAAATGAACCACTTGATAATTGCGGCAACACTTTTATTTTGTTTCTCCTCGTTCACTTAACCTTTGAAGAAATTGTTCAAAATAACTTCAGTCAATAGAAAGCTTATTTATTTGGCTTTCTAACCATGCATCTTATGTAAATATACATTAAACAATACATGTATATGTATATGTTTGATGACCAAAACAATAAACACACGGTGATGTGCGTAAATGCTTTAAGAAAAGAAAATATGTGTTATATTTCCTTTCCAACTGGAGTTTTTACCTATTTATTTAACCTTATTTGGAACAAAATTACACCATTAGAAAGGTTATTTATTTGGCTTTCTAACCATGCATCTTATTTAAATATTTATTAAACAATAACTGTTTGATGACCAAAGCAATAAACACATGGTGATGCACGTAAACGCTTTAAGAAAAAAAAAAGGCGAAACATTTCCGTTCCAACTCAAGATTTTGCCTATTTATTTAACCGTTATTTGGAATAAAATTACACCATTAATAAGGTTATTTATTTGGCTTTCTGGAAATGCAAAATAAGTAAAAAAATCAGTAAAACAAGGATATATAATGTCTATTGGCAATGTAGATGGGTACATCGAGGCCTCTCGCATACCGCCCTGATAAGCGCAGTAAAAATCAATAAATGCAACGTATAATCGATAAACTTACATGGACGACAAGTGTTTTTAGTTGAATACAGTGTTTGTACTGCCGTGTCATATCCCCGTCATACAAAGCCCTGGCGAGGTGAAACCGCTGAAAGTGTACACACATAAGTGTAGCATTTAAGCTAATTTTTGCACATATTTGAACAATAACATAGATTTGAAGGGCTTGGTGGTGTAGTGGTAAAGTTCCAAAAGTTGCAGGTTCGAGCCCCAACTGACAAAATGAAACTGTTATTATGGAATTAATTGTTTCTCTCTCTTTTTTTTTTAGCAAAATAATGTTGATGCAGCTGCGTAGTCGCGCATAAAAAATAATCAAAACAAATAATCAAAAGTGGAACCCATGAACCAAAGTTTCTTATGGAGAGAAGAAAAAAAATGCCTCCAGTGAGATTTGAACCCACGACCCCTGGGGTTTCCAGTGTACATTAGCAAATATTGAAAAAGGGCCATAACCATGTATAATGTAGGTATTAATACCTTCCCCAGTATTTTTTATCATATTAAAAGTGTTTTTTCATTAACAAAAATAAGGTCATTAATAATAAAAAAATATACCTACCCTATTTTTTTTGAAGCCGTTAGCGAAAACAAACCTTTTTTTTTTGGCCTTATAATATTTTTGCGTCTGAAGTGTGCCAGTATTTTTATTTTATTTTTTATAATATTTACGTATGAATATAATATTCAAGTCCCAGTGAGCTACGCCCATCTTGATGTTTAAATCAACCAGCTTGATGAGACCACTTATTTGTTAGAAACTGGTATAAGATATGCATTGAGTGACCATTTCTAGAAATATTAATTTATAACAGACTCATCAGAATAAAAATTAATGAATGTTATTCCATTCAAGCTAATGGAAAATGCATTTATGGTGACTAGAGGTGTGAACATTTCACATCTACAAAATAGCTAGCATACATGTATTATAGCAGAGATACGAAATGTTTTATAGATTAGACACTACCGTGATGATATAGAACTCTTGATATCATAGGAAACCAGTATACTGGTTATAACCATAGACCAATATAATAACAAATGGATTGGAAACTGAGAAATTTATCTTACTTTTTCGTGGCACATTGCGAACATTCAGACTTAAAATGTTTCTTTTTCACCACAATAGAAGTGTGTGTGTGCATTAACTAGAGTATGGTTTAGAGAGAATATGATGGGCATTTGTTAGAGAATATTGTATTAGTTATACAATCATGATGTTTACATCTACCTTAATCATAGTTAACTAAAACAAACAAGAGTGAAAAATTGACACAATATACACCCGTTATACGTATGAAATTTCCATTTATATAATCATGTACAATGTTATCGAACTTGGCTGAGATATTATGCCCATAAACATTGTCCCCTAGTTTCATTAAGATTGGATTATAAATGTTAAAGTTATTGTGCGGACACCAAACACAAAAATCGTCAATTTTCAAAAATCAAAGTGCCATAATTCCAGCATTTTAGGTGCTATCTGGCTGGTTAGCAATCTTGGCCGAGACAGTGTTGCCATTGTCTCGAAGTTACATCAAGATTGGATCATAAATGCTGAAAGTTATTGAGCGAAAACCACAAAAACTATAATTTTTTAAAAATCTAAGAGCCATAACTCATGGCGTTATAGTTGTGATCTGGCTGGTTATCAAACTTGGCCAAGACAGTATGCCCCTAAACATTGTCTCCAAGTTACATCAAGATTGGGTCATAAATGTTAAAGTTATTGAATGGAAACCACAACAATTATCAATTTTTAAAATTCAAAGGGCCATAATCTGGCTGGTTATCAAACTTGGCCGAGATGTTATGGCCATAAACATTATCCCCAAATATAAAGTCAATCTGTTAAAGTTGTTCAATTTAAAATGAACACTAATTGTGAATTCTCAAAGATCAAAGAGCCATAATTATTAACTCGGGTATTGTAGGTGCAATCTTGCTGGTTATCAAACTTGACCGAGATATTATGACCATAAACATTTTCCCAAAATATGAAATCAATGCAGGCGTTCTTTTTTAAATGATCAGAACTGATTCGCTTGCTCGCCATTGTCCTGTGTGAAAACATAATACAACCTGATTTTTTAATTAAGAAATATAATATTTCCAGCTGGTTTATATTGTTCCAGATAAAAACCTGGTGGGCGGGACTTGAAGACCATCGATACCAAGCATTTAGTATTTTCGTAAACCATGTTAGATAACGGCGTATAAAACATTATAGAGCGTTCTCTATATACTTTGTATTACTGGCCAGTATTTACTCATCTTCTTAGTTATTTAGTTAGTTCCTATTGCACAGACATTCATTTCTAAGAAGATTTCAGTCGGAACATTGACATTTGGCTCAGGGGAACACCAAATGTCATGATGAACAATTCAGCCAATAAGAGAGAGTGGCAAGTCATCTGATCTTAACTTGTAATAAAATCTCAATTAATTCCTTATCTGTTATTCCTCTACTTCAATACCTGCATTTCCTTTATGGTTACCAACATGAAAATGTGGAAATATTACCAAACAGACAACAGTCTTCAAATAAAAATAAAGACATTAATTTTGGAATTATTTGATTTCAGGAAGTGAATCGGACAGCACGGATGAGCCTGTTGTGGGAAATGTCAACAAATTTGCGGTTGTTCCCCCAGGGTATTCAGGGCGTCCAAAGAAAGGTCATCTTATTTTCGATGCCTGCTTCGAATGTGGTATGGATCAAATAATTTTATTTTGTGGTTAGACATAAGTACCAAAAGTTACTAGAGCCGTAGATAAACTGAGTTTTTGAGTATTTTACTCATACTTTTTTTTGTACAAAAACCCATTGATTTTTAAAATGTATCTTTACCAGTGATTTATTTATCTGCCAGTCATGAGTCAAATACTCATGTTTTCCTTATTTGACTCACTGTTTTTTCTTCGTTTTTTCATAGGCTGACTCAAAGATTGTATCACGTTAATGGAAATTGACTCACTGGGATGAAATTGTAGATAAAACACTGCTTTACTCGTCAAGTTACTACAAACACTCAAAGCTTTTAAAAATCATGAGTATTAATTTTCGTATGTAATTGTCCTGTGGAACAGTTTACATGATGAAAATTGTGTTCTAAGCATGGTCTTATATTTATATATATTTATATTATATAAATCGTATATTAAGAACAAAGGCCATACATAGAGTGTTTCATTTTACTTAACATCCATTTAATCAGATTTTTTTTTTAAATGTATTAAATGGATTCACATCCATTTTTAAGCATGAAATATTTAAAACTGTTTTTTTCTCTGAATACGTTCCTTGTTACTCATTCATTTTCAGGGGCGTAGCTGGCCTTTTTGAAGATGCATGCTCGCTTAACTTCTGAGCACTGTAGTGGGGTCTGGCATCTTCCCCCATTTATTTTTGATAAATAGAGTGTTTTTGGCGCAATCTGGTGCATTTTCGAGATTTTCCAGAATAATCTGCATGCCCAGGCCAGTAGCTAATCCATTGATTTTGAATCTGAAGAGTACATACTTATTGCATTCAAACATTATCTACAGCTCTGCAAAACAATGAACGATGATGACAATGATACGATGGTCACTTATAGTCAGTTTACTTTTTAGGTCGTGTTCATGCCAGTTACAAAGTTTATCTGCGTGCATCTAGATTTTCAATATTGTTGAAGTTTCTTTTCTCCTTTCAAACCGAATTTTCATCTGCATCCTATGGTTTTGAATAAAGAGCTGCTTGGAATGATCAAACCCATCAACCACTTTATCCATGTAGTTGCAGACTCCAGTTGACTCTTCATTGGCAATAAATTACACAATAGTACTAAATATAAAAGAGTGATTGGGCTAAAGCAATAACTTAATTTCTTGAATAAGGACAAGGTATGGTATAGGGGGTATTTTGGCTCCCAATATGTTCAAAATGCAAAAAAAAAATTACAATATGCTGCGCATGTTGAAATAAATTGATCAAATTCTATCTTCAAAATATATTTTTATTGATTTTATTTATCTACAAGAATTAACAGGGTCTCAAAAAACGGAATTGTTGGTAATTTTCTTATATTTTATAGATTTTGGACCCTTCTGGGCAAGATTTTGATCCAAAAATATAGAGCGCACCTCTGGGCACACACAGTTTTTTGGCTGATGATGCATCTCTATCAAGTAAAAATCAGCTGTGCTCGAGGGTGCGCTCTGTATTTTCAAGACCAAAAACTGCTCGAAAACTGCTGAAAATGAACAAAAATGTAATTTTCGAAAGAAAATACTTTGTTTGTGAGGCTCTTAAACTCATTTAGAGCCTTCAAACGTATTTGTAATGAGTTTTAATAATGATTCAGTTCATTTGTAGCTAAACTAGATATTCAAAACTTTTCAATAGTGGGGGCCAATTTTGTCCCTTATCATACCTAGTCCTTTATACCATACAGAATATTCTCATGTTACGCATGTGCCGACAATTTTATCAACAATGACGTTGAAAATGTCAACAGTGGTGACAGTCATCCTTTCAGTTACTTAATTGTTAAGACAAATCTTGTATAATTACAATTCCTATGCAGGAAACCTTGGAAGGGTGGATTACATAACTGAGTATGAATACGACTTGTTCATTCGGCCAGACACCTGCAACCCGAGGTTCCGTGTTTGGTTTAACTTCACAGTAGAGAATGTCAGGGCAGATCAAGTAAGATATTGTAGATGATATTTTGTTGTCTTAATTAATTACCGATACATTATTTATGTAAATCACATTTTGTCTCAACTAAAAATAGTTTGAAACACTGCTAATATGTGGATGAAACTTTACGTAGGCGATTATTGTGTTGCGCAAAACATTCATGGCCTTAGTGGTGAAGATCACACAGGGATCAGAGGCAAATTTGACTTTTTGGTTGTGGCAATTTCAGAAATCTTTTAAAACAATGGTGGTATTTTTTTTGATACTTTAGATTTGTGTTTCTTAAATAAGCAATTAATGCTGACAAATTCTTGTTCCTATATTAAAATTCAAGGACACATCCAAGGGTGAAATATATAAATGATACTTTTCAATCCTGTTTTGTTCTAAATTTTGAACCAATGCATATAACTACATCAAACTTTAAATACATATTTATAGGTTATTAAATTTGTATTGGGATATATGCACAAGTTCTTCCGCATAACAATAATGCGCGACTTTAGGAGCGCAATATGTATACGCAGAAGAATGATTGTTAATATCAATGAAAGCTTGGACAAGTTCGAAAACCAGTCAGATCGGACTAGTAACAGCGGAATTATGGCCCTTGATTTCGTTAAAAATGCTATATTTTGTCTCAATACAATAGGGCCTTCATTTTTCATCTGATCTTTACCAACCTTTACCTAATTTTTTAGTTATGGCCCTTGATTTAGTTAAAAATGCTGTATTTTGCCCAAAACTTTCAAAAAAACATATATTGCAGTCACTCGCTTCATTGATGTTATAAGAGCCATGTTAGCCAGTAGAGCGTCCACAGGCCCTCTTGGGCCTCTTGTTCATAAACCTGAAGGTCTGGGCCTAAGCCGTGCTATAAATGCCGGTATATTTCAGCCGTGCTATAAATGACAGTTTCGGCAGTTATACCATGGTCTACTCAATTTTTCATCGCGTAGTTGTAACATTTACACACAACCTGTCAATCAAATATGTAAAACACGACTACCCATTATCAGAACAGCACGCCTTGACATTGGATTTGCCCAATAATATACACAGACGATTGGCTGCAATAATCAAAACATTGGTCATTCTCAAGCCGCGTGATAATGCTATTTCTTGATTGGATCAAGCTGTTATTTTTACTGAAAACTGCAACGCCCTAAAACTTCTTGCACATGCATAGTTGGATAAATGGCTATGGTACAAAACATTTATAGCATATTTTTCTCATATGCGATTTATACTGCACTCTCGGGCCTACGGCCCTCGAGAAGCAGTATAAATCGCATATACTGGAAAAATTATGCTATAAATATTACACGTACATTTAGTGTGAATGATGGACTTGTGCAATAAATATATGTCCAGGGGATACGCGATTAGGCGACGTCGCTAAAAACTTCTCTTTAGTTTGGCCGACTTCGCTTTTTTATTCATGTGGGGCGAAATTTGAGTCGCCGTCATTTTCGGCAAATTCGGGTCAATTCGGCAATTTCAAATAGTGATTAACCTCATAATAACAAAAGCCCCCATCTAAAATACACATAATACCTTATTTAATCCCATTACCATTAAATAACAACGCGACTCTATCTAATCAGGGCAATAGCCTAATTATTGATCTTTATCGGCTTGCCTTAGGCGAGATGAGAATCAACCGCCATGTTTGCTCGTTAGGCGATCACGTGATTAGATCATGTGGGGAATCATGTGCGCATTCTATTTAAGTAAACCAATCAAAAGCTGTCGTATTTTTTCGTTTGATGAATAATTAAATCGTACTACAAAACACTGCGCAAGTGCAGGGGATTATGATTATGATTGACAACAGATACCTTGAAAAATCTCCCAGATAAATACATTTAAAAGACAGTGTATATAAATTATATGATTGACATCGGCACAGTTAATTGTAAAGAATCTTTAATAAGCAAAACTTTGATTGTGTGTTTTATTGAGGCTAATTATGAAATAAAGAAATGGTTTGGTATAAAGAGAGTTTGTTTGTGATTGTTTTATTGACGAGAGAAATCAGCGGAAATGTATTGTATTCTACGATTAGACATAGATATCAATAACGTATGTTACTCAATGCGGGCATGAATGAAAAACTAAGTTTGGGTTAATTATCGAAATAATTAGTATTTTTCAATAAAAATGAAAACGTGGGGGGGGGGGGGGGGGGGGGTTCCTAGACGGATAGATTGGCACCTGTTCGCTTTGAAGTTTGTAGGCCATGGGAAAATAATAATAATAATAACTAAATGATAATAATAATACATGCTTTATTAGTATTATGCATTATTTTAGTTATATAACAGAAATAATACCAATACCAATAATTAATAAAATAACATGCAATTGGTTAAGAATTAGTTAACTTGATATTTAATCGTCCGTCTCATGTCGACCGACCTCAAGTCTCCCTGTTTTGAAAACTTCTCCCTGTTTTGACTGGAGGGAGAAGTGACTTCTCCTATTTTTGGAGTCTGGCTTGACCCCTGTATGTCTCTGCATTAAAAGTTAAGGTCACAACCTAGGGTCATATGTGCTTTAGTGATGGCACTTGCTCTTTCATAGCCACACTCAAGTTGTGTCAACTGGTGCTGCCGCATCCGCATTTTTCTTTGAACTGATTGTTTTCTTTTAAACATTGAATGCTGTGTTAGTTAAATTCATCAAAAGATCTAGGTTCAATGAAGTTATAGTGAAAGTAGCAACACTTATACATGCCGAAATAATAACCAAACTGTACCATTTGCTGTTAACATTTGCAAATATGTCCAGACGGAGGCCACTGTAGCATGGGGTCACTTACCATTTCTCGCCGCTTTGAGGTCGTACTGGTAACCCTCTTTACAAACCCCTAAGTATGTCCATTGTCTTGATAAACGTTAAAAGTACATTTTATATTGTAACTATAATTAACGGATGATTATATATTTAATATTTATGATTGATGTTTTGTAGATGATTTACATATTATTTGGATTATTATACTTTCATTAATATAATTGATTTTAATTACAGCGTATCATTTTGAACATAGTGACTTCAGCAAAACCAAGTCACTGTACAGGGAGGGCATGTCCCCATTTGTCAAGTCTACCAGTAGACCAAAATGGTGAGTGATACGTTGCAGATGCAAAATAAAACAAAGTTGCAGATACAAAAAAATAAACAATGTTGCAGACGCAAAATAAAAAATGTTGCAGACGCAAAACAAACCACTTGCAGACAGGCAAAGTGAACAAAATGAATATTATTTATTATAGCTTGTCCCTGTGTTGCTTTTTCTGTTGTAGCAGTTGTCTGCTGTAAGCGCTGTTACAGTAATCAAACTTCTAAATTTCACAGCGTTACTGTCTTCAGGGAAAACTGTTCATGCGGGTCTGTAAACTTTGCAAATCTACGGGCCCGATTCAATGAATTAATTCAGTTCAATATTTGTTGCCATCACGTATTTGACACCGGGGATATAAAAATCAACTTGCCCTACCAGTATCAAGTGGCCAAGGTCACAGTCTGGTTTCAAAAGTGTCGATGCCTTTCACTGTATTGAAAGATTTTGCAAGCCATCTTATTACAGTATTGAGACTTTCTCAACAATAACTAACCTGTCATACATATATCATGATATTATATTACTTCCTGTGTTATATATTAATGCAGGGTTCGAGTACCAGCCAAGCATGTGTACTACTACCGGTGCCCGGACCACAGAAAGAACTATGTGATGTCATTTGCATTTATCTTTGATAAGGAAGATGACGTCTACCAGTTTTCCTATTGTTATCCGTATTCCTACACCCGTCTGCAAAACTATTTAGACAATCTTGAAAAACGAAATATGGAATATTTCACGCGTGAATTATTGTGTCTCACAGTGGTAAGCTATTTTATTTCAATTTAGTTTTTACGCTTTAGGAAATGTTTTGTGTTCTGGTTGACTATGCCATACTAAATTGCCACTAATCTTAGTGCACTCATTCATGTGTATCAATATCGTAAAAAAGGGGCAAGTGTTGCATGACGTCTGTCTTTTTTATAAGTGTACAACTGTTGATTGATGCATCTTTCTAGTGCATTTGAAAAAAGCGTACCTATACATACATGTATGTTCGTCCATCTTTCCATAAATGTACATAATGCTAACGACCACTTTAAGACAAATTTTAAGCGTCGACAAAGAATAAATTCTACACACAAATGTTATAAACAATCTACTGATGAAATATTTAAAACATATTTTATTTGTTTCATATTCGCACATGTTACTTTATCCAATATAAAATATTCAGATATGTTTTATAGTTTTTGCAATACATTGGTGTTACTGCTGTAGTATGTATTACAAATTCATCGACAGTTTGTACCAAAACAATTCATTTACTGACAAATGGCATCAGTGGGAGTTTATATTTCTTATTTATTACAGACACGGTTTTACAATTAAATTTCCCCAATGTAAAAACAATATTTGCAGCAACAAAGGCGGCTAGATTTAATCACCATAACACATCCAGACAATTTGTATCCGGAGGAAACAAAGCGGATCGTATTTGTGTCATCTCGAGTACACCCTGGGGAAACCCCTTCATCTTTTGTTTGCCAAGGTATGAATGGTATTTCTATATGTATATAGCAGTGGCATAGGAACGTTTCAGATATGTGTGTGGGTGGGGGGGGAGTGCTAGGAGTAGCCAAGTCAATATTTTCCAAAACAATTTGCTAGTCGCACGTAGCCAAGTCAATATTTTCCAAAACAATTTGCTAGTCGCACGTTTTTATAACAAAATAAGTTTTTGTTCACGTGTCAATTGGCTAATTTTATGACATGTGACAGCAATATTTTTGGAACAAAGCACTTTTTTTTTGAGGTCCAACATATTATTTGGTAGACATTTCATTTGAGTGGGTGTGAGGAGGTGGGGAATGAGGCGGGGCCAAAACGGGGCCTGTTCCTCTGCCTATGTATAGGTATTGTTTGGTATAGACAATAATTTCTTTGGTTCTTGAAAAAATAACTTATACTTTTTTTTTTTAATTTGCAGCCAGAATTTAAGGGACTGGAGGTGATGTGATGACAATGTCGTCTCGGTGTATGTGTGTTCTTCCGTCTGTTAGTCCATCCATGTGTCCAACTTTCATTTATTTGTATCTTTTTCATTGGCAGGGTTTTCACAAAATTTCACCAGAATGTTCCTTAAATCGGTCTAACATCATGTACAAAATTTTGGGTTACTATGACCTACTTTCTATGATATATAGGCCACGTCTCTTCTCCGTTACAACAAGCGTATATTGCTCCTTTCTTGCAGGATTTTCACCAAACTCTACCAGCATGTTCCTTATGTGCATCTAACATTATGTGCAAAATTACAGGTTGCTGTGACCTGCTATGGACGAAATTAGGTCACATCTCCACTATGACATGTGTATCTTGCTTCTTTTTATCAGGATTTTCACCAAACTTTACCACAATGTTCCTTATGTGCATCCAACATAATGTGCACAAATTTGTGTTGCTTTCACCTGATTTGGATGAAATATAGGTCACGTCTGGCCTCCACTACAACATGCGGATCTTGCTCCTTTCTTGCAGGATTTTCACCAAACTTTACCACAATGTTCCTTATGTGCATCAAACATAATGTGCACAAATTTGTGTTGCTTTCACCTGATTTGGATGAAATACAGGTCACGTCTGGCCTCCACTACAACATGCGGATCTTGCTCCTTTCTTGCAGGATTTTCACCAAACTCCACCAGAATATTCATTATGCACCTTGCATCATTTGCAAATTTTTGGGGTTGCTGTGACTGAACAAAATATAAGTCACGACCGGTCTCCACTACGACATGCATCCCCCACTGTTAATGACATTAATTAAATATTAAGTATGTAAGGAAGGAATATCTCATGGGATTGACATTGATGTTGGTCAAATCAAAAATCTGGACTTCTTCACCATAGGGCTCTACATGCTGTTATATGCAGCTCGACATGCATGTTATTTATTCATATATTGTTTTAAGACTATTGACTTCATGTTTTGTTACTAAGGGTCAAATGCCATTACAATGGGAGACAATTAGAATGCTTATAATTCACATTTTCTCCCATTGCTTGTAATGGGTGTAAAAGGCAGAGCAAAACACTTACATTGTTTTGAATTGAATTGAGAGGGTAGTGCCCTTTTCTGTATCTGCTTTTGAAGATGACATTAAATTATATTTTTTCAGGCTTTATAGACTTCTTAATAAGCAACCATCCTGTAGCTAAGACGTTGCGTGAACATATTGTGTTCAAGGTGGTACCCATGTTGAATCCGGATGGCGTGTACCTGGGAAACTACAGGTAATAAGAAAATAACACTAGTCTTTTATGTGAAGTTATGAAATATAGCTGCAGTTTCTGATATAAACTTCTAAGAGACCCGTGACTACTGTCTTGCTGGCCGAAATTTAGTTTAACACATGATTGCATCATTGCACTAAAGGTCAAAGTCAAATACAGGAGTGAAAGGTAATTAAATTTGAGAAATAGTTTCAAGAGATTTGACTTGTATCTCAACTAGATGATATGATGCATATCAAATCATGTTTACTGCATCAAAGGTCAAGGTCACAATTATTCAGACATAGCTCCAGATTTAAATGGGATTACAGTGGTCATTGTCATTATCAGAGCTATTTATGCAGGTTTAAAGAAATAAGTAATTTGGCAATTTCTAAGTATATCATTCCCCTCCCTCTGGGGTGGCTTTAAATAAGATTATATGTTAAGAGCTGTTAACCATTCATGTATTCAGTTTATTTCTTTTAAAACCACAAGACCTAGTCCATCCTCCGAGCATGTTAAAGAACCATAAGGGGTCTGTGTAATAGTAGGGTTTTCCAGAGTCCTATGGATCTTTGACCTCTCTCTGGGGCGGCATTAAATTACTTATTAAATATATTGATAAGCCGTAACAACCTTTCAGTTCTTTTTAAATCAAGATATATGTTCACCGCAGACATGCCTATTTCTAACCCGCAACTGGTTTGCCTTTATAGTTCACGTATCTGCATTAGGTAGTGCTTTTTCAACTGACGAATGTTATCAGAAAGCTTATTGTTTAAGAAGCACTGACCAGTTTTACATTGTTACTAAATACATAAATGTCTGCTACAGATGTTCGCTGATGGGATTTGATTTGAACCGCCACTGGCAGGAGCCGTCTCCATGGGCCCATCCGACGTTGTACGCCACGAAGAATCTCCTAATGGAATATGAAAGAGACGAGGTTGGTGTCATGTTTATATTTGGTGTACGGTATTACATGCATGGCATGTCCAGTGTCAGATAAAAAGAGAGAAATTGACATTGGATAAAAGTATGTTCCCCTTTCCCCACTGCCAAGCCCACTCCCTCCCCACTCCCTCCCATATCTTAAGCCACTATAGCTTTCAGACTTAGAGCCTTATTGTCTGTTTATAACGAGGCTCTGCAAAGAAATAATATTTCACTCTATATCCACATTTATCATGCATTTTTCTTCATACGTACCAAATTAAAAAAAAATCTGTTCATAGGAAATAACTACGGTGTCCTGTTAGGGCCATGTTAACATCGCATCTTACCATCGACCATTGCATCTTACCATCGCATCTTACCATCGACCATAGCATCTTACCATCGACCATCGCAGCTTACAATTGACCATTGTATCTTACCATCGACTTACCAATTCTCATGCTGATCAAGATCTCACGGTTACCGTAGAAAAATGTCTAGGTAGATTGTCGAAGGTAAGATGCGATGGTAAGATGCGAAGGTCGATGGTAAGATACGATGGTAAGATTCGATGGGAAGATGCGATGGTCCATCGCATCTTACCATCAACCATCGAATCTTACCATCGACCATCACATCTTACCATCGCTTCTTACCATCGACCATCGCATCATACCATCGACCATCGCATCTTACCATCGCATCTTACCATCGCATCTTTCCTTCGACTAGGTCGATGGTAAGATGCGATGGTAACACGGCCCTAACAGGACACCGTAAATAACTGTAGGAAATGTCCTTAAAATCTCCAAACCGAATAATTTTACGTAAGTGAGGTTATTTTCTCATCATTATGACCCAACACATATACGTTACTCTTGTGTGTAATAGTTTTACATTCAAGTTTTTCGTTAAGTCCATTTCTCAGACACTGGAAGCTGTAGCACTATCTTATTTCACACAAATTTACAACTACATGAGAGCCATATTTTAAAATGAAAAGTAGGTCAATATAAATTACCTTGACCTACTTTTTTTCACTGTTCATTTACATTAGTTTTATATTAAAAAGTTTTTAATATGTCCATTAACCAGATACCAAAAGCCATATACCTTTCAAACTTCATATATACACATGACACCAGTATGTTCCTATAAAAAGGAGGTCAGTAAGAATGACCTTGACCTACTTGTCATACTCTTTTTAATTTAGTTGATTTCTCACACAATAATAGCCATGCAGCTTTCAATTTTCATACACACTAACATCTATGTTCGTACTGAAAGAAGGTCAATGAGACTGACTGAAATCTCACACACTCATTTTTAGCTCGACTGATCAGAGATCAGCAGAGCTTATGCCGTGGTGCGGTGTCCGTCGTCCGTCCGTCTGTCCGTCCGTCCGTCTGGCCGTCTGTCCGTAAACTTTTATTTGTAGCGACAACTCCTCTGAAACTACTGGATGGATATTCATGAAACTTTACAGAAATGTTGCCCATCAAGTCTAGTTGATCCTAGCAAAAATTCATGTTGATGTGAAATCCAAGATGGCCACCATTCTAAAATGATCAGCATGACATGATGTTGATCCTTGTCAAAAACCGTTTTGATTCAACGTTAAACATGGCTGCCAGCGGCCATCTTTGTTTACATAGAGTTATATAGTAAAAACTTGTAGCGACTACTCCTCTGAAACTACTTGACGGATTTTCATGAAACTTCACAGGAATGTTGCTCTTAATGTTTAATTGATCCTAGCAAAATTTCAGGTCGGCCGGAAATTCAAGATGGCCGCCACGGTTAAAAATAGATTTTCAAAAAACAAGTCTGTAGCGACTACTTCCTGAAATCAAAATCAATCAGTAGAGCTTCAAGGTCATTGACCTCTTGTTATCTTTTATGTGACTGACAGCATCAAAACGGGCATCCAACCATCCATGTCCCATGGACACATTTTTGTGTCGCCTCATCGAAGAAAATGCGATACATAGGGATCACTTTGTCGTCCGCCAGTCAGTCCGTTTGTCAGTCCGTCACGAAAACTTAACGTTGGCTATAACTTTCTCATTTCTTGATATATATTTCTTCATCAAACTTTCAATATATACTCATCATGACATCGTCAACATGACCATACTGAAATATACAGGTCAAGGTCACACTGAAGGTCATTATATTGGTAACATACTCATTTTTTTCTTCACAAAAACTTAACATTGGCTATAAATTTCTCATTTCTTGATATTTCTTCATCAAACTTACAATATATACTCATCATGACAACATCCACATGACCATACTAAAATATAAAGGTAATTTGTCAAGGTCATTTATCAGGGTCCAAAAAACCTTGTTATACTGACGGAACACCAGTCTAGTCTAGTTTTATATTTAATTTGCAAATACATGAATGGAGGCAAATTTACTTAAGCTTTTAAATGAATATTAATAAACATATTTCATGACGCACACAGAATGTTTACAAGTCAGACCTGTACTCATGATGGAATTCACCCCAGATACTGCAATTAGTGGGGTAATTAACAACTTTGCTCGCACTAAACTTTCCAGTCAAAAGCTACGAATACAGTGACTGTGTATGCAACCGGTTAGAACCAGATGGCAGCAAATGTCTACTTGACTTAAATGTGATTTACTGCCTTAGAAGGTCCGGTCCGTACATATTAGGCAAGACAAATTAAAGGCAAAAGTGCAAACAGGACTCAATTTTAGGACAGCAGTGTGGGCATAATATTAGGTTTAGAGCAGCAGGGCATCCAAATAAGGGGCAGGGCATGCTGCCAAGCTTTTCTGCCTGCTATAAATAATCAGTAGGTAACATATCTCTCGCAGATGACACCCTAATTAAACTGATGCTTTGGCTTTAAGTGCAATAGAAAATAATATCAATCACAAAGGAAGCTCATCAATGTTTTATATATATTCTATATCTGGTGCCTTTATAGTTTTATATTGTTGACGTTAATACATTAACACTGTTCAGCCAGAGAATATAAACAACAAGTTAGGGAAGACACTCATCAATATTTTAGATGTAAATTTCATATATCCAACACTATATTTCAATATTGCCATCATTTCCACTTTATTGGTCTGGGAAATAAAAAAAAGTCTGTACGAGATGAGGTTATACAAAGGCTATGGACGAGTCTGGGGAAATAAATGTAATGTAGTGTTCATCTTTAAAGGGACACACTGCAACCTTGAGGTATTTTATCAAATGTTAAATTTAGTGTGTCGATTATTATACCCCCACAAACGAAGTTTAGGGGGTGTATATAGGAGTGAGCTTGTTGGTCGGTCGGTCGGTCGGTCTGTTGGTTTCCGGACGATAACTCATGAAAGGGTTGATGGATTTAAATAATATTTGGTACACGGGTATAACACCATAAAATACCAGTCAAGATCAACTTTGATTACAAACCACCAATTTTTGACGGATATGGCCCCTTTTCAACTTAGAATTTGCCCAAAAAACGGTGTCCGGACAATAACTCATGAAAGGGTTGACGGATTTAAATAGTTTTTAGTACACGGGTTTAAGACCATAAAATACAGGTCAAGTTCGACTTTAGTTACAAACCACCAATTTTTGACGGAATTATGGCCCATTTTCAACTTAGAATTTGCCCAAAAAACAGTGTCCGGACGATAACTCATGAAAGGGTCGATGGATTTAAATAATATTTAGTACTCGGGTATAACACCATAAAATACAGGTCAAGATCGACTTTGGTTACAAACCATCAATTATGGACGGAGTTATGGCCCCTTTTCAACTTAGAATTTGCCCAAAAAACGGTGTCCGGACGATAACTCATGAAAGGGTTGATGGATTTTAATAATATTTGGTACACGGGTATAACACCATAAAATACAAGTCAAGTTCGACTTTGGTTACAAACCACCAATTTTTGACGGAGTTATGGCCCCTTTTCAACTTACAATTTGCCCAAAAAATTGGTGTCCGGACGATAACTCATGAAAGGGTCGACGGATTTAAATATTTTTTGGTACACAGGTTTAAGACCATAAAATACAAGTCAAGTTCGACTTTGGTTACAAACCACCAATTTTTGATGGAGTTATGGCCCCTTTTCAACTTAGAATTTGCCAAAAAAATGCTACAGTCAACTCTGAGGAACCTGCTAATTTGGTTTTGTATTAAATTTAAACAATTTATAATGCATCCTCTTCATGACCATGTCTCTTTTTATTACACTTATACATCTTTGATTTGAACAGTGTAACACGCACATTTTTGTTCGTCTTCTTCCCTGATCACTAACAATATTGAAAACTCTCTCTCTCCTCTCCTCTCCCCCATCTCTCTCTCTCTCTCTCTATCTCTCTCTCTCTCTCTCTATTTTTTTTTCCTGTTTATTTCATATTTTGTAGTTTAAATAATTTGTTTGCCATTGTCTAAATTGTATGCATATTTTGTAGCGGGAGGGCCGGATTTCTAATGTTGTAATAACTTGTGGCTCGACCCCATTTCCATGTACATTTATTGGAAATAAATATGTTTAAACTAGACCATTATTTTCTTGTTCTTGTGGTTGCCATACTTATGTGACAAGGAGGTATTGTGTATTGTGGGGGTATGAATCACTTTCAGTGATAATTCTAGTTAGCTCTACTGATCAGAGATCAGCAGAGCTTATGCCGTGGTGGAAATCCAAGATGGCCGCCAAAGCTAAAAATAGAGTTTTAAAATACAAGTTTGTAGCGACTTCTTCTTGAAAACTATAAGTGATATTGATATGGGACTTTTTCTAAAATGATCAGCATGACATGATGTTGATCCTAGTCAAAAATCGTTTTGATTCAACGTTAAACATGGCTGCCAGCGGCCATCTTTGTTTACATAGAGTTATATAGTAAAAACTTGTAGCGACTACTTCTCTGAAACTACATGGCGGATTGTCATGAAACTTTACAGGAATGTTGCTCTTGATGTCTAATTGATCCTAGAAAAATTTCAGGTCGGCCGGAAATTCAAGATGGCCGTCACAGCTAAAAATAGATTTTTAAAAAATAAGTTTGTAGCGACTACTTCTTGAAAACTATAAGTGATATTGATATGGGACTTTTTCTAAAATGATCAGCATTACATGATGTTGATCCTAGTCAAAAATCGTTTTGATTCAACGTTAAACATGGCTGCCAGCGGCCATCTTTGTTTACATAGAGTTATATAGTAAAAACTTGTAGCGACTACTCCTCTGAAACTACTTGGCGGATTGTCATGAAACTTTACAGGAATGTTGCTCTTGATGTCTAATTGATCCTATTAAAATTTCAGGTCGGCCGGAAATTCAAGATGGCCGTCACAGCTAAAAATAGATTTTTAAAAAATAAGTTTGTAGCGACTACTTCTTGAAAACTATAAGTGATATTGATATGGGACTTTTTCTAAAATGATCAGCATTACATGATGTTGATCCTAGTCAAAAATCGTTTTGATTCAACATTAAACATGGCTGCCAGCGGCCATCTTTGTTTACATAGAGTTATATAGTAAAAACTTGTAGCGACTACTCCTCTGAAACTACTTGGCGAATTGTCATGAAACTTTACAGGAATGTTGCTCTTGATGTCTAATTGATCCTATCAAAATTTCAGGTCGGCCGGAAATTCAAGATGGCCGTCACAGCTAAAAATAGATTTTTAAAAAATAAGTTTGTAGCGACTACTTCTTGAAAACTTTAAGTGATATTGATATGGGACTTTTTCTAAAATGATCAGCATGACATGATGTAGATCCTTGTGGAAAATTATTTTGATTTGACGTTAAACATGGCTGCCAGTGGCCATCTTTGGTTACATAGAGTTATATAGTAAAAACTTGTAGCGACTACTCCTCTGAAACTACTTGACGGATGTTCATGAAACTTCACAGGAATGTTGCTCTTGATGTCTAGTTGATCCTAGAAAAATTTCAGGTCGGCCGGAAATTCAAGATGGCCGCCACAGCTAAAAATAGATTTAAAATAAATAAGTTTGTAGCGACTACTTCTTCAAAACAATAAGAGATATTGATATGGGACTTTTTCTAAAATGATCAGTATGACATGATGTTGGTCCTTGTCGAAAATCGTTTTGATTTGACCTTAAACATGGCTGCTTTGTTTACATAGAGTTTTATAATGAAAATTTGTAGCGACTACTTCTTTGAAACTACCCGACGGATTTTCATGAAACTTCACAGGAATGTTGCTCTTAATGTCTTATTGATCTTAGCAAAATTTCAGGTCGGCCGGAAATTCAAGATGGCCGCCACGGTTAAAAATAGATTTTCAAAAAACAAGTCTGTAGCGACTACTTCCTGAAATCAAAATCAATCAGTAGAGCTTCAAGGTCATTGACCTCTTGTTTTTTTTAGCTTTGCTTAGGATCTTATCTGACTGTGTGCTGTCTATCGTCACCCATCCCTCCATTAACTTTTTGTTTTTTACTGTCTAGCACCTTCATTTTGCTATTGATCCTTACCAAACTTCAATTTTTGAATCACGGATTTGCTTATTCAGAAAAATTAAATTATAATTTGAATCAAGAGAACTGCGCAGTTGTATGACAGTTCCAATGGCTACTGAGAAAACGGATGTTGCAGATATAGCGTGAAATTTAATAATTACATTACAGGATGATCTGATCGAGTTAAGTATATCCCGCACAAACAAAGTTTGTAGTGGGCGTATACTGGATTCGGCTTGTCTGTCCGTCTGTCTGTCTGTCCGTAGACGCAATGTTGTCTGATCAATAACTTTTGTTAAGAATGAGGTATTGCGATGAATCTTGCAGGGTAGGTAGCTTATATGGAAAGGAAGCTTGGGATTGCATGGTTTTCGCTCAGTAACTTTTGTTAAGAATGAGGTATTGCGATGAAACTTGCAGGGTAGGTAGCTTATATGAAAAGGAAACTTGGAATTGCATTTGGGGTCACTGGGGGCAAGGTCACTGTTACTAGAAAAATGGCTGCTCAATAACTTTTGTTAGGAATGAGGTATTGCAATGAAACTTTCAGGGTAGGTAGCTTATATGGAAAGGAAGCTTGGGATTGCATTTGGGGTCACTGGGGTCAAGGTCACTATTACTGAAAATAGAAAAAACGGTTTCTGCTCTATAACTTTTGTTGGGAATGAGGTATATGCAATGAAACTTGCTGTGTAGGTAGCTTATATGAAAAGCAAGATTGGGATTGCATTTGGGGTCAATGGGTTCAGGGTCAAGGTCACTGTTACTAAAAAATAGAAAAACATATTCCTCGATAACTTTAGTGGGGAATGAGATATTGGAACAAAACTTGCTATGTAGGTACCATATATGTAAAGGAAGCTTAGGATTGCATTTGGGGTCACTGAGGTCAAGTTCAAGGTCAGTGTTTCTAGAAATAAACGGTTTCTGCTCGGAAAACCTGTTTTCGTGGAATTTCCACATTTCTTTAAGATTTCACTATTAAACCCCAGCAAAAGGATCATACCCTCTAACAGAAGACTTCATTATTATATTTATAAAGATTAGGTAAGACAGTCATATTATTTTCCCAATTCTGCATTTTTCTGCATATTTAGCACCTACATAAACTTTTAACTATCTGTTACAAAAATATAAAAAAACAAGGTTAATAATTTATAAAATCTTTATTACATTTGTTTTCTACCTTATACCTAATATGATAATATAATTTGCAGCAATTTTTTTCTCTTATCGTTAGAAAAGACTGCTTACGTTCTTCCCCATATAGTAAAAGCCCTGAGCGATGGGTATTTGTTAGCCTTTGGCTTACAGTTCTAGTTACTTTTGTTTTCGTTCAAATCTTCTTTTTTTTAAGGTCATTTAACATTTCCAATAACTCTTGAGTTTCATTTCGGCAGAGTTATGCCCCTTTTCATAAAACTTCAACCGACCTCATAACTTCTCAAAATATTGACCTATGGCCTTGAAATTATATACGGCTGTTATCAATTATTCAGTGCCATTGGCATGCTGAATAACTCCAAACTTCATTTTGGCAGAGTTATGCCCCTTTTCATAGAACTTAAATCGGCAACTTAACCTAGCTCATAACTTGGCAAAATATTGACCTATGGTCATGAAACTTTATACAGTACTTCCTTCTCAATTATTCAATGCCAATGACATGTCCAGTAAATCTAACTTTCATTGTGGCAGAGTTATGCCCTTTTTTCATTAAACTTTGACCTGCAACCTAACCTAGCTCATAACTTGGCAAACAATTGCCAATGGGAATACAACTTTATACAGTTTTTCCTTATCAAGAATTCAATGCACAGCTATAAACTTTATAACAATTTAAAAATAATGCTGCACCATATTTTATGAATGATTGCATCCACTGTCATCAAACTTTTATAGTAAGATTGTCTTTGCTGAAATAAGCATATTTCAATTATTGAAATAAATATGGAAATTTCAGTTTATTTACATATAAACTGTAGTTAACGACTTCTGATTTTCACCAACTTTTATTTTAAGGGATCTCAGATGAGTTGGACACTGTGCAAAATTAACACGTGCAATACAGGGTTAATTCTCTTTGTTGTGTCAAAATAAAGGCATTTTAGACTTCTTTGTTGTGTCTAAATAAAGGAATCTTAAACTTCAAATTCCGTTTAATTATAAGCAAGCAGATTTAATGCCAAGATATACTGGATTTATAAAAGCGAGGTGATTATTTCAAGGTTTGATCCCTGTAATAACTAGAAAAAGATGTGTATTATGATATATGGTAAACAGGTAATATGATGTCTGTTTATGATATTAGCTTACTTTTACTGACAGAATTTGAGAAAATATGTTTTAAGAGCCACACTACAATAACATCGTATTTAGGCAATCAATAAACGTTTCTATAGGAACAAATGAGACTTATCCCTCTAAGAGAGAACTATTTTCTTTTCTATTCAGCCAAATTTCTAAGAGGAAATTATTTTCTATTTGGCCATATTTCTCGTTAGCTAGTTGCTTTATTGATACGGTAATTCAAAGTATAGGCACAAACGTCGTCACGATATGCAAGACGAACAATTTGATGCAATGTTTTATCATTGATTAATTTGTTTTGATGATAACCATGAACCTAAAACAGATTATTTATAAATTACCTTGGAGGAATCATGCATGCCAAAATTGTCTTTGTATAGGCTCCGTTTCTTGCGTCTTGTTATCTGAAGGCACTCTAACCTATTTACCATCTTACCTAAAAGCAAAAGCATGCTCTTCATTGTGTTCAACTTCGAAGCGACGTTAAAAAGTTTCTCACACGAGCATGTGAGCATTTGTCATCAAAGAAAAACAAAAAGCTGAGTGAATAAGACAGGAAATGAACGCCAGTCAGGCTAAAATTTACATAAACTTTAGATTGCCTTGTAATACCCATAAGAAATTGTTTCATATAAAGTAAAGATAGCTCTTCTTACGAATAAAGCAAGCTAATTAAATACTGGGTGTATCAAATTGGAAGCCATTATGTAAATGCCATCACAGGATTCTGTATTCATAAATGCACTTAACTCATAACATGATCCATCACCGACAATGTAAACTGACGTATCTCGGAATATGCAAGTGGTATAATGGTTATATACCGGCAGACATAAATACCGGTAGCCATAACTTGATTCTCTAAAGATCAATAGTCAAAATGGCCAAGAAAACGATATAAATAAGGGCAACATAAAACAGCAGACGTAATGAACGGCTTTCAGAAATGTTTGGATATGAAAAAGCACAATATAAATACAGCAGACGTAATGATTGGCTTCCAGAAATTTGTTGATTAAGTACTATTGCATACTGTAATTAATGAACGCTGATATTTGCCGGATACAAACCCTGCAGTGGTGTAGCTGCCTATAGGCACAGTAGTCACGCCTACACATTGTCCCCAGAAATCAAAAAAATAAAAATGCCAAAAACGCAATAAAAACTGAATGAGGTAGGGGTATGGTTAGTTCATACCAATTTTCACTCGTGGTCTTTTCAGAAAATAAAAGTCTGTTTTCGGTCACATTCTTTTGGAACCAAATACAAACGTTAAATGCATACACATTATGACAATAGCCATTTTGCTGACCCAAATAACAAAGGTCTAATGAAGTTGTTGGGATTCACTGTTTCCCATTGCTTTAACCTTGTGTCTTGGGAGGAGTCTGATTGCATTATTGCTTAAAAAGTGATAGTTTGCACTTGAGAAGAAGAAGGAAAATGACCAAATTGAAGCTCTAGTTATTTGATGGATCTTCCTTTTACACTAAGACCTCAAAATTAACTATTGCATCTTCATAAAAGTGTCCGATTCTCATAAAAAACAATGTTAATTATAAAATCGAGAGATCTCGAACATTTCCAGTTCTGTGATACGGATGATTTATAGTGTTCTCAGAATGAGCACTAATGGAATTTCGGAAATTAATCAGTTTCTATAAGGCCATGGGTCAAACATACATTTGGAGGGAAAATTGATTGTTACCTATATAGAGAATCTTAAAGTTAACTTTTGTATTGATTTTATGATGCAAGTTTTGGTGAAGTGATTTAAAACAAACTTATAGCGAGTTTTTAATTGTTTTACAAACTTGGCTGGTGTGATCCAGTGGATAGCATAGTGAACAGGAGTTCCATGACAGAACTAACGTGCATATTTCCTGGGGTTGGTCTGTCGTCTGTTTTAAACAGCATTCAATTTTATAAATAAACCTAAAAATGTTGATTAATGCATGGTGACGTCAATGTGCAAACTGCCATTGCATTATGGTATTTGAGAAAAAGAATCAATCAATTGGCATATGGTTTATATAGGGACATTCCAAAACATCACCATAACTGTTTCAAACAGGACTGCGCAAGAGCCTCAATAGCCTGAGTAATTACGTTGATTCTTAAGGATGGCAGAGGTATACAGAACTGGTCCAAACCAGGAAAAAATGGGTGGTCTGCCTCCAACACAAAAGAAATGAACATCATATAAAGTATAGCCTACAATGTGTTGAAAATAACATAAAACACAATTCAACCAACCATCAACCTAATCTGCACTGGATCTGGGACCCTTGTAAATAGACTTCATTGTAGCTTCAGCGAGTGTGTGGCAAGGCTGATATCAAGTATAGGTATACAATCAATAATGGTAAAAGCCAGGGAGACCAAATGATGTTAGAGAACCAAACATTTTTATCAAGATAATGACTTAGTGTCAAAAATTGATCGTAATATTGTAATATTTACTGTTTGCAGCAAAATTGCTAGTGAAATTGCTATTTTGTGGGCAGAAGGTTTGTATAATATAGGATATTTGTAGACGGCATTCTATGCTGATAACAGATATTAATTTAATAATAGTGCGGTTTTATTTGGTGATATATGGAGCCTCAGAGACTACATTCCCCTCATCTAGATGGAGTAAGGCTAACAAAGTGAAGCAGAAATGTTTGTTTTATGTTAGTGGTTTGTATCTGTCTTGCTGCATTTGTTATGGTCCCCTCCTGAAATCCCACTCCTATCTCACCCTGGCATTATCGACCCTTTTTGTTTGTCCTTCGTACAGGTCTCCCTTATAGCAACACATTATAGAAAACACTGCAGCGGGGTCTAGAGGTAGACCGTCTGCCTCGCATCGGCCTCGGGAGGTCGTTTTAAATCCCCGACAGGGTCATACCAGACTTCAAACAAATATACTACTCAAAATTTGCTAGGGATCACTTTTTTGCTGTCTAAATTTCTTGCTGAAATAAATAGCATTATTTCTATTTTACATGAAATTATTTAGTGCAGTGTATGGTCATGAGATCTCATGACTTGATTCAAATTGTGGAATTGTTGAAGTATCAATGAAATTAATATCGTTATTGTGAGTTAATTTCTTATATTATTATATGGAAGAATAAAAGTGATCCTTAGCAAATTTTGAGCAGTATAGTTGTAGTAGCTCCCTTGCTTGACAGTCATCATATAAAGGGTAGTTCTAGGACTGGTTGGCCCAATGTCGGTATAATGTGGGTGGGGTATCATGGCATGTGTCATTGGCGTGGTATTCCAGTGTGGCAGCACTATAAAGCTGAGCATTAAGCTCACTGCTACAAGTAGACATTGTCGTGATATCACTGAAAGATTGTTGAAAGTGCCGTCAAACTATGATGAAATCTAAGTGCAATTGTTTTTTGTTATTTTAATCAGTATAAGTTCGGGGGTTACAAATATCTTCTTAGTTAAGGGGAAGAAAAAATCAGTTCCATTAATGTTCACCAATTACACCATGCATTGTCTGTGATGAAAATTAACACTATTTAGTGTTCTGGGTTCACTTTCAGTTGCATATGTTTTTGGAGATTCTAGGTTGACCGATTCACGGGTTCAATCATCACGGGGACCACTGGGTTACTTCGGTGTAAAACACTTCTCTTAGCCTTAACCTTTGGATGGGGACGTTAACTGTGTGATTCTATTTATCAGAGTAAATCCTTCGAGCATATTAAAGAACCATTAAGTAAGAGTTAGGTATGTTTCTTGGGTTCCTATGTATCTCTTCCCTCTGTCTGGGGCAGCTCAACATGACCTCATATAATGTGTTGATGGGCCATGAAACAGTTCCTTAAATTCATGACCTTTGTATTGCCTATTTTTTTTTCTTCAGAAACTGATCGTGGACTTCTTTATCGACCTTCATGCACATTCCACTCTGATGAACGGGTTTATGTATGGCAACACGTACGACGACATTGAGCGATACGAACGTCAGTCTGTGTTCCCAAAACTGCTGTGCGCCAATGCCGAGGACTTCTCCCTGGCAAACACGAACTTCAACAAAGATGCTGTCAAGGCAGGGACAGGACGAAGGTTAGTGCTTCTCGCTTCCTGGCATAATATTATGTATAAGTATGAACAAATCTTGTGATGCAAGGTCAGACCTCAAGTTGAGTGTCCATCTTGCTGCAGGAGACTATGTTTTTGTAGAATTATTTGCAGGAGCAGCTTAAGTGGGGAAGGCTAACAAAACATTATCCGACCATTTTGTACCTAAGTAAGAAGGTAATAATGGTATGTGTTTTTTTGCGTGTTTATTTGCTGATAATTTTTTTGCCAGAAAATAATGCCCCTCCTAGTCTGAATCCTGGTTCTAGCCCTGATTTGCATACATGTGTGTGTAAGGATCTTTGTGAGGTTATAAAAACAGAAATATTGGAGGTATGGTATAAATGGTAGGCACATTCTGATACAGGTTTAATATAACTCATTTTATAGCATATAGATCAGGATCAGTGTTTTCTTTATGCACACTTGTGAAATAGTCAAATGTATGTCCTTGGTTGGCATGGCCCAGTGGATAGCACAGTCGTCTTGAAACCGGAGGACCCGGGTGCAAGCCTTACCCGCACCCCTGAGTTAAGTCAGTGCATTATTGGGGAAGACACTTGTGTATGTAAACTGGGCAGGCAGTCCCATGTATTGGAGTCTATCATCCGTGCACTTTAATGAACCCTTGGAATCTATTCGTTAATAATAGTAAGAATAGGGCAGGTTCCCAGAATCCCCACTCTCTGGGGCAGCTCTAAATAACCCATAATGTGTTGATGAGCCGTTAAAAAACAACATGCGGTTGTTTTGTTGTCTCATCAAGTTTCGAGGCGGATCCCGTTTGTGTTTATGTTTTTTATCATACAGGTATAATATCCCTGTGAATGAATAGTCTTTTTTTGTTTTTCTACCCATGGTATTTTGATCTGCATATTAACAGAACTGCGAATGTGGGCTTGCGGCCAAGTGCTTACATCCAAATCTAGCCGACTGTGCTGTCTATGAAGTGTGAAAAAAAACTGGGTAATTCTGATGATACATATCACTTTCGTAAGATTTCACAATATTTTTTTCGCTGGATTTCAGTTAATTACTATGATCACTTGAACACATGTCAGGAGTGATAGTGAGCCAAGTTTAAATGATATAATGGGGAAACCAGCTGGCTATTTATAGCAAAACACAAATTTAACAGTTTTTAAAGCACACAGGTTCTGTAATACTCTTGTTGTTTATTACACAGTTGATCACACTGATTGATTTTGAGCAGATGCAGTAAATTGCATTTTGAGGTTTTATGTGTGCCCTACTTTTCTCGGCAGCCGTCGTTTATTAAAATATTATCACATTTATTACAGAACAGGGTGCAAACAAAGTAATTATGCATATCTAGGATGGAACTTTATATCCAAGATATTCATTAATTTTTAATATTTTTTGTTGGCATTTATCCTAAATATTGTTGATGTGGGTTTTTTTAAGTGCCAATGTGGCAGAACATGGGATGGGTAACACACTTTTTGGAAATTGGATCTTATCTAATCTGCAGATTTAAAGTGATTGCATGTTTTAGACATATGTAATAATTATTTGGATAGATACTATACTGGCAATATTCTTCTCTTTTTATAGTTACTAAAAAAAATTCAATAGTTTATATTATTTTGTTGAAATTGAAACAAGATTACACTTCTTTTTATTGTAATTTTAAATGAGCACTTAAACTTACGAAGACATGCGCATTCATTGTATTTGTTTAATGGAAAACTTTAAGTCCCTCGTTTATAGTTATTTGAATCTATCAGTTAATGGAAAGCTTTAAGACCCTCATTGATAGTTTTTGAATCTATCAGTTAATGGAAAGCTTTTAGTCCCTCGTTGATAGTTTTTGAATCTATCAGTTAATGAAAAGCTTGCAGTCCCTCATTGATAGTTTTTGAATCTATCAGTTAATGGAAAGCTTGCAGTCCCTCATTGATAGTGTTTGAATCTATCAGTTAATGGAAAGCTTGCAGTCCCTCATTGATAGTTTTTTAATCTATCAGTTAATGGAAAGCTTTAATACCCTCATTAATAGTTATTTGAATCTATCAGTTAATGGAAGACTTCCAGTCCTTAATTGATAGTTGTTTCTATCTATCTTTTAATGGAAGGTCAGGCCTTTTTCTACTATTCTCACGGGTCCGACTATCGGACCCGTTCCCAATGCCAAATATAGTTGTTTTTTCCCAATTCTGAAATAAAATTCCCCTTCCTAGTCCACAGGACGAGGACGAATTTAAGAAAGAATTAAACATTACAAAATCAAATTTACAGTATGTGCGTGAAACGTAAGAAAAACAGCTGAAATATTACCAGGACGCTCTCAAATTGAAACCGGAAATAATAAATATCAACAGTCATGACGTCACGCGGTTTAGTCTAATATATTTCCCAATCACGGAACGCGTTCGTTTTGGGGTTGTTTATAATAACGGGACGTGGAACTACAACGTTTTGTGAATAATTGCAAGCTAATCGGGAATGATGTTTATTTAACGTTGATGATTAACAGTGAACACTGTTATAGTTTTTGGATTAATTTTGAGGAATTTCGTATTTTTTCACGTATCATAAATAGTCACTCTGCAGGATTTACAAAGTCAGGTCAAATATACAAATGTTTACAAGGAAATTATACTATAAAAAAAACAATATTTAAATCATGTATCATGTATTGAAACCAGGCAATTAAAACAACCTGATATTTATGTACAACTAACTTATGAAAATTCCCAATTTGAGGCGTAAAGCGATTAATTTTTTCCCAATTGGGCAAAATTTACTGCGTAAATTTTCCCAATTTGTCCAGGGTCTTTTTCCCAAAATGGGCAGAAAAAGGCCTGAAGGTTTTTAGTCTGTCATTGATAGTGATTTGAATCTTTCGTTTAATGAAAGTATGTAGGGGGTATGAAACATAAGGTTAAATTTCACTTTTAACAATCATTCAACCATATTACGACAGTGTCTTCTTGCATAGTTATTTGAATATGTATATCTTAAAGGGGTTGATGCACTATTTTCAAACACAGTTTATTTTAAAGGGCTCTGACAAACTTGGAAAAAGCTGAAAAAATTATCAAAATGCCATGAAAAATAAAGGAGATATTACTTATTGAAAATTTGCAAAGAACATAAATGGAGGCGGCCATCTTTGAACGATGACGTCATCGCGCCGTTTTACCATATATGGCATATTGACAAAATGTATTTTAAAGCAAAGAAAACCACTGCAAATTGATTAAAAATAAATATACAGATGTAAAATGTATAAATTTTAGTATTATTTTCAATTACAGTGATTTTCTTTGCTTTAAAATACATTTTATCAATATGCCATATATGATAAAACGGCGCGATGGCGTCATCGTTCAAAGATGGCCGCCTCCATTTATGTTCTTTGCAAATTTTCAATAAGTCATATCTCCTTTATTTTTCATGGCATTTTGATAATTCTTTCAGCTTTTTCCAAGTTTGTCAGAGCCCTTTAAAATAAACTGTGTTTGAAAATAGTGCATCAACCCCTTTAAATGTTAGGCATCCATTCCTTCATATATAGTTATTTGAATCTCTCTGTCAGTGGAAGGAGTTCATTTGCCTCCGAGTTGGTCATGATATAATCTTTAATGGAAGAAGATTTCACTTTATGAGAGTTATTAGCTTTTAAGAAATCTTAATGAACGTTGGTTAAAGTCTCAAAAGACTTGATAATGGAAGACCTCGGTCTGTATTCATAAAGCAACTTAATGGAAAATATTACTTAAAAATCAAAATTTAAGATTTTTACATATTTTTAAATATTCTTATTAACCTCTCAGGGATTCTACATACCATCTATTTTAATATAAATATTTAGCTGTAGGCTTTATTTATCCATAACCTTATTAGCAACATTAAGAAAACGTCTTAAATCGATAGAAATGGGTGTTTAAAAATTGATAAAAGTTGACTTAAGTTAAGATATTGCAAAGAAGCTTTATAAATACGGACCCTTGTGTTTTTAGCTGTACTGGCCAAGGGCCAGCAGAGCTTATGGGATGGTGTGTTGTCCGTCTTCCGTCGTCCATCCGTCCATCCGTTAACTTTTCTTCAAACGACTTCTCCACAGAAACCGCTTGGCTAATTTTGACCAAACTTCACATGGGTGATCCTTAGATGAATGCTTTTTAGATTTGTTAAAATTAGGTCAGCGCTACATCCAAGATGGCTGCCATTACCATATATGGTCAAAACCTTAAAAAATCTTCTTCTCCAGAATCGCTGGACAGATTTCAACAGTTTTTCTTTTAAAATGATCGCCAACGCCTAGACTATCAAATTGTTCAAATAAAGTCCCCGGGGTCAAAAATGGCCGTGCCCCGGGGGTCCAAAGTTTGTATATTGAGGTTTTGCATGTTTTTCATATAGACATATAGGAAAAAACTTTAAAAAATCTTCTTCTCTGAAACCACAAGGCACAGAGCTCTCGTGTATTACATGTAGCATCAGCTTATGGTCCTCTACTAAGTTTGTTCAAATGGTGACCCTGGGGTCAAATTTGTCCCCGCCCCGGGGGTCACAGTTTTACATAGACTTGTATAGGATTTTTTTTTAAAAAATCTTCTTCTCGGAAACTACAACAGCCAGAGGTTTGATATTTTGCATTTACTATAAGCTTATGGTCCTTTACCAAGTTTGTTCAAATGGTGACCCTCGGATCACATTTGGCCCCGCCCCAAGGGTCACATGTTTTACATAGACATGTATAGGGAAAAACTTAAAAAATCTTCTTCTCTGAAACTACAAGAGCCAGAGGTTTAATATTTTGCATTTGCTATAAGCTTGTGGTCCTCTACCAAGTTTGTTCAAATGGTGACCCAGGGGTCACATTTGGCCCCTCCCCGGGGGTCACAGTTTTACATAGGCTTGTATAGGGAAAAACTGAAAAAAAACTTCTCCTCTGGAACCACATGGCACAGAGCTCTCATGTATTACATGTAACATCAGCTTATGGTCCTCTACTAAGTTTGTTCAAATGGTGATTCTGGGGTCAAATTTGTTCACGCCCCGAGGGTCACAGTTTTACATAGACTTATATAGGAATTTGTTTTTAAAAATTCTCTTCTCGGAAACTACAAGAGCCAGAGGTTTGATATTTTACATTTATTATAAGCTTATGGTCCTTTACCAACTTTGTTCAAATGGTGACCCTGGGGTCACATTTGGCCCCGCCCCAAGGGTCACATGTTTTACATAGACATGTATAGGAAAAAAACAAAAAAAATCTTCTCTGAAACTGCAAGAGCCAGAGGTTTATTATTTTGCTGTTGCTATAAGCTTATGGTCCTTTACCAATTTTGTTCAAATGGTGACCCTGGGGTAACTTCTGGCCCCGCCCTGCGGGGGTCACAGTTGTACATAAATGCTTGTTTTAAATTTTATAATTTCTTTATTTTTAGCTCTACTGGCCAAGGGCCAGCAGAGCTTATGGGATGCTGTGTTGTCCGTCGTCCGTCGTCTGTCTGTCTGTCTGTCGTCTGTCGTCTGTCTGTCGTCTGTCTGTCGTCTGTTAACTTTTCTTCAAACGACTTCTTCTCAGAAACCGCTTGGCTAATTTTGACCAAACTTCACGTGGATGATCCTTAGTAGTATGCTTTTTAGATTTGTTAAAATTAGGTCAATGCTACATCCAAGATGGCTGCCATTACCATATATGGTCGAAACCTTAAAAAATCTTCTTCTCCAGAACCGCTGGACAGATTTCAACAGTTTTTCTTTTAAAATGATCGCCAACGCCTAGACTATCAAGTTTGTTCAAATAAAGTCCCCGGGGTCAAAAATGGCCGTGCCCCGGGGGTCCAAAATTTGTATATTGAGGTTTTGCATGTTTTTCATATAGACATATAGGAAAAAACTTTAAAAAATCTTCTTCTCTGAAACCACAAGGCACAGAGCTCTCATGTATTACATGTAGCATCAGCTTATGGTCCTCTACTAAGTTTGTTCAAATGGTGACCCTGGGGTCAAATTTGTCCCCGCCCTGGGGGTCACAGTTTTACATAGACTTATATAGGATTTTTTTTTAAAAAATCTTCTTCTCGGAAACTACAAGAGCCAGAGGTTTGATATTTTGCATTTACTATAAGCTTATGGTCCTTTACCAAGTTTGTTCAAATAGTGACCCTCGGGTCACTTTTGGCCCCGCCCCAAGGGTCACATGTTTTACATAGACATGTATAGGGAAAAACTTAAAAAATCTTCTTCTCTGAAACTGCAAGAGCCAGAGGTTTAATATTTTGCATTTGCTATAAGCTTGTGGTCCTCTATCAAGTTTGTTCAAATGGTGACCCAGGGGTCACATTTGGCCCCACCCCGGGGGTCACAGTTTTACATAGGCTTGTATAGGGAAAAACTGAAAAAAATCTTCTTCTCTGGAACCACATGGCACAGAGCTGTCATGTAATACATGTAGCATCAGCTTATGGTCCTCTACTAAGTTTGTTCAAATGGTGACCAGGGGGTCAAATTTGTCCCCGCCCCGAGGGTCACAGTTTTACATAGACTTATATAGGAATTTATTTTTTTAAATCTTCTTCTCGCCAACTACAAGAGTCAGAGGTTTGATATGTTACATTTATTATAAGCTTATGGTCCTTTACCAAGTTTGTTCAAATAGTGACAATAGTGACCCTGGGGTCACATTTGGTCCCGCCCCAAGGGTCACATGTTTTACATAGACATGTATAGGGAAAAACTTAAAAAATCTTCTTCTCTGAAACTGCAAGAGCCAGAGGTTTAATATGTTGGTGTTGCTATAAGCTTATGGTCCTTTACCTATTTTGTTCAAATGGGGACCCTGGGGTCACATCTGGCCCTGCCCCGGGGATTCACAGTTTTACATAAATGCTTGTAGAGGGAAAAACTGAAGAAAAAAAATCTTCTCTGGAACTGCAAGAGCCAGAGGTTTAATATTTTGCATTTGCTAAAAGCTTATGGTCCTTTACCAAGTTTGTTCAAATGGTGACCCTGGGGTCACATTTGGCCCCGCCCCAAGGGTCACATGTTTTACATAGACATGTATAGGGAAAAACTTAAAAAATATTCTTCTCTGAAACTGCAAGAGCCAGAGGTTTAATATTTTGCTGGTGCTATAAGCTTATGGTCCTTTACCAATTTTGTTCAAATGGGGACCCTGGGGTCACATCTGGCCCCGCCCCGGGGGTCACAGTTTTACATAAATGCTTGTATAGGGAAAAACTGAAAAAAATCTTCTTCTCTGGAACTGCAAGAGCCAGAGGTTTAATATTTTGCATTTGCTGTAAGTTTATGGTCCTTTACCAAGTTTGTTCAAATGGTAACCCTCGGGTCACATGTTTTACATAGACATGTATAGATATTTTTTTTTGAATTATTATTATTTTTGAAATTTTTTTTGAATTTTTTTTTTTTAAATATTTTTTTTTGAATTTTTTTTTGAATTTTTTTTTTTTGAAATATCTTCTCTTTTTGTTTGAAATGTTTTGCAATTATTATTTTTTTTAAATATTTTTGAATTTCTTTTTTTTTTTTTGCAATTTTTTATTTTTTTTTTAGCTCTATGTTCGACCAGTCGGACCAGTAACAGAGGTGTTCTTGATTTAGTTAAACATGCTATATGTTGCCTCGTTGATACGGTTGGGCCTTCATTTTTCATCTGATCTTTACCAAACTTTACCAGATTCTTTAGTTATGGCCTTTGATTTAGTTAAAAAGCTGTTTTTTGCTCGAAACTTTCAAAAAAACGTAAATGGCAGTCACTCACTTCATTGATGTTATAAGAGCCATGTTAGCCAGTAGAGCGTCCACAGGCCCTCTTGGGCCTCTTGTTTAATTATTTTTTTTATATATATTTTTTTTCTTTCTTTTTTTTTTCTTTTTCTTTTTTTTTTTGCTATTATTTTTTTTTTTGATTTTTAATTTTTATTGATTTTTTTTGATTTTTATTAACTTGGAAAACCAGCCAGATCGGACCAATAATGGCGGAGTTATGGCTATATTTTGCCTCTTTAAGACGATAGTCACTCGCTTCATTGATGTCATAAGAGCCATATTAGCCAGTAGAGCGTCCACAGGCCCTCTTGGGCCTCTTGTTTATGTTATCTATTTTGGCTGCTGTACAGATGGATGCACTTATTGTGATTATGATGTCCATTTATTGTATAATATAAACTTTAGTCGGCAAGTCTTGGCTGCCATAAATAAAAAAATCTATGTTTTGAGCTACTATATATGTCTTCTTGTTTGTTTGTTTTAACAGGATTTGATCCCAAAGTCGTAAAATGACTGGAGGTGATCTGAAAGACATGTTTGTGGGTGTAAAAATGCCCAACACACAGCATAGTGTTCTATTGATGTTTTTGTACCAATAATAACACTTAATCAGTAGGAGGATATTCCTTTTTTCTCTCTTCTCCTACCCTAAAGAAAAAAAAAGGTAAAATAATTAATACAAAAATAATGTAATAAACATGGTCATAAAATAACATCCGAACCGTTTCCAGTCACTTTTAAAATGACACATAAATAGGTCATATACAAGCCCCAGTACATTTTTAACATCTTTGATAAGCAACATAAATAAACAAAAAAAATTCTTAACCCGCTAAGGACGACGTCCATTGTAAACCCAGAACAGCCTGCGTTTACAATGTCCATCTGCTGATCAGTCATTTCCCCCAAAACACCCCTTTGTCATATAAATGAAATGGTCTTAATTCAAAGAAACAATAGTCCATTATATATATGTAGCGGGTAAGGGTTAAAATGTATGGATATCCTACTTCTAGCTCCTATGCAATGGATTTTTTTTTTTAGTATATCATGTCATATGTTTGCTTTAAAAAAACTTTGGAACACATTTCGAGGGGTCAGCAGGATACTATTGTAAGTATATATAAATAAAGAACCAGATACAGCAGTGTTGCAATGAATGCTTAGTTGGCTTTTTTGTACTATGTATGCTGTTGTTTCCGAACTACTTCGATTGTGAGGTATCAGGGGTGTAAAAATCCACTCGCCCTGCAGGACTAGTGGAAGCAAAAAGCTACTCGCCCTTACCAATTTACCACTCGCCCTGCAGTATATAACCTGAACATTATTTTCACCACTATAGTAAGCTACAATAAGTACATTTGTGTACTCACAGACAATGTAGTAGCTTAAAGGCAGTATGTGGATATTTTATTGTTATGCAAATAAAGAAAGAGCCATTCACTTCACCCACATTCACTTGAAGTAAACACATTAAGATTTATTCCCTTCCACGCGGACATTCGTCGGGGAGTGGGCAAAAAAAATAAGCGCGGCGGAGAATTAACTTCTACAACAACAACAACAACAACATTCTGCTGAACTTTCTCTTCAGTATTTTGTCTCCATTGGACCAATAATAGATGCCAGAACTAATTAATAGCGGTTGGGTTCTACGCTTGTTGTTCAGCCATACCTGTTCTGATTCGCCGACACTCGGGCCGAATCCGCTTGCAGTCGCTGACGCAGACTTTCCTGAACAGCGACCTGATGTCTGCTTGTTTACCCGCCATGTTTACGGTGTCGATATAAAAAAAAAAGTCTGACTGGTTAGCGATATATTGCATCACATTCCAATTGATTTAAATAGCGTGAATTGAATCACAGTCTATATGATGCATGGGTTACCTGGTAACAAACAAACACCTGTTAATCTAGGTCCTGCAAACAACAATACGGAACAAAATTACGCGTCAGAAATGATCCAGATTTGAAATATTGCAAATATTGCAACATCGTGTTTGAACGATAGTTTAACTTAATTTTTATAGTGCAAAAAGTCACTCGCCCTGTTGGACGACCAGACGCCAAATGTTACTCGTCCGCAGGCAGCTTGCACTCTCCAGTGCCAGCGGGCGAGTGGAATTTTACACCCCTGAGGTATGACTGAGTAGCGCCAGATAACTAGAGGAGTGAACGCAAAGCTACCGTAACTATAGATAAATAAACAACAAGATACAAACATTTTCTGTTGACCCCCGCAAACTAGTCTGATTCATTATTATGCTTTTTTTGTGTCTTTATTAATGTCCAATCATTGAACCAGCCTATTTTCTAGAACTTGTCATTATTTTATGAGCTGGTCCGAGGCACCAGAAATCAATACACATAAAATGTAAGTCAAATCATCGAGGCACCAGAAATCAATACACATAAAATGTAAGTCAAATCATCGTGCAGCGGCGTGGTGGTTAGTAAACTTGTCACAATATAATCACGAAGTTTACAGCTACATTACATGGTCTGAGTATTTTCATACCCCATTCAACTTCTTCTCCAAGAAGCGAAAATGGGGTTGGCTGGAGTATGAAATAAAACATCAAGTTCAGCTTAAATGTTTGCATATTGTAAAATCAAGGCAAGGTAATTTTAAGTAGGTTATTGTATTTTTTTCAGTTTCATGTTTTTTTAAACATGCTTTATTGTCGAAATATCCGTTATAAAATCCTGCTAATACAAGCTTTCCCATCGCTTAATGGAATTAAGGTGGGACTACGTAATGATTTGGAGAGTTCACTTTCACATAACATGTGATTTTCTCATCAGAGATAAAGTGATTTGGCTGATGATTGAATTGCAGCTTCTTCCTCGGAAGAAATGAAATAGAAGCGATGTTATTTAGTGTGAAACTGATTAGTATAGAGATTCCAGAGGAGTTGTTACCAGATTATATGAAGTGAAATAAGACAGTTGAATTCTTTAGGGAATTGTTACAATTACTTTTATTTACATAATCAATATTGATGAAGATAAATTTATACATTTAGTTAATGTTACAATGAAATTGGTGGCAAAGTTGCTAACAAAATTTACATTTTTATCTCGTTTCAAATTTAAATGAAATTGATTCTAGTTGCGAATGGCATGCTGATGACGGGCTGCTTTTAAGAGGATTAGACTTAAACTAAATTTATTTGGTAAAATTTCATTAGAGGACAAATTTAAACTGAAAATTGATGATACTGTCTTTGATTTTACGATTGATAAAAAATTCTGTGACGATATCTGAGAAGAAGAAATACAGAATTTTTTATTTTGTTTAACCTATTTAGATGTAGTTTCAGAGACTGATTTGCCAACGCCGCTAACATTATGTCTCATGGTTTCAAGAAATGATTAGGTTTTCAAATATGCAGGTCATTGATGCCATTCACATGTTTTTTTTGTAGCACCTCTGTAGCCAAAATAGTAAAGACGCTGCACCTAAAACTGTCTCGCCTCTTACCACTGGGTGTTCGAATCCCACTTGGAGCTCGACTTGTCAAGTGAGAAAGTGATGGTTCTTACAGAAGATATTCAGTACTGGTTCTACCTAGGGTGGTCTACCAGTACCAAAACAAAAATTGAGAGAATTCTGCCACAGTTATTTTCCCTTGAACAATGCTTTTAAATGGCATTTCTCATATCATACTTCATAGAATGCTTACTTACCCTCCTTCAACCCCTACAACCCACCAACCCCACCCACACACCTACCATCCTCTACCACCCCAACTAACCCAAACATAAAAATAACTACCAGCACTTAGTGGCACTCTTATTTATGATTTTCATACGTGGGAAGTTTGGTAGAGTACACAGTCATTTCAGTAATCTCCCATTTCTTATTGGATTCATTTTTCTCGTTAATTGCCCTGTTTTTTAATTTGCAATTTTCATTATTGTTATTACATATTTACCCAGATAACAGCTTTGTTTTTCCCATTAGGATTTTCATTATTTTAATTACGTATTTACTGAGATGCACAGCTTATCTCAAGCTTCGTTTATTACGTTGCCCTTATTACATTGCCCAGCATCTTCGAATTGATATTTTTCAATTTATGGTTTGGTGCATTATCGTATTCGCCCTCCATTAGTGTCTTGCCCTTATAAGTGTCCCTTGTGTACCTTTAAAATTGTAAGTGAACATCCTGTTTAGCGTCAGTCGGCCAAAGTCAATATTGATAAAAACTTAACTAAAGAGACATTGCGTGTGAGAGCATTTTTTCTGTGCAAAGCTCACATGATTGATAGAGGATTGATAGTCAGGAGACTGGTTTATATTTCTAACTTTTCCTGCACTTAATTTACATTTTTGCATTCATGTTGTTGGTAAATTTCAGAATCCGTTTTTTTCATGGTCTTTACTTCCATTACACTGAGCATGTTTGGTATCTCAGTGGATAAGGCATTGGCCTTACAGCTACACACCTCTACCTCGTTCGGGTTCGTTTCCTGGCAGAAGCATGTCTGATGGGAAACTTCGTCCCTCACCTCAACTCCCACAGAGGTTGCTGTGCCAATATAGACTACTGTGATATGTTTACAGGATAAAACTCCATTTCATCATCAGTTACACAGTATAGTTATAGGGGGGTGCTTGGTACTGGTTTACCGCGATCATTAGCAGACTTTTTTTAAAAGCTTCCTCTTATGAACAGTATTAAAAATTCCTCTCAAACAAATTATCTTATATTGTGTTTATATTAATTAAATTTTAGAGCCATTCTTGCAGTTTCTGTTTTATCACCCTTCGCAGAGTGGTTAAGGTTGTAGGGCAGATGGAGTGACTAGTGTCTTATAGCGTTATTTTGAAGTTTGCTGTGGTATATCAGCCTTTCATGGTCGGAACATTTGTTTAATGATGATGCTTAGCAGAACCATGATTGACACAATTTGCGACCAAACTCCACCATGTTACTGAGGTTTGATTCAGAATTTGCAGCAACTCTGCAGTTCAGGGTGAGAAGGTTCTAGGCCCGTTCTCCATATTTTATCTCGATGTACATGAAGGATGAGCCTGGCATGTTAATTTCTGTAAGGCGCCATATAACCTGTCATATGTTGGTGCGCCTTAAAACCCCAATCCATTTCAATTCTTCGATATGGGACTTACCTGATACCCTAAATTAAAAAAAAAACACAGTATTATAATATCCTCCAAAAATTACAATTTACTTTTAAGTTTTGTTATATCATATCATATTTAAAGCAGAAATTGGTCCTAAATCAACAAATCCGCTTTTGATATGTTTTTAAGTATTAAATATCATTATAAATACGATTATTACTATGCCATTGATGTATGTTCAGTAAAAATATGTTTTTAAAGATAAAAATCGAACAGGCGAACAGGCATTGCTAAAATATCGAAAAAAATCTAAGGGGAAAAACTCTTGCGCGAATTACCGGAAGTGACGTCATTGGGAACAAACTATTTTTTGTTTACATTGGGACTGAACGCAAAACAGTATACCTTGTGTGAAAATGCGGGAATTAAGCGATCATGATACCGAGTCAGAGGAAATGCCCGTGATAAGACGGTTACACAATGTGCAACCTTACGATTTTGAGCCAGAATACGTGTCTGAGGACGAAAATACATCGGATTCATCAACTGATGATGAAGTCGAACACGGTGCAAATGGAGAGCTTGTAAAGACTATCGTGTCATGTCATTCGTTACGTTCAGCGGTTCATTACACTATTCACTAATCTAACAAAATAGTGTCTTTATACACTGACAGCAACAACAAACAAAAAACAACGTAAACATTGTTTTCATTGAAATCTGACAGTAAGTTTCCCGCAACACTGCAATATCTTGGTACATACACAATAACCGCGAAATGTAGTATATTCCGAATGAATGGACCTGGTCTAAATACGAGCGTCAGATTTTTTTTGCCGATAAGTAGACATGGAACAAATATATTTATTAGATATTATCCATAATTGATAAAAAATTAATGAAAACAATAATAAATGAAACATCATATAATTTCTATAGTATTATATATTTGCCATAAGTCGCCATTAACACCAAACACTCTAGGAGCGGTGTTTGTAATATGACACGCTCTAGCTCCAGTCTCCACTGCCCCCAAATATCAATACAGACTAATCAAATACTGCGGTGCACTATTGAAGTACAGCCTAATTAGGGTACATACGTCGGTATATCACAAAAGCACGCACCATTTAGGGAAACCTAGTTTTATGATATATTTCCTGTTTATTGCAATTACTTGAGCGGTGTTATACCGCCGAGGGCAGACGCGTATTGCACAAGACGGATATATCACATGATATGCGAGCTCTAATTGTCGCGCACAAAGACAGAAAATTACTATGATTTAAATAATATAGCCAAATGTTATAGACAGTAAGTATACTTACTCATGTATACTAACTCCTGATATACAGATCGAAAACAGACCAAACATATGCAATTACCATAATATAAAGTATATTATTCTATTATACTTGTTTTACTTATTGCACGAGCTAAGAGGCGTTATTGTTGTTGTTTTGCCATAAAACATTACTGAATTAATATAAAAGCTAGTAATATTATTAATTTTCTGCCTTGTAATAGATATCCATCAAACATTTTTTTTTCTTTCAAATCCATAGACCTATATATGTTGATAATATATATTTATAACACTGTGGCAGAAGGGGTTTATAATTTAAAATTATTAAAATTAAAATTTGGGAACAAAGACACAGTGTATAATTCACCGGATTCATTTAAATGTATATGCTGAACGTTCTTAGCAATATTTTAAAAAAATGACGGCTATATATTATTAGCGCCGTCAACTCTTCATTGATTCGCGTAAAGACGCATGCTTCTAATTCAACAGCTAAACATTCACGGTGTATATAAAGATCTAAAACTATACACCTTTCTTCAAATTATCATACGTATACCCGATGAGGTGCTAAGATAATTGAACATAAATTTCAATCTTACTTCATGTATGAATTTCCTCCTCAACGCCGGTCGAATAGGCGAATACAACTTGCTTGGAGACGGCGGGGTAATGCACTTTTCATTTTTATAGTCAAATATCGTTGGTACCGCTGTTGATTTTAATATGCATGGCCTTTTGTTCTCCGAATTCAAAGATAATGAAACCAAAGGATGGACTTCCCACGAAGTCAACTCAAAATGTTTGCTACAAACTCGCGCGTCTTTCGTAGGTTCCCACTTTCTCGACGAGTGGGGCGATTTTCTTCGGTAACGGTCTAACCACACTTCAGATCTTAATATATCATTATCTCGATTAGGGAAACGAAAGAAACTTAGGTTATTATCTTGTCCTTCTTTATGCAAACGTTTTCACCCACCAACAGCACACGGCATTTTTAACAAGTACCATAAAATGTAATCCTACATAGACAATACTATACACCTCAATGCGACACGGCTAATCGTTTGGTACCAATGACGTCACAGGATCACGTGACACTTACCAGGGCGAAACTCGAAGCGTGTGCGCTATGAGATAAAATTGGCTACTGTGAGAAAACGGGACAACCAATAAGTGTAAGATTTGAACAGATTGTATATTATATATATATATTTCCGAATATATACTCAAAAGACACGCCATATTTCACCTTTAAGTGTGTAACTATTACTATTTTATACCATAAAATAAATCTTGTCGAAGCATTTTTTTGATATTTGGCAAGGGAAACTTTTTATTTGCTTATTTTCTTTTGAAAATAAGGACATTATATTTCGACCATAATTTATATGACAACATAATTTAATTTTTGCAAATACAGTAAACTCTTACAGAGTTGCTAGCGACCTTGAAAAGTCAGGGAAATTTGATTTTTTTCCAAGGTCAGGGAATTGTCAAGGAATTACGTAAAATGGTCAGGGAAATATGATTTTTTGAAAAGTCAGTAAAAATTCAGGGGAAAAATATTTTTTGTTGAGAAATCATGTATTTTGTTGTCGAGAAATTGTGTATTTGTGGCTATGTTACACACTGATAAGTTTTAACTCTTAATGTAGATCACTTTATATTTTTGTCATTTTATGGTTGTTGATAATACAATACTACTCAAAAATCAATTTTGGCTTTGAATGAACGGATGCATGAGTACATTCTTTCATTTTAATTAAACTGAAGTACATGTATTGTGCAACTGACACTAGTGATAATCACTTTCATAACACCATGTTAGTTAGATGGTTGTAGTTTGCATTGTTAATGCTTTATGTGTTGGAATGGCAATTTCTTGTATACTTTGATGCTGTTCACCCGATTCTTTATTACTATATACAGGGGCGTAGCTGTGCCTAAATCAATGTGTAGGCACAAAGTCTAGGGGGTCCGGGGGCATTCCCCGCTCCCCCTCCCCCACCCCATATTTGTGCCTCAATCAGTGTGTAGGCAAAAGGTGAAAGGTTTTTATGCCCCCGGCATTCGAGAATGCCGAAAGGGGCATTAAATGTTACCCCTGTCCGTCCGTCCGTCCGGCCGTCCCTTCCGTCCAGCCCATCAGAATTGGTTTCCTCTCAATAACTTTTGAAAGGGTCCATATTTGTAATTAGTATTTGGTGTGTAGCTGTGTAATTATAAAATATAGGTCAAGTTCGATTTCTGTCAACATTGCTCATTTTATGCAAGAGTTGTGGCCCCTTTTCGACTTAATTTTCTGCAACAAATTGGTTTCCGCTCAATAGCTTTTGAAAGGGTCCATGTTTGTAATTATTATTTGGTGTGTAGCTGTGTAATTATGAAATACAGGCAAAGTTCGATTTAGGTCAACAGCGGTCAATTTCTGAAGGAGTTATGGCCCCTTTTCTCAATAACTTTTGAAATGGTCCATGTTTTGATTTTTTTTTTAATCTGCGATTTCACAACAAAAACATCAAAACAGAACAAAATAACATACAGTCCACACTCAGTATCTCGAATTTCAAGGGACCGGGAGAAAAGTTCGAGTTATCCGAAGTTCGAATTAAACGATTTTGGCAGACTTGTCTTCAGTTTTATTACCCCACCCACCAGTTTTACACTATACATATAATATATTACCGATATTAGCCGACTTTAAATGAAATACATGTTTTCTTCCTTCATATATGTTTATGAATAAGTTTCTTTACTGTTATAATTTCATTCAGATCAAGCAGGGAAATGCAGTTACATAAATTACTGATTGTTATTACCACACTCAAATTTGAGACCTGTATTGCTGCATGCTACTTTCGTTTTGTCAGTTTCGGGCATAGCATGTTAAAGCCGTATAAGAAAACGTTTTGGTAATTAAATAAACCAGCAAAATATTTATGATTTCATATTTTATTAAAAACATAAAAAGACATGTATACAATGACACAATATTTTCAAAAATTATACGTTTTGTCCATGTCAAATTAGTATAATTCTTATAATTGTTTTAACTCACTGATGGCTTTTGTTTTCAATCATCGTAAATAAACTTCCTCGATAACAAGCCTTAATTTACCATGAAAATCAGAGACAAGAACATAAATTAACAAACATGTCACAATGATTTAATTATTTGTGTCACAGGTCAAATCATCTCAGCAATTATCACCTTTTGTTTGCTTCACAATCAACTTCATGCAGCTTGTGTTTGATCAAACTTGCATTCGGCACTTCAGTTGAACTTCGAATTAGCAAGTGTAAGTTACTGTATAGATTCGTGTTTGGGACCAGAAATATAGTTTGAATTAGCGAATAATTCGACTTATCGAAATTTGACTTAAAAGAAGTCATATTGCATAAAAATAGAAGGAATAAAATTGGGACCGTGACAAAAATTTGACTTAAGCGGAAATTCGAAGAAAGCGAGTTTGAGTTACTGAGAGTGGACTGTATATTAATATGAATACTATTTTCTCAAAATCTTTTGAAATTTTGCACAATCATGGCAAATGAAATTGTTACTACTAATGCGTATAACATATCTCAGAAAAAATTCCATGTTTTTCATTTGGTGGAGGTAAACACATTTATAACAAACCCTATGTCAGTTTGCATGTCCTTGTGAATGTGAAGGAGCGCCAGAGAAGAGAGCCTGCCTCTGCTAATTGTCGACAGCAAATAGTTGTTTATGCGTTTCATGGCACTGAATGATCTTTCGCAAGATGCTGATGTTGGTGCATGTTCAGAAGCACTGTCAATATGCTGTTTATACATGGGTACAAGTCCTTATTAGTTTGTTGTAAAGTACGTTTCTTGTATCCTGTGTGGGGCTGCATTTGGATATATACCATTTCATCTTCCACCTCGCCAACTCATTGCCAAACTGTTCATATGTCCCTTATATCTGTAGCATGCGCAGCGTAAATATCTGTTGCCATTTCAGACAGTAGATTGGCTATTTTAGATGGCAGTAAATATTCGGCTGAATAACACTCTTTGTTTTTTAGTATTCGAGTTTCTATCTCTTGCAGCAACTGGTCTGAAAAGAAGTTATACACTGTAACCCGCCAAAAATCAAGAGGGTGTTTCAAGGTTTCATTGGCTCAGTGTTGATGTCTGTCTCACCCTTGGTTTGCTGATGGAAATCCCTGCTAGATGCTTTCTCGTATAATGTATTAAAAAACAAACGGGTAAGCTCCTTCGTCACGAGCATCTGCACAGCTTGACCATCGTATTTCATGCAGGGTTCTGAGCTTTGTTCATTGGTCCATCTGATCTTTCGATACAGCGTCCAGTGCCAGCTCGTCCGTAAAGGCAGCTAATCATTTCGCAGAGTAATCAAAGGCAAATCTTGATGTCCTGAACTGTTGATAGTTCACTGAACTATAAAATAAAATTGACAATGTCAAATGTTTATGCATCAGTTACACTTGTTGAGGTCACTTCAAGTAAGAAATTAGCATTTATTTAACTTGAAAATACATTTTTTGACTCGTAGAGTCTCTCAAAATTTCGCCAAAATCGCCACAAAGTTTGGGGTGATTTCAAACGTCCTATTTTCCCCCAGGCCCTGGTTCTGGATCTGCGTAGCATAGCGTAGTAAAGAAATCATAAGCGGGCTGGGTGACCGAGGCTATAGTAGAGAGTGTTCGGTTCCTAAAGACCGCGAGCGAAAACAGAGCTGACTATACCCCTCCACCTCCTACCCCCATCAGTTTTTATTGTGTTTTTGGCATTTTTATTGTTTTGATTTCTTGGGACAATGTGTAGGCACGTGCCTACTTTGCCCATAGGCAGCTACGCCACTGATATAAGTAAATATGTGAATATGTACTGATTTTACTGACCATGTATGATACCTTTCATCCAGATCTGTGTCTTTTTTGAAAGTTTCCTAGAACTGCATGCAGTATAAAACATGAGACTGTCACAATTTTGTTTTTTTATGCATAATAATTGATGTAACATATCTTTCAATTTGAATTAGAGTAATATGAGTGGAATTGTCGCCTGTAGAGGAGTGTGTCCTATTGGTCAGTGAAAAATTACATTTGGTCAGGGAAAAGTCAGGGAATTTTGTTTGACCCAAGTGCTGGCAACTCTGTCTTAAGTATTTAAAGATATTCTAACTTTTATTAGATATCATGTATGTTTTTTTATAAATAAACTTAGATATTCTAACTTGTATTAGCCGTCATGTATGTTTTTTTATAGATAAACATATGAAAATATTCAGATTGAAAATTATATAATAAAAATGTAAACAAAATTTTGTTCACATATACATATTTTTGGTTTCCTCCCTGTAACCTTCTTAATGCATCAACTGGTGAAAAAACACAAATTCCTGTCCTACGGATTAACTTCGGATAAATTGTTTGACGCATCTTATCCACTCCATTTAATATGTCTGCCTAGCTTGGCACAGGAAAGCTGTAGTTTTCATGTAAAAATCACATAAAAAACACAAGATTGACCGTGATAGTGTTGCGGTGTCTGGCAGATGACAAGATTACATGTCATTGTCCATTCTTTCTGACTCCTGGGCAAAACCCCTACGTGCCATTGTACAGAGTCATTCTGTACAACAGCTTAGTTGTGTGTGTGTGGGGTGAGGAGCAAGGGAAAGGTTTGAAACTTTTCTAAGTATACAAACATCGTCTTCCCAATTTTTGGTTAATTTTTAAACATGATCACATGGTTGTTTGAAATGGAAGACCAAAATATGGATACCAGATACTTTTATTTGTATTTGTTGTTGTTGTGATTCTGAAAATAGTGTTATAGATTTCTTTTCAGTTTTTTTATTTTTCAAATCAAGGTAGGAGGATCTGAGAACCTAACAATGATAATGGAAAACAAAATAACTGGCCTAAATAACCTACTGTGCATTTCAGGGTGCCTAGACGTCGAATATGAATCAAGATTTTTTTTTTATTACTTTCTGTTTATGTTTTCATTCCTCATATGATATAAAAGAATGAAAACAGACACTCCTGAATCTGTTTGCAAACTTTGCATAGCCATCCTCAAAGCTTTGCAAAGCCTAAATTTCATTTTGACCCCCATTGTTTACATGTAATTTTATTGACAGCCAAAAACCAAAATGCACGGTGGAAAATTCCATTTTCCTAGGGTAGGGTGGCTTAAAAAATCAGTTGACCAATAGTGGTGTAAATAATAAAATACGGTATAAATGCAGTATACTATTTTCCTACCTTTTATTTGCTAGATATAATGTTTTTCATTCCAAAAGGTATGATCGATTGCTGGAGGTGCTGAACATTTAACAACAACACCACCATGTTTTTTGTTTTTTTACAATGTAATCAAGAATTGTAGGCTTTGTGAAGCATAACGGATGGCTATGGCAAGATTGTAAACAGAACGAGGAGCATCTATTTTCATACTATCTAACCATATCAGGTATGAAAACATATAGCAAGTAATAAAAAAAATCTCGATTCATATTTGACGTCCAGGCACCCTAAAGTACACAGTAAATAATCAGATGAGAGTCAAACAATAATTCAGTTGAATTCACATGCTTTTGATAAATCTCTTTAAAAAAAAAATCTTCAAAAAATAGATACTTTCAACTATGAAAATACTTGTAATCCAATATGCATTTGTACTAACATTCACAAGGTCATGAAGCCATGAAGTCAATAATTAATAACCTTGATTCAGCATTTGCTTACTTAATGCTACATCTCCTCAAAAGCATTAACCTTTGTTTGGCTTTGATCAAGAAATTGATAACTTCATGAACATCTTGCTGTTCTTTGAAATCCTTCACTTTCTATAACACTTAGTGTATAATTAGAAAATATCGCCCTGGGTGCGAAAATCATTAAAACGCTTAACCTTTTAAAAAACGATGTTATGGAATGGGATTAAAATCCAGGGAGCCGGAAACATCTCATGGGCTCAAGTTAATCAATACGGTATAAAGGAATGCGTTCAGTTTGCTTCTTCAGCTGACAGCCTGTCTCAATACAGACAAAGAGATTGCCGTTAGAAATGAAATTGGATTATCGATTAGTGCAATATTGGATTGATCAGAGTTATTCAGACGCGCACAAAATATAAAATAAAGCATCGGAATCTCCGCGGTGGTTCATTCACCCACACAGTTTTTCCAGAATCGAGGAATTTTTGTGGGTCTGGTTATATTCTGATGAATAATTTCCAGAATATTCCGACTGTGTATTTGCCTGAGAAGATGCGCCTTCAGATTGGATATTTCAGTTTTATAGTTATTTAATTGTAAGCGTATCATTCTGGGCATTAATATAATGAATGTTGTCCTTGACTGAATACTTACAACTAAATCAATATGCTATCAAAGAATGCTTTTTCTTGTATACCGGATATGGTTATCTGCATTTTACATTAGTGATGGAAGCCTGATCTTACACATGGGGGGAGATAAAAGTCACGCGCTGATATCAACAATGACAGTTGTTAGAATTCCTGATCTTCACCGGATACCCATGAAAGATTCTTATATTAAATATACCATTACCCTCTAATAGAAGTGCCACTCCCCGCATCTTAAAGGGACACATGGCAATTTTAATTTTTTAAAAACTCGCGGCGTCCCATTAGTTTTTCTATATTACTTGCATTTGTTCAATCATTAATATTAATTATAAGAATATTATAAATCAAATTGTTTTTAGATATTATTAACTGTTGATTACATTGAACCAATAATATAGATAAACATATGGTAGAATAAGAAGGAAAAATGAAAACTCAAACATTTCATTTAATTATATGCAAGCAGGTTTAAAGTCAAAATGATACTGAATAAATAAATCCAGATGCTAATTACAATGCTTGAAAAACACTTCAAGATTGCCCTGTGTCACTTTAATAATAATAAACAAAAAGAAATGGCTTATTATCACAAGAGTAACTGCATCACTGATTTGTCTGCTCCTTCACTGAATCATTGTCAATACAAAATTGCTGGATATAAGGAAATCCATCTGAAGATGGTAGGATTTTGCCTTGTTAGACATTATCAGCAAATGGAATCAACATCTTCAACACTTTATGGCATTATGACTTAACGTCACAGTTATTTTTTTGTTTCCAGTAAGTTATTGTGTCGCCTGCGTAGCATGGCAGGTACTTAGGGATCACTTTGTCCGTCACACATATCTTTAACTCCGATCTTCATTTTGGCAGAGTTATGCCTCTTTTCATAAAACTTAAACCTGCAACCTAACCTGGCTCATAACTTGACAAAATATTGACCTATGGTCATAAAACTTTATTTTATACATTTCTTCTTTATCAATTATTCATTGCCATTGACATGTCCAATAACTCCGACTTTAATTTTGGCAGAGTAATGGGCCTTTTCATAAAACTTTAACATGCAACTAACTAAGTTCATGACTTGGCAAAACATTGAATTATGGTCATGCAAATTTATACTTTCCTCCTTATCAATTATCCAATGCAGAGTTAGGCCCCTTTTCATAAACTTTTACAAAAAAAAAGTTGGCTCCGTAATTCATTAAGTATTCCACCCACTGTCTTCAAACTTTATAGTTAGAATATACTTAATGAAATAAGCACACAGCAGACGACACAAGTGTCATGTGGAACATCCTTCTAGTTAGAAATTGGTGATTATGAATTTTCTTTCACTGAGAAATGCTGATCAGTCACTGTTGAAATGTAATAAATGCATTATCGTATATATTTTTATGTAATTATGAAATGAAATGGGATTTAAGGTCTCGCTCAATGTATGTAGGCTAATATTGAGACAGCAAGGGAGATGAGATGAAGGATGACCATGCCACTGTCACATGACTCAAATGCAGGAGGGCCAGAGGTCTGCAGCTTTAAACAGCACAATACCTTATCCACTGAACTTTTGCAAAATAATTACGTACGGAGTGAATTAAAAACAAGTATTTATTTTGTACAACAGCAATGGAGTTATAATATTCTTTCTATTTTATCTTTATAGCTTTGTGAATTGATTCTGAAATTATCTGATCATTTTATGCTCTGGGGATGAAAACCTCATTAGAACATTCAACCATGTTTGTTAATTGTTAACATTGTAGAGATGAAAAACATCCCACATGCCTTAATATGGCTGTATATATCTTTGCACCTCAGAGGACAGTAAAGGCGGGCACTAATTATGCATAAATGCAAAAAGGCCTGAATATGAAATATCTATACTGTTGATAATTGACCATGTTATTTGGGTAATGACCGGCGTAAAATCTAATTTGCGTTTATTGTGCTGGAAATCCTTGGGGAGTTCTGGATAGACCAGTAGCAGGATAGATATATAATGGTTTCTGAGCTTAGACATGTTTAATGATTGATGTTATGGTTATCGGAAGAATACAATACATATTACAATACTATAACTACTGTTTATTGTTCCATATTTGGTTTGAAGCCTGTATTATATCACTATGGATCCATTTCCTTTGACCTGACCTCAGAAACTGTGCAATGACAGCTATTCCTACGGATGGCGGTAGGTGTACAGTACTGGTTCTACCCAGGAAAAGTGGGTGGTCTGTCTTCATCACAAAAAAATCGACCGTCATGTATAACATTACATGTGTTGAAAATGACATAAAAACACCATACAAACAAACAAGCAATGACAGCTGGGGTCAATGATCAGCACCCTAAATTAGTTTGATATGCCCTCTCACCAGTCTTTCAAATTAGAATGTTAACATAGGTCGCCGGCTCAATATGACATCTCTGTTTAAAATAGACATACACTGCTAATCAGACAATCATTACCTCAAGGGTTGAAGGTGAATCTATGCTAAGTGCATTTTTTAGTAAATTTTACAGGAGAAGCAAAAACAGGAAAAAAGGCCAGTGGTCTACAAGTAAATCGGTTTCTTACTCACTTAATTACAATCCTGCAATCTGATTGGTTGACGTAAAGAGATGTGCGACAGTGAAATAGTTCATTTCCCATCGCAAATCATTCATGTGCCGTTAAAGTGTAAAAAATGTGGCGTCATTTATTTTTATTTCGATGGATTTTTTAGAAAAAGCTATCAAAACAATGAAATCCCATTACTGTAATTATCACCTACACCATCGCCATACAAAATGGGTCACCATTAAACAAAATTTGCAAACATTAACCCTTTTGCCGCCAGAGTCAAAAATATTGATTTTACGACCAGTGTAAGCCCTGATCAATATGCACACTAAATGCGGGCTGATTGGGTTTACAATGTTAGCCACTGTATGAATTTTTTCCAAAAACTTTTTATATAAAATATTGCCAGAAGATTTAAAATTCAAATTTTAGCAGACGACATTTGAAATTTGGCGGCAAAAGGGTTAAATGACTAATATACAGTTGCAATGTTCCATATTTCATTACTCTTAATCCTGTAATGAATATTACACTCACAGGCTTACAAACACTATTTTATTATCCCCCTGGATGTAAATCAAATAATGTACTTAAAGAAAATGTGCAACCATTAAATGACTGATATACAGTCGCAATGTTCAATATTTCATTACTCTTAATCCTGTAATGAATGTTACACTCGCATGCTTACAAACACAATTTATTTTATTATCCCCCTGGATGTAGATCAAATAATGTACTTTTCTAGAATATAAAGAGACATTAACTTTAATTGAAGCAAGGGAAAAGGATGTTTTGATTGGCTATTACCGATAGATATTGAAAAAGCACCACTTTACGAGCGTATGTTTCATTTCCCCTGCAAATTTAGATCAATCAATTGAAACAGAAATTTACCAAATCATAACCTGGGGCTTTGCAGTCTGACATTGTTGTATTACACTGCTTCTGATTCCAGACAGTCATCTAATAAAAATCTGAAGAAAAAACCCCGGAATGTTTTATTTTTATTCCTGTCAGTAACCTTGTTCTGCAGAATGACAATGATTGGTTGATTGTTTGCCGTGTAGACATCGCAATCAGGCACGTCTTGATTCTTGAAATGGTATTAGCCAGAATGTTTGTGGTAAAATGATATTTGTGACAGACAGTCAAACAATTTTTGTAGAAATTCATACATTAGCAAATAATGCTGGTGGGGAAATGAGACATGAGAGGAATGTCTGTCTAAACCTTTCACAAACCTGCCGGTATTTCAAATTGTTTTGGGCATGAAGTGAAGTGGGCATATACCCCATCAAGGATACTGTTTCTTATAATGTTTGATGTAAGGTTGGAGTCTTGTAAAGACCCCTTTTTACAATCATATAATAATAATAATAATAATAGACTTTATTTATTGATGGTAACTCATTTAATTTGTAAACTAATCTTCCATGTGACCCTCTAATTTACATATTAACACAGGTTTACAATATAAACAAAGGAAGAAAAAGAAAATGAAGTCGACAATTAAATTTGAAACAGCTAGACATGCATTATATACGTCTTATACAAATACTGAAGCTATAAATAAAATGTGCACATTTGATATGGCAAATAATTTAGATGGTTCAAGATTGTTTCAATTTATGCAGGAGAAAGTGATCTAAAACCTGAGGCTCTACCAGAATGAGAAAAACAGATATTTTTTTATAATTACTAATGTATAAGAGTTTCTCATGTTGAATACAATATTAATGCTGATTTAAAGTAAAATACATCTATGTCAAAGTATAGTAAGATAGTCATACTCGTAAAAGTTGTTTATAAGATACTCTTGTTATTATCACTTTTTTTTTTAAATCCTACAACAACGTTGCAAAGTTTAAGGCACATTTTCATTTTAGAATCAGCATTGCAATTACAAAGAATAACATAACAAATCAGAATTGCAATTATAAACAATAACACTTTCATACAATGTTCTCCCAAAACCATTAAATAAGAAATAAGTGGCACATTGCTTTTAGATTTAACTGAGGGTAAGTTCATTTATTTTTTATGAACTTTATACAATCGTTGTGGAAGGTGCTTAAAGTTTTCGACTGTTTTAGGTCGTTCGGCAGATTATTCCATACAATTGGTCCAGAATATGCAAATTACTTTGTTTAAACAGTTCTTTGCGTGGCTTAGGAATAATAAAATTGTGAGATGATAGAGACCGCAACTGAGGTAAATCATCATTTAAAAGTCTTCTTTTGAAAATTTCCTTTATATAAGAAGGTAATGAGGACTGAGATACTTTGTACATAAGTTTTGATGTAATGCGTTCGAAAACAGATAGAATTTTTAAATCATTCATACTTTGTACATCATTAACATCATAGGATTATTCTACAAGCACGCTTTTGAAAACGTAAGATTCTATCAAGATTTGTTTGGGATGTACCACCCCATACAACATTACAAAAGTCTAAATGAGGCTGAATAAAGGTTTTATAAAATTGCACTCTGTGAGCTAGCGTTAAGAATTCTTTAACCCTAGAAAGCAGCCATAGATTTGTTGATACTTTCTTAGAGATGTAATCTATACGGGCAGACCAAGTAAGATTGTTGTCTACTAGAACTCCAAGAATCTTATCTTGCTTTATATTATTAAAAAGCTCATAATTTAACATTAAATTGAGTTTTTCATTTTTAAATTATGATCTCTTTTAATGACTTTGTTATAAGCATTACTTTTGTTTATCCGTATTTATGATCATACCATTTTCTTTGCACCACATTAAAAGCTTTTGAAGAGCCTCTTGTAACTTATGCTCAATAGAGTCTAGATCCTTATCTATTGAAAACAATGTTGTATTGTATAAAGTGGTTAATCATTTATGAACATAATAAATAAAAGAGGCCCTAAAATAGAACCTTGTGGAACACCATTAATTATGGTTTCAACATCTGAATATTGGTTACTTACAGATACCTTTTGTTTGCGCTTTAGAAGATAAGATGTGAACCAGTTAATTGAGGTTTTGGATAATTTGTACAATGCCAGCTTTTTTAAAGTAAAGCATGATTAACAAGATCAAAAGCCTTCTTAAAATCAACCATGACAACTCCAATTAATGATCCATTGTTTATAGCATCAAGCCACTTATGCAGTTTCACAGGAATGATTTGGTCTAAAACCTGATTGTGTTTTGTGTAGCAGGTTATGCTGTATAAGGTAATGCATTAGAGAGTCATGAACATGTTTTTCCAATACTTCAGAAAGAATAGGAAGAATAGAAATGGGTCTATAATTATTGACATCATCTCCTGCCCCAGTTTTGTAAAGAGGTGTTACTTTCCCTCCTTCCAATCATCGGCGAAAATATATTTAATACTTTCAGCTATAAATGGTGCTGCAGTTTTTAAGAAACGCTGGCCAATATTATCACAACCTGTAGCTTTAGTAATATTAATATTTCTAAGGTATTTTTCAATAGTATCCCTCTTAATTTCTGGAATTGTAAAACACGTGTCTCAAGGGATTTTACTATCACAGAAAGTTTTGAGTTTATCGAAGTTGGAGGGTGCTATGTGATCTTCTGCCACAGATACAAAAAATTATTAAACATGTTTGCAATATCCGTGTGATCATCAAATTCCTTGTCCTGAGTCTTTAATGATGTGACAGAGCATCTTGTTTTTACTTTACTAGCATCTATTTCCTTAAACAGTTTCCATACATTACCTGGTTTGTTATTATTTTCTGTGATTAAATCTGCATATTGTTGGTTTTTAGCTCAACTGATCAGAGATCAGCGGAGCTTATGCCGTGGTGCGGCGTCCGTCGTCCGTCCGTCTGTCCGTCTGTCTGTCCGTAAACTTTTATTTGTAGCGACTTCACAGCTGAAACTACTGGATGGATATTCATGAAACTTTACAGAAATGTTGCCCATAAAGTCTAGTTGATCCTAGCAAAAATTCATGTTGATGTGAAATCCAAGATGGCCACCAAAGCTAAAAATAGAGTTTTAAAATACAAGTTTGTAGCGACTTCTTCTTGAAAACTATAAGTGATATTGATATGGGACTTTTTCTAAAATGATCAGCATGACATGATGTTGATCCTAGTCAAAAATCGTTTTGATTCAACGTTAAACATGGCTGCCAGCGGCCATCTTTGTTTACATAGAGTTATATAGTAAAAACTTGTAGCGACTACTTCTCTGAAACTACTTGGCGGATTGTCATGAAACTTTACAGGAATGTTGCTCTTGATGTCTAATTGATCCTAGAAAAATTTCAGGTCGGCCGGAAATTCAAGATGGCCGTCACAGCTAAAAATAGATTTTTAAAAAATAAGTTTGTAGCGACTACTTCTTGAAAACTATAAGTGATATTGATATAGGACTCTTTCTAAAATGATCAGCATTACATGATGTTGATCCTAGTCAAAAATCGTTTTGATTCAACGTTAAACATGGCTGCCAGCGGCCATCTTTGTTTACATAGAGTTATATAGTAAAAACTTGTAGCGACTACTTCTCTGAAACTACTTGGCGGATTGTCATGAAACTTTACAGGAATGTTGCTCTTGATGTCTAATTGATCCTAGAAAAATTTCAGGTCGGCCGGAAATTCAAGATGGCCGTCACAGCTAAAAATAGATTTTTAAAAAATAAGTTTGTAGCGACTACTTCTTGAAAACTATAAGTGATATTGATATAGGACTCTTTCTAAAATGATCAGCATTACATGATGTTGATCCTAGTCAAAAATCGTTTTGATTCAACGTTAAACATGGCTGCCAGCGGCCATTTTTGTTTACATAGAGTTATATAGTAAAAACTTGTAGCGACTACTCCTCTGAAACTACTTGGCGGATTGTCATGAAACTTTACAGGAATGTTGCTCTTGATGTCTTATTGATCCTATCAAAATTTCAGGTCGGCCGGAAATTCAAGATGGCCGTCACAGCTAAAAATAGATTTTTAAAAAATAAGTTTGTAGCGACTACTTCTTGAAAACTATAAGTGATATTGATATGGGACTTTTTCTAAAGCGATCAGCATGACATGATGTAGATCCTTGTGGAAAATTATTTTGATTCGACGTTAAACATGGCTGCCAGTGGCCATCTTTGGTTACATAGAGTTATATAGTAAAAACTTGTAGCGACTACTCCTCTGAAACTACTTGACGGATGTTCATGAAACTTCAGAGGAATGTTGCACTTGATGTCTAGTTGATCCTAGAAAAATTTCAGGTCGGCCGGAAATTCAAGATGGCCGCCACAGCTAAAAATAGATTTAAAATAAATAAGTTTGTAGCGACTACTTCTTCAAAACAATAAGAGATATTGATATGGGACTTTTTCTAAAATGATCAGTATGACATGATGTTGGTCCTTGTCGAAAATCTTTTTGATTTGACCTTAAACATGGCTGCTTTGTTTACATAGAGTTATATAATGAAAACTTGTAGCGACTACTTCTTTGAAACTACCTGACGGATTTTCATGAAACTTCACAGGAATGTTGCTCTTAATGTCTTATTGATCTTAGCAAAATTTCAGGTCGGCCGGAAATTCAAGATGGCCGCCACGGTTAAAAATAGATTTTCAAAAAACAAGTCTGTAGCGACTACTTCCTGAAATCAAAATCAATCAGTAGAGCTTCAAGGTCATTGACCTCTTGTTTGATTGTGTGTTGTTTCTCCATATTTTGAACTCATCAAATTGTCCTAATGACTTGTACCGGTCCCTCATTTTTATTGCTTCAATAATTTCAGGTTTAAGCCATCTGGGTTGTTGTTTATGCTTGACCCTATGAGTTTTCATAGGTAAATGCTTGTCAACTGTATTTAAAAATAAGTCTGACCAAGCACTTAGAATATCATATGGGTCATCAAAAACCTTTATTACATCCCATGGTATTTTTTCAAGATCAGAATTGAAATCTTGTTCATCAAAGTTATTGAAAGATCTGTATTTAATTGTATGGTTTGTCAACTTAGGTATTGAGCATTTCAACTTACGTGTTAGAAAGACTGGAAAATGGTCGCTTAGTCCTATTTCTGGAACATTTATTGAAGTAATATTAGACTCAATATTATAATTATGATCAATGAGAGTTTCTGAAGTTTGAGTTTTTCGAGTTGCAACATTTACTTTTTGAAACATTTGAGTAAATCCCTATTAAAATCACCAAAAAAATAAAACTCTTTCTCTTTAGAAAGGATATTACCGGTATCCATTATATTTTCAAATTTTTCATTCCACTGAATTGATTCATTTGGGTGCCTGTATAAATTTCCTACAAAAAGTCTTTTTTGATTTTGTGGGAAATACTTCTATCCATAAACATTCAACTCCCTCTACTTCCAATATTTCTCTTCTTTCAAACTTTATGTCATTTTTAACAAAAACAATGATGCCCCCTCCTTTTTCCTTATGCTCACTTGTATTAACTCTATCTTTCCTAAACTTTTGGTAATTTTTAATTTCAAAATTTAAATTTGGATGAATGCTGTTTAATTTCATTTCACAGACACCGAATATGCCAATGTAATTTTTTGAATTGTTTAACATCAAATCAATTTGATTAATCTTATTTTGAATACCTTGAATATTAAGATGCCCTATTTGTAAACCCTTAGGTTGTATTCCTAAGCTTATTAAGTCATTGGAAGATTCTATATATGGTGCATGCACATTGAAACTTTCGTTAACAGTAACATTTTGATAACACATATTTAAGTTAGACACATTATCAATACTACCACTCTCTGCTATATCTTGATAAAAAGTCATTGGTTTGTTCCAGTTATCTGGGATTTTAGGTTGAATCACTTCACAACCACTATTTCAAGTTTTATTGGGCTTGGGTTTGTTCTGGTTGCAGTACTAGATTAAATAATTTGCCAGATTATTTGTATTTGCAACTTTCATAAATAGAACTGATTTGCAGGGCTTAATGTTCTTGATTTTTCTTTTTGTTAATTTTTTCCCGCGCCCGCTTGATGTTCGAGACAGGTACTGTATTGTTAAGATTTTATTTTAATATTGCCTTTTATATCCATTTCCAGTTTAATTGTGTTTTGTACAAAAAATATACTCCTTGCCAATTTATCATATTTCCATTAACAAGTTGCTTGTTCGCATTTTTTGTTTTGAATAGCCACTCCTGGTACAATACAACAGGTTTACATTTTATGGCCTAAAGCATTAATTACTGAACAATAATGAATGAATGGTGTTTTATTACAAACATTTAAATTGGGTTTGGAATGAGGGTCGGTGATGAGCCAACATTGACAACAATAGAGATGAAGATGGTTATGAATATCATTTTCTGGATCTCCATTCAATTTCAAACCATGGTATCAGTTTCCAGGTCCCATTGGGGAAATCCTACCTACTGTTGAGTATGACATTTGACTATTCGATCCTGCCAACTGGGGCTATACAAATAATAATCAAATACAGTGCCAGCTAAGTGGATTGTCCATTAATCAACAGTTGATATGCTTAGTCTGTAATTGACTCAAAAGAATATAGGTGATGTTTTAGTTGGAGCTAATGTTCCTGTTTATTGTGTTTGTGGAATGTTCCTGTTTATTGTGTTTGTGGATATGGTGGCAGGCATCCGTGGCGTAGTGGTTAGTGTCTTTGATGTGAAATCACTTGCCTCTCGCTGCTGGGGAAATCTTCATGTGAGGAAGCTATCTGGCTGGCTTGCGGAATGTCAGCGGTTCGACCCTGATGCCCGCCTGTGCACGAAAATTGCCCGGAGGGCCACCTGGGGTCTTCCTACACCAGTGGAAGCTGGAAAGTTGCCATATAACCCTAGCTGATGGTGTGACTAGAAAATCTAATTCAATTCATGGTGAATATGGCAAAAAAATAATTCTCAAAGAGTTTCCACATTTACAGTAAGTGTGATTTTAGGTTTGACCCTGTAAAGAGCCCTTTTAATCCCTCCACGTCAAAGAAGAAAGTTTTCATCAAATGCAGATGAAACTTGGTGGAAGTATCAGTATGTTAGAGCAGTCCATATTGTCAAGGCTTTCTGGTCTGATGAATTTTGACAGAGTTATTGTTCTTTTTATCATGTCTGTCCAATGATTATGTCTCCATAACTTTAGTTTCATTAAAAGTTTCATGGATGGATTTCTCATATAAAAAGGAAGCTTGAGAATTATTTTCAAATTACTAGGGTCAAGGTCACTGTTACTTTAAAGGGACACTGTCCTTTAGTAAGCAGATATTAAGCACAGCCAAATAACTGTCTGATTTTTATTCAGTTAAATGTATACATGAAAACATGAGCATAGACCCAGATAAGTCCGTAATAATACATTCATGAGTTTGAAAAAAAAGAAGTTCTATTTATTATTTGTAAAGAATGTGGGACCCACAATGTTTACAGTTTGTGCTGACCACGTGACATCCATTAGCGCGTTAGGTTTTCTATACAGTATGTCTTACGTAATACATCTGGCCTGTTTAGCGCAGTTGGTAGCGAGCTCGACTATTGCGACGTTCGGCTATTATTACCCACGAGTGTAATTTTAGTGTGGTTTACGAGTTCTTCTTTTTTTTGTACAGTATACTGCTATTGAATTCCGTCAAACAATCTTGGTTTATTTAGTAAATATTCAATAATGGTTGGTGTGTTATGTTTGTTAACGTAATTATTTTGTATTTTATAAGCTAAAAGTTATGGACACGTACCTTTAAATAGAAAAATAAAAACTTTACATCTAGTTGTCATTGTGTTTGGCATTTTAGATTTTAATTTTAATGTGATGTGACTAATATTGGGTGCCGGCTCTTTCGATGACAGTTACCATATAACACAGTCATGTTGGAGTGAGAAAAAAACACCAAACTAACCTTCCTGTACATGATGAGATTATTTGATTTGAAACCTTATACAGAACAGAGCTCAATTGCAGTGTTTCTAATCATGAGCCATCTTATTTTATGGTAAAACATATTGATTCCTGTCTCAGGGTGTCAGTCAGAAACATTACTTTTGTGAGTTAAGTTCAAAAGCGCTGCCGATGTGGCATCATTCATATTTCCTGCTGTCATAACACGAAAAGACTGATTACAAGTTGTTGTAATATGTTTGTTAGGGAAATGAGGAGGGGATTTATCTTGAGCAGATATTGAAATTTTTGGCTCCGGCATGTTTTTGCATTGTGCTACTTAATTTCGTCTATTTGGTTGATTATTCTATTGATATTGCTATCTCTTTGTATCTTTTGTTGACTATAGAATTTTTGTACCATAGCTCTAATGTTTTTTCTTTGTTAGCTTGACTATTAGAAGATTAAGAGAGCTTAGGTAATCACCCCGGCGTCCCACATCAAGGTTTGCGAATAAGCTGTGTTTACAAGCCTATGTCTCTTACATTTCTTACCCTAGCACAACATATTTGGCCATGGACTTCCTTATAGCATTATCTTAAGGGCTGCATAAGCAGTTTTGGTTCCTGTAACCCATGGGCTCCCATGGAACACAAATTCTGATAAAATCAAATAAAATGTGTCCCATTTCACATCAAATTTTGTGTTTACAAGTCTATGTCTCTTACATTTCTTATCCTAGCGCAACTAAATTTGGCCATGACCTTCCTTATAGCATTATCTTAATTGCTGCTTAAATAATTTTGGTCCCTGTAACCCTTGGGCTCCCATGGAACCAAAATTCTGATAGCCCATAAAATGTGTCCCATTTCACATAAAATTTTGCGTGTAAGCTGTGTTTACAGGTCTATATCTCTTACATTTCTTATCCTAGCGCAACTAAATTTGGCCATGAAGTTCCTTAAAATGTGTCTATTTCACATCAAAGTTTGCGTGTTACAGGTTACATTTCTTGTCCTAGTTCATCTAAATTTCGTAATTGGTTTCCTTATAGTATGTTGTAAAGGGTTGCGTTACTAATTTTGTCTTCTGCAAATTCTGGGCTCCCATGGAACCCAAATTGTGATGGCCCATAAAATGTGCAATAAAGGCAGATGAAGGTTTGCGTGTAAGCTGTTGTATATATCTATAATTTTGGTTTGGGATTTCTTATAGCATTATGCATCTATTCATACTTCACACATACTGGGGCATGGGCTTCCTCCTCCTCGATCACCACCCTTTTTTTGTCTTCTGCAAATTCTCCCACATACACTCGAAACTCTATTTTTTTTTTTTACGCATTTAGCTATGTTGCCCGCCTATTACTATCATATCATCCCTTATTTGTAAATAGTTTTATCTTTATATATATATATTCTGAAACGCAAAAGAAACGCAACTTGGGAATTTCCGCTGTATATTGTATATACTGCACACTTAATTCCACATAATATTCCAACGAAATCCGAAGATATTTTTTTAAAAAAAAGTTGCAGTTAATTAGAGAAAGGACACAACTGTAATGTTGTAGATGTTTTAATCACAGTACATGTTGTAACAAGAAATTCATACATGTTGGAAGTTCTTCTTTGAAAAACTGAGCCAGTTCAGTACTGTATTTAACGTAAAGAGTTTGCAAAATTGTACGTCCTAAGTTTGCTCACATGCTTGAGCCAAACGCGTACTCTGTCAATAATGAAACTTTGAAGGAATACTATTTGCTGTGTTATGTGTTGTTTTTGTATTTTTTTCCAAAAGGAAAGGTCTTGCGTAGCCATGTACCATTCGATTAACAGCAGCATATTGTACATACAATATATGAGGGGTGTCTCAAATGTAATTCAATTTCATTCATGATTTGAAATCGGATTGAAACTGTGCCATTTTTTTCATTTCATCCCTTCAAAGTATTCCCCCCTTGTGGAAAATACATAATTTCAGCCGAACAATCCACTTCTGGAATGCGTCACGGTACGCTGATTCTGGCACACACTTAAAGACACATTTCCCAATGCTACTTGGTTGTTGAAAAAGCATGGGAAGCTTGAATATTTACAGCCAGCACGCTTCATGGCTGATCAACTCAGGTATATAAATTGAGGCCCGCTCTTAGTTTTTTATTTGTAGAGCATTGCTATATTGAGGGTAAGAATAGTTTGTAACTTACTTTAACGAAGAAATATATGTTCATAATTTAGCTTTTGGATACAAAACTTATCTGGTATTTCTTAATTGTTTTTAGACCAAAAATCAGAGCACAACACAATAAATATACAACATTCTTTAATGTGTTATTATGTGTACTGGTCACAAATGCTTTATTGGGTGGGCCTCATAATCTGAAGAAAAATTGAATATCACTCTTTGCTCATGAAATTGCATGGCTAACAGCGATTTACAGTTACCTATAGAAATTCTCGGGCGACGTTTTACAAAGTATTTCTCAATCTTTTTCAGTACTACGTCACAATAGAATTTTCCTGTCACAGATTTACCCCTTGGTACAGGAATTTGAACAGCAAGTCCTTTATCTGTGAAGAAAATGGCATACAAAACCTTCTTCACACTTTGAGTTTGTTTTGCAACAATCAGTCTTTGACTGTGTTTTGTGGCCCATATTTTATTACCAATCTTCCGAACAGGCTCATAGAAATGCTCCCAGGTTTCATCGCCTGTGATGACATTTGCAAACTTCTTTTTACTGTATTTTGGAAATGATTTTAGTAATTTTTTAGCCACTTCTACACGTGTCCTCTTCTGCTCAGCTGTAAGCAAGTGGGGAATCCAGCGGGCAGATATATTCCTAACTTTCATATAAACCATCCTCAGAATACGTTGTACCGAGGATCGTGAACCCCTACCATACGTTCAATCTGTCGCACAGTATATCTCACATCTTTCGAGATTAGTTCTCTTACCCTGGGCTCTACAGACTTACTCGTCGCAGACTTTGGATGGCTGATTTTACAGAGCCTTTAACAGCTTCTACAACTGCTGAAAACCTCTTCACCCACCTAAAAACTGTAGAGAGTATGATACCCCAATATCCCCAAATGCATGTCCAAGTTCGTCATATATCTGCTTCGCAGACATTTCAAGTTTTGAGCGAACCTTTATATAGGCTCTAATTTCTTCACAATTAGCTACTCGTTTTCCAACCATATTTACAACAGCAGTCAACGACTGCTTGTGTTGAAATGACTATTTTCCATACATATCAAATGAGTTGGACAATGATACATACATGTATAGACAGGTATTGAATAGGGCTAGGGCTACCTGTGCATATAAATCTCGGTGTACAACTCCACGTGATTATCGAGAAAGCAATGAAATTGCATTACATTTGAGACACCCCTTGTATAGCGGAAATTCCCGAGTTGCGTTTCTTTTGCGTTTCAGTATACATTAATTTTTAATTACTACTTCATTTCTTCATCTTTCATCAGATTTTGCGCACAATATGACCTATTTATGTGTCGACGGGCCGTAAAACACCATTCATTCATTCCCACACACCCCATCCCCCCACCCCATCATCACCACCACTCGAATGTTTTTTTATTTTTTTTGTTTGTTACATATCGCTGTTTTTTTGTTTTATCAGTTGATCAATATGTTTTGACCCCCCCACCAAACATCCCACTACCCCTTCATCACCACCACTCAAATGTTTTTGGGTTTTTTGTTTGTTTTTGCATATATCTGTGTTGTTTTGTTTTATCAGTTGATCAATATGTTTCTCCCCCACCCCACAACCAGTATGAGATTCTAACAATAATTTTTTATCTACCCGAGTTTCTATACCCGGCCCGCCCCACAACCCTACATTGTTTTAGCCTTGTGTTCTGATGGTATATACTGGCTATATAATTTATTATTCTCTGAAAAATCGAATAGTCTATCTGCGTTATTCTCTGACAGCTCTTGTTCTTGCTTATGATATAATTTTCATAAACCTGAAGGTCTGAGCCTAACCGTGCTATAATTGGCGGTATATTTTCAGCCATGCTAATGACAGATTCGGCAGTTATACCATCGTCTACCCAATTTTACACGCACATAGTTGTAATGTTTACACACAACCTGTCAATCAAAATGTCAATTACTGGCATTGCATGGCTGTGGTACAAAACATTTATATCATATTTTTCTCGTATGCGATTTATAGCTACTCTCAGGTCTGCGGCCCTCGAGAAGCAGTATAAATCGCTATACTCGAAAAATTATGCTATAAATATTACATATTGATCATATAGAAATAAATTGCCTTTTAACAATTATATTGAACATATAGTCACTTATTAATATCCCAAAGGCGAGGGGTGGATATGGTAATGATAGGCATCTGTGTGTCCGTCCGTGTGTTCGTCCATCACACATTCCTTTCCACTTCTACATTTTTTGTCCAATTTTCATGAAACTTAGTAGGAAGTATCAGGGCATTCCAGTTGATTGTTTTTTGGTGGAATTACAGGATATTTGGTGGAATTACAGGATTTTGACTTTTTATGTCGCCTGAGTAGCATGGCAGACACTGAGGGATGACTTTGTCCATCGTCGTCCTTCACACTTTAACGTGTAACCTAATCTTGCCATAACTTGAAAAGTATTTGACATTATATATGTCCATGAAACTTCAAGCATATGTCCCTTTCTTTAACCTGCAACCTAACCAGGCTCATAAATGGCCACATCTTATGTTCATGAAACTTCACACTTATTCATCTTACCACACAGAATATTGTTAACCATGACCAATAAATCTGACTTTCATTTTGACAGGGTTATGCCCCCTTTCATAAAACTTTAACCTGCAGTCTTACCACGCTCATAACTGGCCATAACTTAAGAAGTATTTGACCTATATTCATGAAACTTCACACACTTATTCATCTTACTACACATAATATTGTTACCCATCACCAATAACTCTGACTTTCATTTCAACAGAGTAATGCCCCTTTTCATACAAATCATAACTGGCTATAGCTTGAAAAGTATTTAACATAAGTTCATGAAACTTCACACACATATTCATCTTAACTGAAGGAATGCCGTTACACATGTCCAATAACTTAGACTTTCAATTTGGCAAAGTTATGCCCCCTTTTCATAAAACTTTAACCTAACCTAGCTCATAACTTGGCAAAATATTGACATATGGTCATGAAATTTACAGTTCTTCCATGTCAATTATCCAATGCATATTTATGCCTCTTTTATTAAACTTTAACACTTTAAAAAAAAATTGCAAGAAGGATTGCACCCCGTCTTCAAACTTTATAGTTAGATTGTACTTGTTGAAATAAGCACACAGCAGGCGATAAAAGTGTTCCATGGAACACCCTTCTAGTTTTAAGTGTGAAATGTTTCCACTCAACTCCTCCTGTACTTTTTATCCGATTTTCATGAAACTTGATAGGAAGTATCAGTATGATGTCTTGTAGCACATATTGTCAGTGGGTTCGAGATAATCGATTTTGAGCAGAATTACAGGAATTTGAAGTAATTCAAATGTTCATTCAAGTGCTCATATCAAATTTACATCTATTACACAAGAAAGTTCTTTGGCATGGGATATGGTTGTCATTGACGGCTTCTCTTCTTTTTTTTAAGTGTTTTTTTTTCGCTTTAACTTAAAAACAATTGTAAAAAAAATGCCATTTGCTGTAAGCGGCCACTTTGGCTCTTTTCATTGGGTGACTGCTTAAGACAGGTTAGACTTTAAAGGTACAGATGTTTTGGAGTGTAATCGAGAGGTTTTTCTCCCAGCATGGTAGGTATGATCTACCAGTAACTGTGTTTCAAACAGAATGTGAAATACAGTAAGACCTGTCTTGAAAGACCTCTGTCCTGAGTGGTCATCTTTCACAACAGAGGTCATGCGTCGTGATAGAGGTCTGGCATTTGTCAGGAAGATGTCATCTGTCATGATAGAGGTTTTCTGTCGTAACAAAAGTTTTGAATGGGCACCTGTCTTTAAGGATCCCATTCTTCTACCAGAAAGGGGGTCTTTCAACACAGGCTCTGTAATATCATTCACAATTATTTAAAAAAAATAGGTCTGACTGAATATAATTGCAAATAAAATAAATCCTATGAAGATAATTAATTCCTCAGTTTGTCAAAGGGAGGATACTCAATCCTATTCTGTTACAACATTGTCATTTTAAGCTTGTTTGTTCCATTCTCCATCCAGTGTTCTCAATGACGGCTTCTGTATGGACCTAACATCAGTATGCTGTACAGAAAAGTTTGATCTTTCACTGGAGTATGAACAACTTTACGATAGTTTAAAGTTTGTGAAGCCCTAATGAAAGATCAAAATGTTGAATTTTACAAATAACAATTTTTTTATTGATCAGTTTCAATTATGCACCACTAATAACAAACATTAAAATAAGTATAAGAAGCCATATAGCCAGGCAATTGTCATTTAAAATGTATAAACTATTTTTGACAATATGATTTAATTTTATTGATTGATTTTAGATTAAATACTCGTCGTAATTACAACTGAGCAAACATCTTACTGGTAATGATACTATTTATCTTGGATAAAACCAATTCCCACCAGAGTTAGCCACCTTTACTTTCCCGAATGTTTTTCATCTCAGATTAAAGCACAATAAGAAATAAACAGTTCATTGACAGTTAGTGCTTTGGAAATATTTAGCAATGAAACTGATATAGAAAGATTAATTATACCCCCGCTTTCACAAAGTGATAATTATACCCCCGCTTTCACATCGCTTAACACATTTTTGTCGCATCATGTTGCGTAACACATTTTTATAACTTGCATTCCTCAAACATTTTTGAACGGGTTGTGCCCAAACTTTATATACACATAACAACTGATCAAAAAGCGGGGGTATTCATCACCTTCAGTTATAGTTCTAGTTAAAAAGTGTAGTTAAAACAATCCTATATCCGTCTTACATGAGTTATTTCCCTTTGACATCTACTATGTTTATGATGAGAACTATTTCGTTATACTATTCACATTTTTAGGCTGATACAAAAAGACATGTTTCTGTTAAATTTAAGTGAATATCTGCAAAAGAAATTAGTGTTGAATCAGAAATTGTTAATATTACCCAATGCTGACAGGTGATACAGCTTAAGGGTGCCCTCTGCTGAGGTTTTGGATTTTTGCACTTCAGGAAATTTACATTTGTTATATTTCAAAAATTATAATAAAACTGGAAAAAATAATTATACAGTAACAAACTTATGCCCAATAGGGATATTTTAGTGCAAAAAAAATAGAAAAAAATTAGATTTTTTTTTTGACCTCACATGTTGTGCCCAATATTGACAATTTTTAACATAAGCCAAAATGGGGGGTAGGGGTACAAAAGATGGTATTTCTCAAAAACCATTTAAGATATTCACTTAATTTAAACTTTATTACAAAGACATGTGTTAGCATATACATAGACAGGAATAAAAAGTATTTTCCTATTATTTGTTACAGACCTATGCCGTTATATGTCAGAGCTCGTCGAAATCTAAAAAAGCACATTTTTTTCTCAGTTTTTATTGAATATCTTTCTTATATGCACACCGACCCCCAATTTTTATTTTTTCATTCTGATACTCAGGTCTTGTATATATTGTAGACAAAATATCTCAAAAAGTTATCTGTTCCTTTATCATGAAAAATGTATGGATCACAAATTTAAAAATGCAATTTATAGTAAACTGGGTGGGGTCATGACAAGGGATGTACTAATTTTTCAGATGGTGATAAAAATACCCCAACCCTTAATTTTTCGTCCTAAAGTATGATCTATTACATTAAAAAAGACGGAAAATCGATACCTGTTCTGCAAACCACACTACACACATGTAAGTTGCCATACACAATTTGCAGCTGATTCAGAATTTAAAACCGCACTGTGAGAGTGTATTACTAAAGATTAATTTTGCGAAACAGTTAAATCACCGACCCATCATTATTTTTCCAGAAACTAACTAGTAATATGTTAGTCTTCATAAAAAACAGGGAAATAAAAAATTCTATCTGTTCTGATATTCACCAGAGGGCACCCTTAAGAGTATTTTTTAAGAAATAGGGATACAATTTCATAAGCCACTGGGTGACAGTAAAGTATAAACTTCCCAACCAAAAGCACCTAAAGAAATACCCACAGAATATAAAAAGTTAATGTGAATTGCAGGACACCTGTGTGAGTGTAAACCAAAGTAGATAAATTTAATGTTACAAAGGTAGATAACTGTGTACCTAAACAAAGCAGGCATTACAAGAGTACTGTAGATAACTCTACCAATATAGATGACTTTGTGTTATTTTGCAGGAGTAAATATCTGTTCTTAGACTAGTGTGCCTATATGGTGGATTATGCAGGCAAACACACACAAGAGAACCGAAGCAATTGGTACATAAGGTAAATAATAACTATGTATTTATGCATTACAGGACCCTGGGCGGATGCCTGGATGACAACTCACACTGTTACACTCTGGAGGTCTCATTCTACAGTTACCAGACAAGTTCTACCGGCGCTTCTCAACCGTACACAGAGGAAGGATGTATCCTTTTAATTCACATGTAGCTACCAATTAGCGGTCTATCAGGTGAGACTGTATCCGGAGTTGCCAATGCAATATGATCTCTGTGTTAAACGAAATGCAAACATTAACCTCCCCCAAATAGGTAAGTTCAAATCGAAAGAAAAGAAATGTCAACCTTAAAGAACAGTGTTGTTAGATTTTGGGTTAAATGAGGCAAAACCCGAACAAAAATGGCACGCTTAAAACACAAGTTTATGACACACTTGCATCAAGCAAGTTTTGCAAGATTGATGCAAGCAATTGGAACTGTGTAGCTGCTTGCGCACGCAAAAAAAGAAGCATGGGCAAGACCACACATTTCAGGCAAGCTTGCAGTTAAAGTGCGCATGCTAAAATGCATACAATATTCAAGTGTGAACAAGTTAAATCGCAGTGTTTAACTGCCAGTGATAATCAGGCATGTGAATAAACCTAGTATCTACAGCAAAGTTAAAAATTTGCTCATTGGAAATTTGGATTTCTTGAGTATTCGGATAAACACTTTTATACTTCCCTTTGCGCTATAACTTATATTAAGCAATTTTGAAAGCAATTTTTTACAAGAAACCCTTGAATCTACACATGTAATCTTACAATTTTAAGAACATTATCTAAGACTATCAGAATGTCATTTTTATCCCTAACCATTACAAAGATATGAAATTAGGCAGAAACCTGGCCCGAACCTTCATAGATTACTACAAACTGGCCGGGGTAATCAGTCACAAGCCCAGCAGCAGCATAGTGCCCAAGCCCGGGGCATACAGAATACGTGACAGACATGAGAGATCTGCATCTGAACTGCAGTATGATGAAAGGTATGTTCTGATTGGACGTTGCTTTCTTAATATACATTTTCATTGGTTGATTGTTTTTGAACCTCAGGTTAATAAAAGGCAGGTTTTGATCAGTTGATGATGGTAATATACATTTTCATCAGTTACCAGTATTCTTAATACTAAATGTGTATGAACCCTCAGTTTCAACTCTCTTTGATATGTCTACTATAACTGGTTAATTTCATACAAGAAATGAGTTTTAACTTAAAAGATAGGTTTTGATAGGTCAGTGGCCAAGAAATGATTTTTAACTTAAAAGATAGGTTTTGATAGGTCAGTGGCCATGTTATATCTAATTTCATTGGTTGCTTTTGTTTACTTAATGAATTTAAACCTTGGGTTGATGCATTAATATATAGATTTTGATAGATTGATTGATGCTCATGAAATATCCCTTTTCATAGGTTATTCTTGTACATTTAATGTGTTTAAACCTCATAAACCACAGTGTTAGATAAATATGTAATGTCTATTTCTTTGGTTATTCTTGCACACTAAATGTGTTTAAACTTCTAGTATGGATCGAGTGCACATTTCTAACTATTTTTATCCACTATGCAAGTGTGATATATTTAAATCCTGCATGAATCTATAGTTTAAAATCTGTATTGAATTATGTAGCTCTACATTAAAGTAGCTTTGGGCATGCATAAAATATCCATTAATAGACGAGCAAATTACGCAGTTACCAGATTTGGAAGCATTCCAGACTTCAAAGTGATATGCCGCAGTAATGCAGTATGTTTATACAGCCTTCATTAAAACCGACTGTATTATAGTTTCAGGTGACTTCGTTAAAACCAACTGTATTATAATGATATCCTTTTATTGTATTAGACCAAGATAAAATAATGTGTGGTTCTGGTTACCCTGCCATTCCTATTTTTTTCTGAGCTAGATATTTTGGCATTTGGATAAAAGAAAAAAAAATATCAAAAAGAAATCGAGAGGCGGTATGAATGGACGGTATTAATATTATACATAATATACAAGTCAAAATTCCTAAGCACCCACCTAAGAATATGTCAATAATATTCTCATTGTTTTGTGTATGTCTTAATTAACTGTTTATTTCTGGAGAATAGATTATCACATAACAATATAAATTGTCTGCTTTGATGGCATAACCATATTTTAAAGCTTTCAAATTGATGTGTTTTCTTAGAAGTAAAAGTCATAGCAATTATACAACAGGGTACTTAGGAGTTTTGTTAAGTATATACTCAGACAGTATCATACATTTGCTTATTGCTAATTTAAAATCCTTTGTTGATGTAAGAAAAACCCAAAACATAAAATGATGAAAAAAAAAATTAAAAAAATTCCCCCTCCTTTCCGATTTTATTTTAGCTTGGAATATAGGAAACATACACTTTTATTTTGGCCTTAGTGCAGTTGTTAAAGGAGTTCCAACTATTATTTTCTAAGGGACAGGGACCAAGACAGGGACCGAGATAGGGAGGTTCTTCTGTATCAACGGAATATTGAAAGAGTAAAAAATATGCAACTCCGGTATATTATATAAGATTATCAGATTGTTTTGCATTAATTTGAATAACCTTGTTAACTGTTTTTGATGAAACTGTTTAATTGCATGTTGTTGATTTTGTATTTTTATTAAGAGTTCATCATTCTGTAAAATTAACAGAATGGATCCATCGATTATAATACAAGTTTTGATGTTTTAGATTTTGCATTTTGAATAATAGAGTAAGTAAAAGTGAAAATCAACATCATAGCTGTAGAGTTCAGTTTGAAACATTTGTAAACATATTGAATAGAAAGACACATTCATGTAGTACGTACATACAGGCCCTTTTCCTGTTCAAGTGCCCCAAATAAACGCAAACAGTACGCATTCGAAATGTGACGGAATATAGGGAAGGGCTAAGTGACCGTAAGGTTAAGTAGCTGACAAAAAAATATACTTCAATACCAAATATTAATGGTTTTATTCTAGTCCACAGCAAACATAGGTCACCATGCCTGACCTTGACCTAATTGATGGACTAATCCTGGGCAACAGTTATGTTAAGTCGAATTTAAGCCTAAACCTTAATTTCTAAAACAAGTTTCCAGACTTTCTTTATACATAAATCAGTACTTTATGTCAGTTCTAAAAGTAGGTTACCATGACTGACCTTGTTTATTTCACCTCGCAACATTTTGAGGTTGGTAACATAAAAACGCACAATAAATGTTGAATTTGAATGTGTTTTTAATGCAGTATTTAATTACATGTTGTATGCAATCAGGAATGCAGTTCAAATGATTATGAACTCAGAATGATATTGATTTTATAATATCTGAATTTTACTAATGCAGCTATGTTGAGTAAAAAAAAATTGAATGAAATAAGAGCACAAATGGAGAGCATTTGCAATGCAAATTTAACACATAATTAATGGATAGCATTCTCGGGAAACTTGAGCAGAATTAGAGTCTGTATTATAATTAGGTGATTTCTAAGCACAATAATTATATTTGCTTTTTTAGCTTTAATTTTTTAATTTGTATTATTTTGAAGCCTTTTTTTACTAGTATAGGTCAAGATACTATCCCTTGTTTTCCATACAAGTAATTATACTGCTGTTCAAAATCTTTTTAGTTATATATGCCTGAAAAAAACCCAGATTATAATGATGGTTACTTTGACTTTATAAAAAAAGGATATTTATTTGAGTAAAATTTGCTTTATTTCTGTATTGAGTAGTAGCTGAATATTTTTCACATATTTGGTTGTTGTCATTTTTAGCTCTACTGATCAGAGATCAGCAGAGCTTATGCCGTGGTGCGGAGTCCGTCGTCCGTCCGTCCGTCTGTCCGTCTGTCCGTCTGTCCGTCTGTCTGTCCGTAAACTTTTATTTGTAGCGACTTCACAGCTGAAACTACTGGATGGATATTCATGAAACTTTACAGAAATGTTGCCCATAAAGTCTAATTGATCCTAGCAAAAATTCATGTTGATGTGAAATCCAAGATGGCCGCCAAAGCTAAAAATAGAGTTTTAAAATACAAGTTTGTAGCGACTTCTTCTTGAAAACTATAAGTGATATTGATATGGGACTTTTTCTAAAATGATCAGCATGACATGATGTTGATCCTAGTCAAAAATCGTTTTGATTCAACGTTAAACATGGCTGCCAGCGGCCATCTTTGTTTACATAGAGTTATATAGTAAAAACTTGTAGCGACTTCACAGCTGAAACTACTGGATGGATATTCATGAAACTTTACAGAAATGTTGCCCATAAAGTCTAGTTGATCCTAGCAAAAATTCATGTTGATGTGAAATCCAAGATGGCCGCCAAAGCTAAAAATAGAGTTTTAAAATACAAGTTTGTAGCGACTTCTTCTTGAAAACTATAAGTGATATTGATATGGGACTTTTTCTAAAATGATTAGCATGACATGATGTTGATCCTAGTCAAAATCGTTTTGATTCAACGTTAAACATGGCTGCCAGCGGCCATCTTTGTTTACATAGAGTTATATAGTAAAAACTTGTAGCGACTTCACAGCTGAAACTACTGGATGGATATTCATGAAACTTAACAGAAATGTTGCCCATAAAGTCTAGTTGATCCTTGCAAAAATTCATGTTGATGTGAAATCCAAGATGGCCGCCAAAGCTAAAAATAGAGTTTTAAAATACAAGTTTGTAGCGACTTCTTCTTGAAAACTATAAGTGATATTGATATGGGACTTTTTCTAAAATGATCAGCATGACATGATGTTGATCCTAGTCAAAAATCGTTTTGATTCAACGTTAAACATGGCTGCCAGCGGCCATCTTTGTTTACATAGAGTTATATAGTAAAAACTTGTAGCGACTACTTCTCTGAAACTACTTGGCGGATATTCATGAAACTTTACAGGAATGTTGCTCTTGATGTCTGATTGATCCTAGAAAAATTTCAGGTCGGCCGGAAATTCAAGATGGCCGTCACAGCTAAAAATAGATTTTTAAAAAATAAGTTTGTAGCGACTGCTTCTTGAAAACTATAAGTGATATTGATATGGGACTTTTTCTAAAATGATCAGCATTACATGATGTTGATCCTAGTCAAAAATCGTTTTGATTCAACGTTAAACATGGCTGCCAGCGGCCATCTTTGTTTACATAGAGTTATATAGTAAAAACTTGTAGCGACTACTCCTCTGAAACTACTTGGCGGATTGTCATGAAACTTTACAGGAATGTTGCTCTTGATGTCTAATTGATCCTATCAAAATTTCAGGTCGGCCGGAAATTCAAGATGGCAGTCACAGCTAAAAATAGATTTTTAAAAAATAAGTTTGTAGCGACTACTTCTTGAAAACTATAAGTGATATTGATATGGGACTTTTTCTAAAATGATCAGCATGACATGATGTAGATCCTTGTGGAAAATTATTTTGATTCGACGTTAAACATGGCTGCCAGTGGCCATCTTTGGTTACATAGAGTTATATATAGTAAAAACTTGTAGCGACTACTCCTCTGAAACTACTTGACGGATGTTCATGAAACTTCACAGGAATGTTGCTCTTGATGTCTAGTTGATCCTAGAAAAATTTCAGGTCGGCCGGAAATTCAAGATGGCCGCCACAGCTAAAAATAGATTTAAAATAAATAAGTTTGTAACGACTACTTCTTCAAAACAATAAGAGATATTGATATGGGACTTTTTCTAAAATGATCAGTATGACATGATGTTGGTCCTTGTCGAAAATCGTTTTGATTTGACCTTAAACATGGCTGCTTTGTTTACATAGAGTTATATAATGAAAACTTGTAGCGACTACTTCTTTGAAACTACCTGACGGATTTTCATGAAACTTCACAGGAATGTTGCTCTTAATGTCTTATTGATCTTAGCAAAATTTCAGGTCGGCCGGAAATTCAAGATGGCCGCAACGGTTAAAAATAGATTTTCAAAAAACAAGTCTGTAGCGACTACTTCCTGAAATCAAAATCAATCAGTAGAGCTTCAAGGTCATTGACCTCTTGTTATACCCCCCACCACCTGATAGCGTTAGTCATGTCCGTCTGTCCGAGTGTCCGTCCTTCCTGAAAAGGATGTGTGTCAATCTCCTCCCACAGTTTTCAGCCGATTGTTTTGAAGCTTTGCAGGATGCTTACCTATGATTTCAGAATGTGCATAATAATTCTGCTTCAAATCGACCTTGTATAAACCTGAGTTTTTTCGTCAAATTTGACGTTTTCCATTGATTCCTTTCAGTGGGGGCATCTGTTTCTCATTTCTAGTTTTTTTTGGTTGTATCAAGACACGGTTCATTATGAAAGCCTTTAAAATGAGTCGGTGGATAATCTCTCGCCTTCATCTTTCGTAAGAAGTATGTTTTGTGAATATTAACGTATGGCAATAATAACACTGATTTGTTCGATACGATTTTGAAGAGAATATGTTCTTGTTATGGTGTGCTAGTGGATGTGTGTGCATGTCAACAAGCATGAATTATTGTTTAAGGAAGTTGTGATCATTCAAAGTGCATGTCAACAAGCATGAAATTATTGTTTAAGGAAGTTGTGATCATTCAAAGTGCATGTCAACAAGCATGAAATTATTGTTTAAGGAAGTTGTGATCATTCAAAGTGCATGTCAACAAGCATGAAATTATTGTTTAAGGAAGTTGTGATCATTCAAAGTGCATGTCAACAAGCATGAAATTATTGTTTAAGGAAGTTGTGATCATTCAAAGTGCATGTCAACAGGCATGAACTTATTGTTTAAGGAAGTTGTGATCATTCAAAGTGCATGTCAACAGGCATGAAATAATTGTTTAAGGAAGTTGTGATCATTCAAAGTGCATGTTAACAAGCATGAAATTATTGTTTAAGGAAGTTGTGATCGTTCTAAGTGCATGTCACCAAGCATGAAATTATTGTTTAAGGAAGTTGTGATCGTTCTAAGTGCATGTCACCAAGCATGAAATAATTGTTTAAGGAAGTTGTGATCATTCAAAGTGCATGTCAACAAGCATGAACTACTTGTTTGAGAAAGTTGTGATCATTCAAAGTGCATGTCAACAAGCATGAAATTATTGTTTAAGGAAGTTGTGATCATTCAAAGTGCATGTCAACAAGCATGAAATAATTGTTTAAGGAAGTTGTGATCATTCAAAGTGCATGTCAACAAGCATGAACTACTTGTTTGAGAAAGTTGTGATCATTCAAAGTGCATGTCAACAAGCATGAAATTATTGTTTAAGGAAGTTGTGATCATTCAAAGTGCATGTCAACAAGTATGAACTACTTGTTTGAGAAAGTTCTGGTTATTGATTTTGTGAACAGGCTTCATTAAAACTACTAACATACTTTATGTATTCACAACCCTGTTCCTTAAAGCATCCGCTGGTAATTTTTTCCAAGAATCTTTAATTAACCCATATATTTCCTATAATATGATAACTCAAAACTTCATTTAAATTTCAGCTGTACATTAGGTTGCACATGATAAAAGAAACTGCCATGTTTATTTTCTGAATATATTTATTACATGTTGTTAATACAACACACCCTTCTCACATACCATATTGTCATTGATTGATGCCCCTATTTTTTACAACATTTTTTATTAAAATCCACTTTCCCCTTAAAGGCCTTTGGAAAACGCAGTGCCCAAGGGGCGGAAAATTGAGACAATGTGGTATTTTTAATGCCAAGGACAATATTAGGTAGCGTATTACAGTAAGTAAATCTTGTACTCTCTAGTATAACAGCATACCACAGCATACCGCAGCATACCGACACTGCCTGCCATACACTTAGCTTATAAATTAATGCCGACACATTAATCGCAACTGTATAAATGCTTATTTTTGCTGGACTTTGACTTTTCAGGACTTCAAACACTAAACATGATAGATGAGGGACCAGGAGGTAAGACCAGGGTGCATGACGAGTCAAACACACAATTCTTTCCATCCGTTTCTAACATCTTCTACTTGACTTTAAGGTCCTTTTCACCGACTATTTGGAAAGATTACTGGTCGATATTCTTGCACCCTTGAGTCACTCTTAGCATGACTTTCTAACGGTTTTGGTGCCACCTACGTGGCTGACCCCTCAGGGGTAATTTTGACAACGGTATCGCCCAGATCTGGAACAATACTGATTGAATTGTGCTTGCTGCTTAATAATGTTGCTTTGGATTTTTTCAATAAATAAATGGAACTCTATCGAAACCCTTTATTTAATGCATTTAAAGCATACATTTTTCACAAATTATTTATATTTTCATATGGCAACCAATCTTATTAAAACATAGTTTTCACAAATTGTTTATATTTTCATATGGCAACTGGTCTTATTAAAACATATAATTTTCACAAATTGTTTATATTTTCATATGGCAACCGGTCTTATTAAAACATATAATTTTCACAAATTGTTTATATTTTCGTATGGCAACCAATCTTATTAAAAGATACAATTTTCACAAATTGTTTATATTTTCATAAATTGTTTATATTTTCATATGGCAACCAATCTTATTAAAAGATACAATCACGAATTGTCTATAATTTCAAATGGCAATCTTATTAAAAACATCCATTCTAAAAATCATATTCTCTGTTTTTATGTCCACATCTGACTGTGTGCAGGGGACCAGCAGTTTTCTTTAGTCTAGATCATCTGCAATGTTTGCTTTTTTTCAAGACAAAACTTCTAGAACTTTCTTACCATTTTACCAATATTTTGGTATTGTTTCTGATTGGCTGATACAGACAGACCTAATCTAGCCAAGATTCAATTTTCTTTCTGCTCAAAGAGTTCAGACGTTTGTATTTACAATCAAGCGTCGTAGATGATCAAGACTGCAGTTTTCTTATGAATCTTAGGTTGGCATGCACCATTTCATAATCTTTGGAAACTTCGGGATTGCTCTCACCAACGTCGGGTTTAATTAATCCCATTAGTGGAGACCCTGGAACCAATCCACTATATATTTTATATGCACTTGGTACCTGGCTCTACTAATGGGGAAAATGTATTGACTGACTTATACATCTGTTTTTTTAACTATAACCAGAGCTCCAGATAAGGTATGTATTTGCATAAATATTCAATTAAAATGATGAAAAAAGCAATAGAAATTCCATAGCATGCATATCATAATGTGAAAGAAATGTATGATAAGCAATTCATTATCAGTTAATCTCATATTTAACTACTTCCCATTAGCATTTTCACCACATCTGAAAACCAAATCAGTTATTGGTAAAAGACTGAATCATGGTGTAACAATATCCAATGACCAAAAAATTATCTGGAGCTCTGTATAACCTCCAATGTGCATCCCCGAGCACTCCTATCAACTTCATTTTTGAGACAAACTAAAATTTTATATGTATTACTAACCTGCACCTTTTTTTTTCACAAGTTAAACATAGGAATAGGATTTTTTTCCTACATTATGGACAAATTCCTAGCTGTGCTATGTTTGTGCGTGCATCCAATTCTTCAACTTCTTCAGCTTTCTATCTTCTTTCTCCACATCGTTGCATGATGCATGTGTAGAAAATAAATGAAACAAGATATATCACTGTAAGTGACAAATGCCCCCCAAAGTGGTTTTAACCTTTGACCTCTTAATGTGACCTTGACCTTGGAGTTGTCCAGGAATGTCAGAGTTATTGACTGGACACAATTTTACAGACGGACTAATGGACGGACGGTGCGACTACTATATGCCAACCTTCAGGGGCATGAAAAGGGAAAACTTGGTAGTATGAATTCATTTTGCTTCAAAACTAAATGTTTTATATTGTCATCAAATTGCTTGACCAACCTTCTTCCAATAACAAACACATCTGCTTGAACAACAAATGGATGGAGAGTTGGATGCTTCTACTGTTGCTGAGTCCTGAAAATGAGATTTCTGTCTGTATTAACTGTCCATTTGCATCAAAACAAAAAGTAGGTCACTTATAGGGTTCAGCTTTAAAAAATCTGCTTTAATGCAACCAATACAGATATTTTTAGTCTGCTTAGCATGAGTTTGCAGAATCACCAATACTCTGTCAAAAACAGAAAGCATGGAAGTTGAAGATAAACGAAAGACAGATTGTATGGATGCGAGCAAGTTTGCAAGTTACAGAGAGTGAGAGATTGAGTGTTCAGAGGTTCAGCTACACTTAAAGTTGTTAGCAAACATCTACACAAAGTAGTTATGTAAATACAAAATATTTGATAGATCATCTGCATGAAAGTGCACAAGAGCTGTTGTGATTCCCCCAGTGTTGTAGTTGTCTGGTGTTAACGTAGGATAAGACTTGCATTTACTCTGATCAATCATTATGTTTAGCTCTGTTTCTAAGATAAGATATATTTTGACATTTGTACACATATTTTTTATTTCGCAGGTAAATAAGTGCACCTGTGATAAATAATTAATCTACCTTTGTTTTTCAACTTTTAATTATCTCCCCTTTATTGATAGTACTTTTCAGTGATTCAGATAATGCGACATGCTTATTGACCTAGACTTAAGCCGATTATCGGAACATACGTTTGAAGCAGTGTATACCCGGATTGTTCTAAAGGATGATTTTATATAAAATAAAGTTTGCTTATGTCACTTAGACATTACTTAGATATTTGGACAGTAAAGTTTATGAGATATTGTTATTTAGAATAAACAACATGAAACATATAATGGGCTGTTTAAAATAAGGAAAATGAATAACAATTAATTAAATAAAAGCTCTGTCTTTGACCTTTTTTACATTTGATAGTTTGTATGCTTGGCATGGTTTTTACTTGTCCGACACTATTAGCTTGAAAGTCTTTAAACTGTCTACATAACAAAATGGTAAAACATGTACAAAAGAAATGTCTTAAAGAAATCTTAATCTTTCATGTATTATGCAAACTTGATAGTTTTAATGTGCACATACGTCTGTAGTTAATTTGACAAAGTTTGATACTATTTGTATTTGTTTTAGTTACTTTTATTGCTTCTCTGCATGTTGTTTTATTTCTCTCACTTCTTTTTTCACTTATTTCCACCATTATATTAGTGGATAGTTCAATCTTCTACTTAGATCTACTCACATACATACTGTTCATTAAGTTAATAAGAGTGAGCTAAGTAAAAGAAATGATCAGCCAAAAAAATCGCTTTCACTTGTGATGGGTGTTGCATACAATATGGGAGTTGAGGCAAGAGGGCAAAAGTAATCAAGGGATAAATAAGATTCCTGCATCACCTCTTTTTGACAATATATAATAGTAGACATTATCTTATTATTTTATATATTAATATTTATTAAATTAAATATCAAGGGCTGAACACGAAAATATTGTTGTGTCTTGTTCTTTATATATGACAGTAGTTTTGGGTTCGGCACTCAGTATATGTTACTGTTCGATTACTGCTTGACAGTGCGTAAGTACAGTCAATAAAAGTAAGAACAGTTTATTTTAAAGGCCCTAAGCTGCCAAATAACGCATATTTAATGCAATAGTTTTCATAAAAGGATCGGAACGATATCTGAATATTTTGACATTCTGAAGTGATTAAAGTCAGAATATGATTATTGTTAACCTTAATCGAGATGATAGAGACTTTGTGTCAAGTATAATATTACCGTCAAATTTGCATTAAATCACCAGATGTACCCAACCATTAATAGAAACAATTGATTAGAAATATACGCTTCGTTAAAAAGGCACGCTGACTTTTTGAACTCTTGTGTTCACATAAATGCTATAAATAAACCATTTGGATCTGCACACATCCTGTGTTGTGCTTAGCGTCGGCGCAGCATGTAGGGGATACAGTGTAATTAGTACACATATTTATTCGGTGTATCGTGTGCAACTTAATTTTGTTCAATAGATTTGTTACCGTAATCCTCTATGTTGTAACGCTTCCGAGTGCTTCGTCAACTGTTTTAGTTTATGTTTTAATAAGCATATTTTGCCTTTAATGGTTATGTTTCCTTGGTCTACTTAATGTACATTATTAGGCAAATGTCGAATAAATTTCTTTCAATGAATTTAATGTGCTTTATTGGTAGCTTCGATATATGGCCTCCATTATTTAAGGTCATTACCAAGTGTTCGTATTTTGATTAAACTCACATATAATAATTATTATTTCAGGCAGCGAAGCAGCCAAGATGAAAGATTTGGTGCTCAGAGACGACAGTTTAATCGATCATCCGAATATTCTATAAACAACACTAGTACTTTTAATGACGTTTCCACAAACATTCAGTTACAGCTGAGGGAGAGGGATAAACGCCAGTACTGAATCTATAGTGTATCGCGTGGTTTGAATGATGGAACAATTACCCGCCCACTTTGGAACTTAACTCTCATCTAAACTATTGGCTTCCAAACTGGCAAAAAAGAATGGGTGATCAACTCAAGGTTATGGTTAAAATGCTATTTGAAGGTTGATTAAAAACAAAATGGAGAGTCAGATGAATAAATGGCATTGGGAGAGTTTAAATGGACTAGAAGCAGTCTGGATGAATTATGGGTTTAACCCTTAACCCGCTAAGCATGACTATAATAGCCTTTGCGTCCTTAAACCCAGATCAACCTGCGAGTAACTCGCAGGTTCTGATAAGGTTTACAATGTCTGGCTGCTGATCAGTCATTTCCCCCAAAAAAACTTTTGTCACATTTATGGAAAGGTCTTAATTCAAAGAAAGAACAGTCCTGTATATGTATATAGCAGGTTAAGGGTTAATAGAAATAGCTTCAGTTTCAAATGTACAAATTCACAAATGTACAAATGCACTGAATTCCACTTTTTGTAGTTTTAATTTTTGTTTATGAAATAGTATGGTTTGGAAAACTCGCCATCTTGGCAAGTTTTTGATGTATAAATTTGAAGTAATTTAAAACTATGAAAGTATGAAAAATAAATGGTGGATAATTCCTTATTGTGAATGGAAAAACACTTAAATTACTATTAAAGCAATAACTTGTGAATAAAAATGGTTTACCAAAGAATTTAAATTGCAAATTATTTGTCAATAAATCAAGATGGTTAACAAAAATGACAACCAAATCACCTCCTTTCTCCTTAACTGGAATACTGTCTACAATTTGTCTGAAAGCTGGAATTTCAACATTTATGGGACCAGTAAAGGAAACTTGAAAGGTATTAAAGGGACCCATGGCAGTCTTGTTTCTTTTTGTTGTTTTTTAAGGCGAAATCCAGTTACTTTTTCAACATAACTTGCTTGTCTGTAAATCGTTATTAATTGTTTGAAGCAAATGTTTTTTACATATTTTGTATTGTTGCACCAATAATATATTTAAACCTGTGGCAGAAAAATGAAAATAAATAAATAAACCTCTGATTTTGATTAACGTTTATTTAGATATATGCGACCAGGTTTAAAGGGACACTGTCCGTAAGTAAGCAGATATTGAGCATAACCAAATAACTGTCTGACTTTTATTCAGTGAAATGTATACATGAAAACATTAGCATAGACCCAAAGAAGTCTGCAGTAATACATTCGTGAATTTGAAAAAAGAAAGTTTTAATTATTATTTGTATATAATGTGGGACCCACATTATTTACCTTTTCTGTTGATCACATGACTTCCATTAGCGCGTTATGTTTTCTACATAGTATGTTTTGCGTTATATGTATAGGCCGCTTAGGTCAGTCAGTCGAGTATCGTACGCTCACTATTATTACCCGCGAGTGTAATTTTAGTTTGGGCTGAGAATTCAAACGCACAAAGCGGTACTTTTTGTGTACTTCTTTTTATGTACCGCGATTGAATTCCGTTTTTTCCGTTCCAATTTTGCATTTAATTATAAATATTCAATAATGTTTAGTGTGTAATGTTTGTGAACGTAATTAGTGTGTTTTATAAGCTAAAAGTTACGGACATTGTCCCTTTAAAGTTAAAAACGAAACTGGATTAATAAATCGAGGTGCTTATTTTGATACTGGAGATATACATGAAGCTTGCCATGTGTTCCTTGACAGTGATCAGTTTGATTGTCCAGTCTTAAGGATGTATATTCTCTTCTGTTAAGTGTTATATACATATTTTTTCGAGTGTCTTATTTGTTTATTTTCCATTATTACAATTCAGTTTATGGTCTTTTGATTTTATTCTCATCATTTTAGTTGTTTTATGGTTTTATTTTACATACGGTATGTAATGATTATATTTTCCATTTTACAAGCCATACCTCGTCCTGTTTTTGCCATATATATGTTACGTACATTACAAGTTCCCGCCTTAATTCCATTAAGCAATGGGAAAGCTTATATTAGCAAGATTTTATAACGGATATTTCAACAATTAAACATGTTTAAAAACATTTTTTACTGGAAAAATGCAATAACCTGTTTAAAATTACCTGTTAAATGTTTTAATTTTACAATATGCAAACTTTTTAAGCTGAAATTAATGTTTTATTTCATACCCCGGCCAACCCCGTTTTTGTTTCTTGGAGAAGGGGTTGGATGGGGTATGAAAGTTAATACTCGGACCACGTAATGAAATATAGGGTTAACTGTTTTATAATTTTAATTTGCGACAATATATAAATTGTTTAAAGCTTCTTTTTTTTTTTAAATTGCAACACCTTAGCAGAGCTGTTAAATATGATTTGCAACTGCTAATATTCTGTAGCAAAAAATGACAATTACAGTGATGTCTAAATAATGTCATGTTTTGACAGTTAAAGTTGGTTATAAAATCTCTTATTATAAACCACTATTAACAGTCTATTAAATCATTTTAGAATTATTTTATATTTAGAATTTTATGATTCTTGGTTTCAAGAAATTCATTACTCAATGAGAGATATCAACAGTCTTAATCTGTTTCTCACAGCAATTTAAAAAATCAGTTCTCAGAACTCACTGAGTTGCTTCATAATAGCATGACGTGATGTCATAATACCAGGATGTGATGTCATAATACCAGAAAGTGATGTCATGATAGAAACAACCAAAACATATGAATGAAGCATTCTGATTGGTTCAGTGGTAAAAATTGGACCAATGAAACCTGTTAATTTAGTGAGGTGGCCAAACTCATTTTATTTTCAGAACTCATTGAGTTTTACTTGACATTGAGTAATAAGGTTCTTAAAATCCAGAATCACAAAATCTAATAATAAAATTTAAAATTCTAAAATGATTTTAAAGACTGTTTATAGAGTATTCATTAAATTGAGTCCGAAAATGATAAACACCATTGGACTTTAAAAATCACTCCTAACAATATGCACTGTGTGCATGGATGGGCGTAGTTGGTTAGGGAAGAACTTTTTTATATGGTAACTGAAGTTTATGGACCTTTAGAAATTTCAAAATGGGAATATCGATGTAAACTATGTTTTACTTATGTTTGTACATAATGAGAGTTCTTATTGTTGTGTCATTATCTCATTTTATTAAACCTGTTAAACAAGATGTGATATATAAAATGTTTGTGATATTTGAATTTGTTCGAGAATGAATGCCATGTTGGGTAAAGTATGATGAAATATTTTTTATTTATTTGCTATGTTTAAAATCTACCAATGCATATTTGCATAAACATAAATGTGCATGAAATAATCATATTTTCAAGTATCGGGATAAGTCATTGTTATAAATATATTTTTTATGAAAAACACATAATGCATAATGGTATCACTATTAAAGGCAGAATACGCTTGTTAAAACATGAAAGGAACATTTTCGGAATTTTTATAACTTTGGGCCTGATGCAGTCCAATCAGTAGAATGGAATAATTATTTTCAAACTGTCCAGTTAGTCCTTTTCTTAAAGTCCCTATCCCGCAATCAACAGGCTAAATTACAACATGTACACCATTTCTAAACCTACTGATGATGTGGTGTACATATATATACATAACTTACATATTTTGAGGCTCCAAACTCTGTAGACACAAAATAAACAGCTTAAACCAGACCCCCAAAACTGGAGCGTCAAATTAAGAGTTTACAACTCATAATTCATTTTACACATGTTCAATCACGGGTATTTTAAGAACCCGTGAATAAACCTATACTTTTAATCGGCACATATACATTATTATATGACCTGAACACCTGGATAGAATTTTGATAAACAGTTTCATATTGTCATTTTGCTGTTATTTTCCCCGGGGTAGAATACAACCTCTGCAAATCCCGCTAGAGGCAGAGGGGTAGGACCCCCCTTCATGTGCATATCATCGCCATATTCCGGTTGAAAGATTTTTGGCAGAGTTTTAATATACTACTTTGTCCAGATTAGACTCTTCTGAACTCCTTGCCAGATTTCAACGAATCTTGGTGTACATGATCAGTACAAAGCCTAGTTGCACCTTTTATTGCCGTGTTCTGGTTGAATGAATTTTGGCAGAGTTATGACCCCTTAATACACTAACTTTGTATAGACTAATTATCCTGAAGCTCTGGCTGGATTTCAACGACACTTCTCAGGGATGATCAGTACAAAGCCTAGTTGCGTATATCATGTTCCGGTTGAATGATATTGGAAAGAGTTATGGCCCCTTATACATAAACTTTATCTTTAGCCAGTAGAGCGTCCTCTTGGGCCTCTTGTTTTTATTCATTTGCATAATCCGTGGCAATTATTCAGTCTATGTTCAGAATTGCGTCTCGGATGTACCCATGCAAGCAAATGTAAAATGTTTGAAAGCTGCTGGGAATTTTCACTGCAGCTTTATGGTTATCCATGCATCTAGCTAATGGAATTAAATAATTGTTCATTCATTTAAGTAAAGGCATCTACGAACATTCGAGATTTGATTCCAGACATGGAGGAATGTCATAGGCTAATGCATATGATATTTATGTATTTATATCCCTTGCTTAGCATTGCCGACACACATGGATCACTTTATTATCGTATGTACAACGATGGCATGTTGGACAAAAGTGTTTTGAGGATTTAATACTTGTTACGTAGCGATTGCAGTAGTATCGTTTCATCCTGATTTGTTTGATAAAATGTATATATTTTTTTATGAATCACAAGAATCAGAATATTGGTTTGAAGTCATTCTTGAGATGTAAATTATGAATTACAAATAACAAAAATATAAATATGATTATAAACTATACCTTATAGTTTGAGATTATTATTTGGGTTTTCGAACTGGAAGTTTTGATGATGGAAGTAACTAACCCGCCAAGTGACGGCAAAATTACACTACAAAACTGTTAATCGAAACTCCATCCAGGTGATCAGGTCAGATAATAATGTATAAGTACCGATTAAAAGTAAAGGTTTATTAACGGGTTCTTAAAATACCCGTGATTGAATATGCGTAAAGTAAATTATGAGTCGGTAACTCTTAATTCTTGATTCAACGCTGCAGTTTTGGGTTTGGCCTGGCTGGTTAAAGCCATTTATATTGTGTCTATAGAGTTTGGATTCCCAGAATAGGTAAATTATATAATTATAGACCTCGTAAGTAGCCTTAAAAACAGTGTACATATGTTGTAAAATTTGCCTGTTGTTGGCAGGATAGCTACTTAAAGTCATCTAGTCCTACCCACTTGTGTCAGTTTTTACAAGTTGCACTGCTGGTCATGTTTATATCTATTATCACTGTAATCATAGCACTGTAAGAGGACATGTCTAGGAACATGATCAAACTGAATACTTGATCTTTCAGTCAGTTATGTGGTTTTATTACATTTCTATGGGTGAAAGATTGGGATTTCTCAGTGAAAGAATATTCATAATCGCTAAATATTAATAATTAACTCCGAACAAAAAAATAACTAACTGTGACGTTGAGTCATGACGTCAATAAAGTATTGCTGGCATCATCTGCCAATAACGTTCAATAAAGCGAATAATTTCGGCTGAAATCATACATAAACTGACTGAAAATATAATAGATTATTAACTGCTGGCTTCGATTATAGGGAAATCCTTCACTTGATGGTAGACGTGTTTTTGTTTTTTCACTCACTCGCATAATGCTCGGGTGAGAAGGTTCTAGGCCCATTTTCCATATTTTATCTCGATGTACATGGAAGATGAGCCTGGCATGTTCATGCCTGTTAGGCGCCATATAACCTGTAATGTGTTGGTGCGCCTTAAAACCCCAATTCAATTCAATTCAATTCATTCGTGAAAAGAGAGAACCACACGTCTACCATCTCGTGAAGGATTTCACTATAAACAGTCAATTAAATCATTTTAGAATTATTTTATTATTAGAGTTTTGTGTTTCTGGGTTTCAAGAACCTCATTGCTCAATGCTCAGTGTGTTCTGAGAATGTAATGAGCTTTAAATTAACTGGTTTCATTAGTCCAATTTTTATCACGGAACCAATCAGAATGCTTCATTCATATTTTCATTTGGTTGTTTTATCATGACATCACTTTCTGGTATTATGACATCACACTCTGGTATAATGTCATCACGGCATGCTATTATGACATCATGTCATGCTATTATGATGCAACTCAGTGTGTTCTCAGAACTGAATGAGCCTTTTAATTGCTGTGAGAAACAGATTAAGACAGTTTGTATCATTCACTCATTGAAACCAAGAATCACAAAATTCTAAAATAGACTGTTCATAATCGATTCCAGCAGTTAAATAATTGATCACAATATATTTACATTCACTTGATATTATCGGTTGAAAATAATTAGCTTTGAATTTCGAATAAAACTTCATTTTTCAAGGAGACGAAGCAACTGTGCACACATAACATTTGTCTCAATTGAAAATGGCTTCCACTGTCTGAAAATACACTGACGGTAGATGTCTCTTGCACCGTTTTTATCATTATCAATCTTCCAAGGCACAGTGGTGCTAAAGCGATGGGAAAATAATGTAAATATAAGAACGGATTCCCATTTGTTCATTGTATAAGTGGTTTTGAACATCAGTAGTGAATGGCATATTTACCATAAAGCACTAATCCTTTTTGTTATTTTGAAGTAAAACTCCCGCAGTTATCAGAAACTAGAGCCTTTTTACAAAATTTGGATTCTGTAATGTTACATAGATCTGCCACTTGCCTGTAAAGCGTATAGCTAAATCTTCTTAAATGTATATCCCTTCTATACTGCTGTATTGTGATACATTTTTCTCCGTCCCGTATTTTTGCATGTTATTGAAGAGATATTATATTGGCAATAAACCATACAATAATTATGGTGTGTCTGCTTTGTGTTTTTAGTTTGAAACCAAAAAAAAAGGGGGGTGGGCGGGGATCAATGAAAGTTGGGAGTTGGGATGGACAAAAATCAGATAATGTTACTCTTATGAAAATAATTGTGAAGAAACTAATTCTGCACTAATAAAGTGCTTATAAAATACTCTCGTGTTTTGTTATAGTATTTTATTAGTGTTGAAGTAAATGAAACATCAAATGCAGTACTTTTAGTTCAGATAGGCCTAGTGTTTGATTAGCGCTTTGCTGTAATAGGCCTGTGAGAAAGTGTTTTGGTGGTCTTCCACTTGTCTTGTAAACCTTTGTGATGTGGTTTGATGGTGTTTCATTTGTCTTGTAAACTTCTTAGAAAATATTTTGATGGTCTTCCATTTGTCTTGTCAACCTTCGAGAAAGTGTTTTGGGATGTTGTGTAAACCTGTGAGAAAGTGTTTTGATGGTCTTCCATTTGTCTTATAAACTTCTTAGAAAGTATTTTGATGGTCTTTCATTTGTCTAGTCAGCCTGTGAGAAAGTGATTTGATGGTCTTCCATTTGTCTTGTAAACTTCTTAGAAAGTATTTTGATGATCTTCCATTTGTCTTGTCAACCTGTGAGAAAGTGATTTGATGGTGTTCCATTTGTCTTGTAAACTTCTTAGAAAGTATTTTGATGGTCTTCCATTTGTCTTGTCAACCTGTGAGAAAGTGATTTGATGGTGTTCCATTTGTCTTGTAAACTTCTTAGAAAGTATTTTGATGGTCTTCCATTTGTCTTGTCAACCTGTGAGAAAGTGATTTGATGGTGTTCCATTTGTCTCGTAAACTTCTTAGAAAGTATTTTGATGATCTTCCATTTGTCTTGTCAACCTGTGAGAAAGTGATTTGATGGTGTTCCATTTGTCTCGTAAACTTCTTAGAAAGTATTTTGATGGTCTTCCATTTGTCTTGTCAACCTGTGAGAAAGTGATTTGATGGTGTTCCATTTGTCTTGTAAACTTCTTAGAAAGTATTTTGATGGTCTTCCATTTGTCTTGTCAACCTGTGAGAAAGTGTTTTGATGGTGTTCCATTTGTCTCGTAAACTTCTTAGAAAGTATTTTGATGATCTTCCATTTGTCTTGTCAACCTGTGAGAATGTGTTTTGATGGTGTTCCATTTGTCTTATAAACCTTCGAGAAAGTGTTTTGATGGGGTTTCATTTGTCTCGTCAACCTGTGAGAAAGTGTTTTGATGGTGTTGCATTTGTCTTGTCAACCTGTGAGAAAGTGTTTTGATGGGGTTTCATTTGTCTCGTCAACATTTGAGAAAGTATTTTGATGGTCTTCCATTTGTCTTGTCAACCTGTGAGAAAGTGATTTGATGGTGTTCCATTTGTCTTGTAAACTTCTTAGAAAGTATTTTGATGATCTTCCATTTGTCTTGTCAACCTGTGAGAAAGTATTTTGATCTTCCATTTGTCTTATAAACCTTCAAGAAAGTGTTTTGATGGTGTTCCATTTGTCTCGTAAACTTCTTAGAAAGTATTTTGATGATCTTCCATTTGTCTTATAAACCTTCGAGAAAGTGTTTTGATGGGGTTTCAATTGTCTCGTCAACCTGTGAGAAAATATTTTGATGGTCTTCCATTTGTCTTGTCAACCTGTGAGAAAGTGATTTGATGGTGTTCCATTTGTCTTGTAAACTTCTTAGAAAGTATTTTGATGATCTTCCATTTGTCTTGTCAACCTGTGAGAAAGTGTTTTGATGGTGTTCCATTTGTCTCGTCAACCTGTGAGAAAGTGTTTTGATGGTGTTGCATTTGTCTTGTAAACCTTCGAGAAAGTGTTTTGTCTTGTAAACCTTCGAGAAAGTGTTTTGATGGTGTTGCATTTGTCTCGTCAACCTGTGAGAAAGTGTTTTGATGGTGTTGCATTTGTCTTGTAAACCTTCGAGAAAGTGTTTTGTCTTGTAAACCTTCGAGAAAGTGTTTTGATGGTGTTGCATTTGTCTCGTCAACCTGTGAGAAAGTGTTTTGATGGGGTTTCATTTGTCTTGTAAACCTGTGAGAAAGTGTTTTGAAGGTGTTGCATTTGTCTCGTAAACCTGTGAGAAAGTGTTTTGATGGTGTTGCATTTGTCTTGTAAACCTTCGAGAAAGTGTTTTGATGGTCTTCCATTTGTCTTGTAAGCCTTTGAGAAAGTGTTTTGATGGTGTACGGTTTGTCTTGTAAACTTTTGTGGATGTCTTTTGATGGTGTTTTATTTGTCTTGTAAACTTCTTAAAAAGTATTTTGATGGTGTTCCATTTTTCTTGTAAACCTGTGAGAAAGTGTTTTGATGGTGTTCCATTTGCCTTGTAAACCTTTGAAAATGTGTTTTGATGGTGATCCATTTGTCTTGCAAACCTTTGAGAAAGTGTTTTGATGGTGTTTCATTTGTCTTGTAAAACCTCTGAGAGTGTTTTGATGGGGTTTCTTTTGTCTTGTAAACCTCTGAGAAAGTGTTTTGATGGTGTCGTGAATACCGGCAACACATTTTATTTCATCTGGAAGTATTCACTCCAAAACTACAAATATCCTCCCTATATTGCACTTAGACCGACAAGTTTGTTCACTAAATTCTCCTCCTACAGTTTCAACAGATTTGGACTAAACTTGCAGCAGGGCATCATTTCACGAGTACTGCCGCATGTTGTCAGAATGCTCTGCCACAGAGTTATGGCCATTTATTCAGGGAACATCCGTTGGTTATACCGATTTCTTGTTTTTAGCTCTACTGGATGACGAGTCGTCCGTATGTTAACTTTTGCCGTGTGGACACTCTAGGGCCTTCATTATTAATCGGATCTTTACGAAACTTTACCAGTGTCTTTATATCAATGAAAACTCGGACAAGTTCGAAAGCAAGCCGGATTGGATTAGTTTCACCAGAGTTATGGCCCTTGTTTTGCTGAAAAATGCCATATTAAGTCTTGTGAACACTCTAGCACCTTTATTTATTATTTGATCTTTACCAAACTTCCAGATTGTTAATATCAATGAATGCTAGGACAAGTTCGAAAACCAGCCAAATCGGATAAGTAACACTGGAGCTATGGCCCTTGTTTTTTATGAAAAATGCCATTTTCAGCCTTGTGATCACTCTAGCAACTTCATTTATTATTTGATCTTAACCAAACTTGCACAGATTGTTAATATGAATGAAAGCTTGGACAAGTTTGAAAACTAGCCAGATCGGATTAATTTCACCGGAGTTACGGCCCTCGTTTTGCTGAAAAATGCCATATTAAGCCTTTTCTTCATTTATTCAGATTGTTAATATCAATAAAAGCTCGGACAAGTTTGAAAAACAGCCAAATCGGATCAGTAACACCGGAGTTATGGCCCTTGTTTTTTCTGGAAAATGCTATTTTCTGCCTCGTGAACACTCTAGTACCTGCATTTATTATTTGATCTTTACCAAACTGGCACAGATTGTTAATACTAATGAAAGCTTGGACAAGTTCGAAAATCAGCTAAATTGGGTCAGTAACACCAGAGTTATGGCCCTTGTTTTTCCTGAAAGACGCCATTTTCTGCCTTGTGAACACTCTACCTTCATTTATTATTTGATCTTTACCAAACTTGCACAGACTGTTAATGAAAGCTAGAACAAGTTCGAAAACCAGCCAAATCAGATCAGTAACACTGTAATGCTGCATGTTGCCCCATTAAGACAATAGGGCTTTGATTTGGCCAGATTTTAATGAAACTTTGCAGGGATGATCAGTACCAGGCCTAGTGGTGCATATCATCACTAGGTTTTGCTTGAATAATTTTTGGCTGAGTTATGGCCCTTTAAAACTTTTACTACACCAACTTTATCTGGACTATTTCTCTTGAACCCTTGGCTGGATTTCAACGAAACTTTGCAGGGATGATCAGTACCAAGCCTAGTTGTGCATGTTATCGCCGTATTTGGGTTGAACGATTTTTGGCTGAGTTATGGCCCTTCAAAGGTTTTAATATACAAATTATGTACGGACTACATTATCCTGAACCCCTGACCGGATTTCAAACTGCTGGGATGATCAGTACCAGGCCTAGTTGTGCATGTCATCGCCGTGTTCCGGTTGATTTTTATGGTGTTACAGCCCTTTAAAGGTTTTGATACACAAACTTTATCAAGACTAGTCTCTTCTGAACTCCTGGCTGAATTTGAACGAATTTTGGCAGGCATGAGAAGTACCAAGCCTATCATCGCTGTGTTCCGGTTGAATGAGTTATGGCCTAATATACACAAACTTTATACAGACAATTTTTCCTAAACCCCTGGCTCAATTTCAGTGAAACTTGGCAGGAATGATCAGTACCAAGCCTAGTTGCGCATGTTGTGTTCCACATCAAAGATTCCATATAGCCAGTAGAGCGATACAAGTCCTCTTGGGCCTCTTGTTTCATCTTTACTAGACTTGTTTAGATTGTTTATTCAATAAACGCTTGAAAAAGTTTGCAAACCAGCCATATCTGATATCTCATCTTCCCCCTATATGTTATAAGAGCCATGTTAGCATGTAGCGCGTCCACAGACCCTCTTGGGTCTCGTCCCAATAAATAAACAAGGGCTCGGAGTAGCTTGTTTATTATTTTTATTTTACTCAGTTAATATTGATTGCAGTCCAAGTATTCTTGCATATCGGATAAGGCTATCCATGTTTTACATGGGGGATGAAAAGTTTATCTTTATGGGTAAAGATAAGTCACGCGTGCACCAACATCCAGCTATGTAGGAAAACATGCAAAAATGTTAGTAGCTGGTGGCATCAACGCACAACATGTCTCTGATATGAAAGAAAACGAATCTATCATGGGTATTCGGTTCAGACAGGGAATTCCATGATTGCAGGGTTAACCTAATCAGTGGTTGACACCTCTTAATGGTTGGAAAAGCCCAACAACAACTTTTAGGGTAAAGGATTGGGATATATTGGGGTATGTATAGACCCTCATTGTTTTGCAATCCCACTGTAGTTAGGGAAATATTCCCTTTTGTTCTTAACACACTGAGAGTGAGAAATAGTCACTTCTGTTCTTAAATACACGGAGCAAGAATGTCCCTTCTGTTCTTAAAATAGATTGGGCTGGAAAAAGTCCCTTCTTTCCTTATACATGGAGTACTAAAAAGTCCTTGTTCTTATACAGTGAGCTCAAAAAAGTCCCTTCAGTTCTTAGTTTTACGTATGGCGGGAGGTGTACAGTACTGGTTCTACCGAGGAAAAGTGTGCGTCTGCCTCCGCCACAAAAAAAAATAATATTGACCGTCATATACATGTATAACCTTGCATGTGTTGAAAATGACATAAAACACCATACAAACTGTTCATACACATTGATTTGGAAAAAGTATCTTATACACTGAGCTGGAAAAAGTCCCTTCTTTTCTTATACACTGAGCTGGAAAAAGTCCCTTCTGTTTTTATCATACATAGAGCGGGAAAATACCCTTCTTTTATTAACATACATCGAGCAGGAAAAAGTCCCTTCTGTTCTTATATATGGAGCAGAAAAAGTCCCTTCTGTTCTTAACATACAGCGAGCGGGTATATCCCTTCTGTCTTTATACATATGGAGTGGGAAAAAATCCATGTCCTTTACACACACAGACCGAGCAAAGCTTATGTCTTGCTCATCATTTTCATTATAAAAGTGGATAATATACAAAAGAAACAAACTCCGCGACATTTAGACCTTTTATTCTTTTGAGCCAATGACATCAGAGATGTAAATATTCTCCTTGTAACTATGGTAACAAGACATGTAAACAGACTCTTTCTACAAAATAGTTTTTACAATTAGTAATAATTAGTTATAAAAAAGTTGATTATTTGAATAAAAGCAAAGTGGATGAAATTTTATATGTAATACAAATAAGCATGAATTGCATTTTTTACAATGATTTGAACCATTTCACAAAATTGTGACTCATACTTTGTATATTATAAAATATAAATCTAATTTTCATTAAAAAAATCGACAAAAATGTAGGATTAAAAATAAGGTAACTGCACGAAGCATAAACATGAATAGTAGTGGGCTGTATAGAATGACCAACACATTTTTGACTTCAGTAACAATTCGTAACATTGTCATTATAAATACGAAACTGATATCCTACCATATCTGCGATCAAGAGAAAATGTAAAAAGACTAGCCATTACCCGACTCAACTCACATATCGAGTAGGAAGTTCTACTCGGACAGAAGTGACACGAGCGTCCGATTTACTCTCTTCCAAAAGCTGTTTGGCCTTTTATTAAACGCTCTTCAGGAATTATTTTTTTTACAAAACCTGGGAAAGCACTGTCATAGAAACGTTTAAAGTATTAAACCATGGATTACCTACGTTCTGAGTTCAAATAATATAATCCTCAATAAGACTGACTTCCATCAACCTAGGCTTAATCTCGGACAATCCTGGTCGTCACCAAGCTTTCTGACTAGACTTTTTCTTCTTCAAATTAAACAAACATTTTTCACACGTTAACAACACTGAAAGAATACCGTACAAGTTTTCACAACCAGATAAAAGTAAACCCCAAAATTATACAATACAGAAACTACTGACATATAAACACTGATAATATATTGAGTTTAAAATTATTTTTAAAAGAAATAAAAAGAATCTTTGGTAAGAAATTCTATGGAATATTAAAACACTCAGTTGGATGTTGAAAATATGCTTAAAACAATTAACACACACATTTACAACAGCCAGAATTATTAAAAGTATTATTAACAACAACAAAAAAACAACACCATAAAATGTTAGTTAGTTTAAGGCTATATGATTTGTAGTAAAAAGCATGCACAATGAAATCTAAGATGTCTGAATATTGTTCAATGAAGTTTAAATGTGTTTACACCTTTATCTTGTGAACAATAAACCAAATATGTAAACTTGGTCATGTTTGTATTCATCAATAAAACTTGTAAATGAATTGTTTATGTTTATTATACAAGGCTATTAGGGACCAGATAAAGGTGTAAAGGTAAATAGCTACACTATTTTCATAAAAAACTCTTTGGATACAGCAAGTTCTATTTTTTTATCCATTTTCAATACAGTTTCTACAACATTTATTTTAATATTCATGCATTTTATTTTTTTTATTGAAAATCTCTTTTTATATATATAGTAGAGAGCAGTCGGGAGGATTTAGTCCAGTCTGAACTAAACAGTTTATTAATTGGTCATTGTTGATGATTAATGGTAGAGACCGAATGCAATTAACAGTGGTTTCCATCGATACAGTTTTGGAAAAATATAACCTTGAGGCAGATTACAGCTGAACAGCACTTATTTCATCAATATAGATAGTCACAACATGGATGCTCACATACATAATTGTAGGAACCAATCAGATTTCAGATCTGACCAACTGTTATATACAACAGGGGTGTATATAACAGGGGTGCATTCAGTTGGGAGTGCATTCAGTGCGTGCTCTAAATAAAATCTGAAAAGTTACTAAAACAAGAGGTCAATGACATTGAAGCTCTACTGATAGATTTTGATAGCTAGATCAGCATTCCTGTGAAGTTTCATGAAAACCAGTCATGTAGTTTCGGAGTAGTCGTTACAAGAGTATATAACTCTATGTAAACAAAGATGGCCGCTGCAGCCATGTTTAATGTTGAATCAAAATAATTTTCAACAAGGACCAACAAGAAACTCCCACATCAATATCACTTTAGTTTTCAAGAAGTAGTTGCTACAAATTTGGTTTTTTTAAAAATCTATTTTTAGCCATGGTGGCCATCTTGAATTTCCGTCCGACCTGAAAATTTGCTAGGATCAACTATGGCCATGTATGAAAGCCAAATCAAAATGAACTTTGGTTAGGACCAACTACATGTTGTGGCAGTGATTTTGGTAAAGGTTCCAAATCAATATCACTTATATTTTTTCAGAAGTAGTCACCACAAAATCACATTTTTTAACCTATCTTCAGCCGTTGCTAGGATCAACTAGACATCAGGAGCAACCTTCATGTGAAGTTTCATGAAAATCCGTCAAGTAATTTCAGAGGAGTAGTTGCCGCAAGTTTTTCCTACATAACTCTATATAAACAAACATGGCCACTGGCAGCCATGTTTGACATGGAATCAAAATGAATCTTGTTTTGGACCAAGTACATGTCGCACCAGTAATTTTGGTTAAAGGTTCCAATTCAATATCACGTACGGTTTTTGAGAAGTAGTCGTCACAAATGTCGCATTTTTAAAATCTATTTTTAGCTGTGGCGGCCATCTTGAATTTCCTACCGACCTGAATTTTTGCTAGGATCAACTAGACACCAAGAGCATCATTCCTGTCAAGTTCCATGAAATTCCATTAAGTAGTTTCAGAGAAGTAGTTGCCACAAGTTTTTCCTATATAACTCTATGTAAACAAAGATGGCGGCTGGCGGCCGTGTTTGAAATCCAATCAAAATGAACTTTGGTTAGGACTAACTACTTGTCGTGCCATTCATTTTGGTAAAGGCTCAAAATCAATATCACATACGGTTTTTGAGAAGGAGTCTCTACAAAATTGCATTTTTAAAATCTATTTTTAGCCGTGACGGCCATAATGAATTTCCGGTTGACCTCAAATTTTCCTAGTATCAACTAGACATCAAGAGCAACCTTCCTGTGAAGTTTCATGAAAATCTATCGAGTAGTTTCAGAGTAGTCGCCACAAGTTTTTCCTATATAACTCTATGTAAACAAAGATGGCCGCTGGCGGCCATGTTTGACATCGAATCAAAATGAATCTTGGTTAGGATCAAGTACATGTCGCACCAGTCATTTTGATAAAGGTTCCAATTCAATATCACTTACATTTATTGAGAAGTAGTCGCCACAAAGTCCCATTTTTAAAAATCTATTTTTAGCAGTGGTGGCCATCTTGAATTTCCTACCAATCTGAAATTTTGCTAGGATCAACTAGGCATCGAGCGCAACATTCCTGTCAAGTTCCATGAAATTCCAACAAGTAATTTCAGAGGAGTAGTCGCCACAAGTTTTTCCTATATAACTCTACGTAAACAAAGATGGCCACTGGCGGCCACAGAGGAGTAGTCGCCACAAAAAAGTTTACGGACGGACAGACAGTCGGACGGACGAATCACCACGGCATAAGCACTGCTGATCTTTGATCAGTCAAGCTAAAAAAAAACATGTAAAAAGCTTTTTTTTCTTCTTTTTTTGGTTGTCAACAACTATCTCAAATCCTGTATTCGCCACTGTACAATTCAAAATTGCAGGCATCTGCATTCCTCTGACCCATAGAAAATATCCGGGCTCAAGCCCCACACAAGACTTCATTTATTAAAACAAAATTACGTTAAAATATTTGAATATTTGTTGTCCACGGATTAAATCTGAATGGTTTCTACAATTCTGCATGCAAGTATTCTACTACATTACAATACACACTCAAAAACATATATAAACAACTACAAATGGAATGATACAAATTCACATCAAGTTTGGCAATGTTTGGCATCAGAATAAAATAATCACAAGTACACAGTCTTTTTTCAGTTTTTAACAAAACAAGACGGAATAACGGAATAATTTTGATTTTTTTCGGCATTCAGTTTTTCCTGAGCAAACAAGAGAATATATCATTTTATTCTTGTGTATTTCCTTATTAAAGGTTCTATTAACTATTATATAATTAATGTATTTCCTTATTAAAGGTCCTATTAACTATTATATAATTAATGTATTTCCTTATTAAAGGTCCTAAACTAGTGTGTGTTTGTAATCAATTGCGTTTTACCGCACAAAAACACAAAATGGTTCTATGAACCAGACGGGTATAAATCAATATCTAGTTCAAACTGGTTTGTGTTTTGTGGTGCACCGACACTAGGCCATGTGGTGCTAACAGGAATATATCAATTGAATTGAATAGATGAACTGGGTTACACAAGTCACGAACACAAAAATGTTTTATGGCGCCAGCAGGAATGAATGGTGAATCAAGTTGAAAAATGTTTTACGGTGCAACAAGCCAAAAACAAGAGGTCAATGACCTTGAAGCTCTACTGATTGATTTTGATTTCAGGAAGTAGCGACTACAAACTTGATTTTTGAAAATCTATTTTTAGCCGTGGCGGCCATCTTGAATTTCCGGCCGACCTGAAATTTTGCTAGGATCATTTAGACATCAAGAGCAACATTTCTGTGAAGTTTCATGAAAATCCGTCAAGTAGTTTCAGAGGAGTAGTCGCTACAAGTTTTCATTATATAACTCTATGTAAACAAAGATGGCCACTGGCAGCCATGTTTAACGTCGAATCAAAATAATGTTCAACTCATATAACCATCATGTCATGCTGATCATTTTAGAAAAAGTCCCATATCAATATCTCTTAAAGTTTTCAAGAAGTCATCGCTACAATCTTATTTTTTTTAAATCTATTTTTAGCCGTGGCGGCCATCTTGATTTTCCGGCCGACCTGAAATTTTGCTAGGATCAATAAGACATCAAGAGCAACATTCCTGTGAAGTTTTATGAAAATCCGTAAAGTAGTTTCAGAGGAGTAGTCGCTACAAGTTTTCATTATATAACTCTATGTAAACAAAGATGGCCACTGGCAGCCATGTTTAACGTCTAATCAAAACGATTTTCGACAAGGACCAACATCATGTCATGCTGATCATTTTAGAAAAAGTCCCATATCAATATCTCTTATAGTTTTCAAGAAGTAGTCGCTACAAACTTATTTTTTAAAAATCTATTTTTAGCCGTGGCGGCCATCTTGAATTTCCGGCCGACCTGATATTTTGCTAGGATCAATTAGACATCAAGAGCAACATTCTTGTGAAGTTTCATGAAAATCCGTCAAGTAGTTTCAGAGGAGTAGTCGCTACAAGTTTTCATTATATAACTCTATGTAAACAAAGATGGCCGGCAGCCATGTTTAACGTCGAATCAAAACGATTTTCGACAAGGACCAACATCATGTCTTTAGAAAAAGTCCCATATCAATATCACTTATAGTTTTCAAGAAGTAGTCGCTACAAACTTGTATTTTGAAAATCTATTTTTAGCCATGGCGGCCATCTTGAATTTCCGGCCGACCTGAAATTTTGCTAGGATCAATAAGATATCAAGAGCAACATTTCTGTGAAGTTTCATGAAAATCCGTCAAGTAGTTTCAGAGGAGTAGTCGCTACAAGTTTTCATTATATAACTATGTAAACAAAGATGGCCACTGGCAGCCATGTTTAATGTAGAATCAAAATAATGTTCGAATCGGATAACCATCATGTCATGCTGATCATTTTAGAAAAAGTCCCATATCAATATCACTTATAGTTTTCAAGAAGTAGTCGCTACAAACTTATTTTTTAAAAATCTATTTTTAACTGTGGCAGCCATCTTGAATTTCTGGCCGATCTGAAATTTTGCTAGGATCAATTAGACATTAAGAGCAACATTCCTGTAAAGTTTCATGAAAATCCGCCAAGTAGTTTCAGAGGAGTAGTCGCTACAAGTTTTTACTATATAACTCTATGTAAACAAAGATGGCCGCTGGCAGCCACGTTTAACGTCGAATCAAAACGATTTTTGATAAGGACCAACATCATGTCATGCTGATCATTTTAGAAAAAGTCCCATATCAATATCACTTATAGTTTTCAAGAAGTAGTCGCTACAAACTTGTATTTTGAAAATTTATTTTTAGCCGTGGCGGCCATCTTGAATTTCCGGCCGACCTGAAATTTTGCTAGGATCATTTAGACATCAAGAGCAACATTCCTGTGAAGTTTCATGAAAATCCGCCAAGTAGTTTCAGAGGAGTAGTCGCTACAAGTTTTTACTATATAACTCTATGTAAACAAAGATGGCCGCTGGCAGCCACGTTTAACGTCGAATCAAAATGATTTTCGACAAGGACCAACATCATGTCATGCTGATCATTTTAGAAAAAGTCCCATATCAATATCACTTATAGTTTTCAAGAAGTAGTCGCTACAAACTTGAATTTAAAAAATCAATTTTTTTTAGCTTTGGCGGCCATCTTGGATTTCACATCAACATGAATTTTTGCTAGGATCAACTAGACTTCATGGGCAACATTTCTGTAAATTTTATGAATATCCATCCAGTAGTTTCAGAGGAGTAGTCGCTACAAATAAAAGTTAACGGACGGACGGACGGACGGACGGACAGACGGACGGACGACGGACGCCGCACCACGGCATAAGCTCTGCTGATCTCTGATCAGTAGAGCTAAAAAGGTTAAATTGCGGCATCAGAAATGAAAAATGAATCTAGTAGGCTATAAAAGCATCAAAAGATTTCATGAAAAGATGTAGAAATGGTTGGAGGCAGTTTAATTATGTTGTAATCAACTTATACTGCGGATTATCCAGTCTTCATCAGGAACCCCGTGTGGCTTCAGCTATTTGAATAGCGGCAGAAAACCATGATCAGGGCTCAAGGGTAAATGGAGTGTCTATAACAGATTTTGCAGCAACTCTGCAGTTCTGCAGATTCTTCTAACATGCAGTTGGTTGCACATTCTGCATATTTTTTTATTTCATTCGATGGGTGGGCCTGGAATGTTCATTCCTGCTGGTGCCATAACTATGACAGTGATGGGTGGGCCTGGAATGTTCATTCCTGCTGGTGCCATAACTATGACAGTGATGGGTGGGCCTGGAATGTTCATTCCTGCTGGTGCCATAACTATGACAGTGATGGGTGGGCCTGGAATGTTCATTCCTGCTGGTGCCATAGCTATGACAGTGATGGATGGGCCTGGAATGTTCATTCCTGCTGGGGCCATAACTATGACAGTGATGGGTGGGCCTGGAATGTTCATTCCTGCTGGGGCCATAACTATGACAGTGATGGGTGGGCCTGGAATGTTCATTCCTGCTGGGGCCATAACTATGACAGTGATGGGTGGGCCTGGAATGTTCATTCCTGCTGGGGCCATAACTATGACAGTGATGGGTGGGCCTGGAATGTTCATTCCTGCTGGGGCCATAACTATGACAGTGATGGGTGGGCCTGGAATGTTCATTCCTGCTGGGGCCATAACTATGACAGTGATGGGTGGGCCTGGAATGTTCATTCCTGCTGGTGCCATAACTATGACAGTGATGGGTGGGCCTGGACTGTTCATTCCTGCTGGTGCCATAACTATGACAGTGATGGATGGGCCTGGAATGTTCATTCCTGCTGGGGCCATAACTATGACAGCGATGGGTGGGCCTGGAATGTTCATTCCTGCTGGTGCCATAACTATGACAGTGATGGGTGGGCCTGGAATGTTCATTCCTGCTGGTGCCATAACTATGACAGTGATGGGTGGGCCTGGAATGTTCATTCCTGCAGGTGCCATAACTATGACAGTGATGGGTGGGCCTGGAATGTTCATTCCTGCTGGCGCCATAACTATGACAGTGATGGGTGGGCCTGGAATGTTCATTCCTGCTGGTGCCATAACTATGACAGTGATGGGGGGGCCTGGAATGTTCATTCCTGCTGGTGCCATACCTATGACAGTGATGGGTGGGCCTGGACTGTTCATTACTGCTGGTGCCATAATTATGACAGCGATGGGTGGGCCTGGAATGTTCATTCCTGCTGGTGCCATAGCTATGACAGCGATGGATGGGCCTGGAATGTTCATTCCTGCTGGGGCCATAACTATGACAGCGATGGGTGGGCCTGGAATGTTCATTCCTGCTGGGGCCATAACTATGACAGAGATGGGTGGGCCTGGAATGTTCATTCCTGCTGGGGCCATAACTATGACAGCGATGGGTGGGCCTGGAATGTTCATTCCTGCTGGGGCCATAACTATGACAGTGATGGGTGGGCCTGGACTGTTCATTCCTGCTGGGGCCATAACTATGACAGTGATGGGTGGGCCTGGAATGTTCATTACTGCTGGTGCCATAACTATGACAGTGATGGGTGGGCCTGGAATGTTCATTCCTGCTGGTGCCATAACTATGACAGCAATGGGTGGGCCTGGAATGTTCATTCCTGCTGGGGCCATAACTATGACAGTGATGGGTGGGCCTGGAATGTTCATTCCTGCTGGGGCCATAACTATGACAGTGATGGGTGGGCCTGGACTGTTCATTACTGCTGGTGCCATAACTATGACAGCGTTGGGTGGGCCTGGAATGTTTATTCCTGCTGGTGCCATAACTATGACAGCGATGGGTGGGCCTGGAATGTTCATTCCTGCTGGTGCCATAACTATGACAGCGATGGGTGGGCCTGGAATGTTCATTCCTGCTGGTGCCATTACTATGACAGCGATGGGTGGGCCTGGAATGTTCATTCCTGCTGGTGCCATAACTATGACAGTGATGGGTGGGCCTGGAATGTTCATTCCTGCTGGTGCCATAACTATGACAGCGATGGGTGGGCCTGGAATGTTCATTCCTGCTGGTGCCATAACTATGACAGCGATGGGTGGGCCTGGAATGTTCATTCCTGCTGGGGCCATAACTATGACAGTGATGGGTGGGCCTGGACTGTTCATTCCTGCTGGAGCCATAACTATGACAGTGATGGGTGGGCCTGGAATGTTCATTACTGCTGGTGCCATAACTATGACAGCGTTGGGTGGGCCTGGAATGTTCATTCCTGCTGGTGCCATAACTATGACAGCGATGGGTGGGCCTGGAATGTTCATTCCTGCTGGGGCCATAACTATGACAGTGATGGGTGGGCCTGGAATGTTCATTCCTGCTGGGGCCATAACTATGACAGTGATGGGTGGGCCTGGACTGTTCATTACTGCTGGTGCCATAACTATGACAGCGTTGGGTGGGCCTGGAATGTTTATTCCTGCTGGTGCCATAACTATGACAGTTGGGTGGGCCTGGAATGTTCATTCCTGCTGGTGCCATAACTATGACAGCGATGGGTGGGCCTGGAATGTTCATTCCTGCTGGTGCCATAACTATGACAGTGATGGGTGGGCCTGGAATGTTCATTCCTGCTGGTGCCATAACTATGACAGTGATGGGTGGGCCTGGAATGTTCATTCCTGCTGGTGCCATAACTATGACAGCGATGGGTGGGCCTGGAATGTTCATTCCTGCTGGTGCCATAACTATGACAGCGATGGGTGGGCCTGGAATTTTCATTCCTGCTGGTGCCATAACTATGACAGCGATGGATGGGCCTGGACTGTTCATTCCTGCTGGTGCCATAACTATGACAGTGATGGGTGGGCCTGGAATGTTCATTCCTGCTGGTGCCATAACTATGACAGTAATGGATGGGCCTGGAATGTTCATTCCTGCTGGTGCCATAACTATGACAGTGATGGGTGGGCCTGGAATGTTCATTCCTGCTGGTGCCATAACTATGACAGTAATGGGTGGGCTTGGAATGTTCATTCCTGCTGGTGCCATAACTATGACAGCGATGGGTGGGCCTGGAATGTTCATTCCTGCTGGTGCCATAACTATGACAGTGATGGATGGGCCTGGAATGTTCATTCCTGCTGGTGCCATAACTATGACAGTGATGGATGGGCCTGGAATGTTCATTCCTGCTGGTGCCATAACTATGACAGAGATGGGTGGGCCTGGACTGTTCATTCCTGCTGGTGCCATAGCTATGACAGTGATGGATGGGCCTGGAATGTTCATTCCTGCTGGTGCCATAACTATGACAGTGATGGGTGGGCCTGGAATGTTCATTCCTGCTGGTGCCATAACTATGCCAGTGATGGGTGGGCTTGGAATGTTCATTCCTGCTGGTGCCATAACTATGACAGCGATGGGTGGGCCTGGAATGTTCATTCCTGCTGGTGCCATAACTATGACAGTGATGGATGGGCCTGGAATGTTCATTCCTGCTGGTGCCATAACTATGACAGTGATGGATGGGCCTGGAATGTTCATTCCTGCTGGTGCCATAACTATGACAGAGATGGGTGGGCCTGGACTGTTCATTCCTGCTGGTGCCATAGCTATGACAGTGATGGATGGGCCTGGAATGTTCATTCCTGCTGGTGCCATAACTATGACAGTGATGGGTGGGCCTGGAATGTTCATTCCTGCTGGTGCCATAACTATGCCAGTGATGGGTGGGCCTGGAATGTTCATTCCTGCTGGTGCCATAGCTATGACAGTGATGGATGGGCCTGGAATGTTCATTCCTGCTGGTGCCATAACTATGACAGAGATGGGTGGGCCTGGAATGTTCATTCCTGCTGGTGCCATAACTATGACAGTGATGGGTGGGCCTGGAATGTTCATTCCTGCTGGTGCCATAACTATGACAGCGATGGGTGGGCCTGGACTGTTCATTCCTGCTGGTGCCATAACTATGACAGCGATGGGTGGGCCTGGACTGTTCATTCCTGCTGGTGCCATAACTATGACAGCGATGGGTGGGCCTGGAATGTTCATTCCTGCTGGTGCCATAACTATGACAGTGATGGGTGGGCCTGGAATGTTCATTCCTGCTGGTGCCATAACTATGACAGTGATGGGTGGGCCTGGAATGTTCATTCCTGCTGGTGCCATAACTATGACAGCGATGGGTGGGCCTGGAATGTTCATTCCTGCTGGTGCCATAACTATGACAGCGATGGGTGGGCCTGGAATGTTCATTCCTGCTGGTGCCATAACTATGACAGCGATGGATGGGCCTGGACTGTTCATTCCTGCTGGTGCCATAACTATGACAGTGATGGGTGGGCATGGACTGTTCATTCCTGCTGGTGCCATAACTATGACAGCGATGGGTGGGCCTGGACTGTTCATTCCTGCTGGTGCCATAACTATGACAGTGATGGGTGGGCATGGACTGTTCATTCCTGCTGGTGCAATAACTATGACAGTGATGGGTGGGCCTGGAATGTTCATTCCTGCTGGTGCCATAACTATGACAGTGATGGGTGGGCCTGGACTGTTCATTCCTGCTGGTGCCATAGCTATGACAGTGATGGGTGGGCCTGGAATGTTCATTCCTGCTGGTGCCATAACTATGACAGTGATGGGTGGGCCTGGATTGTTCATTCCTGCTGGTGCCATAACTATGACAGTGATGGGTGGGCCTGGAATATTCATTACTGCTGGTGCCATAGCTATGACAGTGATGGGTGGGCCTGGAATGTTCATTCCTGCTGGCGCCATAACTATGACAGTGATGGGTGGGCCTGGATTGTTCATTCCTGCTGGTGCCATAACTATGATAGTGATGGGTGGGCCTGGAATGTTCATTACTGCTGGTGCCATAGCTATGACAGTGATGGGTGGGCCTGGAATGTTCATTTTTGCTGGTGCCATAACTATGACAGTGATGGGTGGGCCTGGAATGTTCATTCCTGCTGGTGCCATAACTAGGACAGTGATGGGTGGGCCTGGAATGTTCATTTTTGCTGGTGCCATAACTATGACAGTGATGGGTGGGCCTGGAATGTTCATTCCTTCTGGTACCATAACTATGACAGTAATGATAGGGCTTGGAATGTTCATTCCTGCTGGTGCCATAACTATGACAGTGATGGGTGGGCCTGGAATGTTCATTCCTGCTGGTGCCATAACTATGACAGTTGTTTTCATCAAAACTGACAGACCAATATATTTTTTTATCAGAAATTTTGATAGCAAAAACTGAAAACAGACAATGTACCTTAAACCATAAATTATGTACAACTAATTACTCCAGACACTACAATTATACAAAACGATTAGTAAGAAGACATTATAAACTTTATAAAACTTTCACTTTTTTGTTCTTTTGCAAGAAGCATGCCTTATCTGTTTAATGACATTACGAGCAATGTATGGATTCTCGTAAATATCAAAATATCGTTTTATTATAAAATACGTAAAAATATATTATCAAATTCCTGGGGGTAAAAAGCTGAACAAATATCTTCAAAATATTGAAATATATTGGTTTAATCACAACCTTAAACACTTTTGATTAATACGTACTGTTAAAACTTTATCACAACTAAATATAATAACAACTGCAGGATACATTAAATCTAACCATTAAGAGTGATTAATATCTGTTATTATGCAAAATTAATATGCCATATTATAGTTTGGTTAACAGTTGATTAATATGATACGAAGTGTGGAATTAAAGACCACTTAAGACTACTTCACCATGTTACCTCTTAAACCTCAACCCGCTACATATATATAATGGACTGTTCTTTGAATTAAGACCATTCCATTGATGTGACAAAGGGGTGTTTTGTGGGAAATGACTGATCAGACATTGTAAACCCTGATGATCATCCTAGAAGATGAAGTTTCTCACCAGACATATTGCCTCCACCAGGGGGCAATCATACGCCGGGCCTAGGAGATGAAAATTTTCATCAGACATATTGCCTCCAGCAGGGGACGATCACACGCTGGGCCCAGGAGATGAAGTTTCTCATCAGACACATTGCCTCCATCAGGGGGCGATCACATGCGGGGTCTAGGAGATGAAGTTTCTCACTAGACATATTCCCTCCAGCAGGGAGCAATCACACGCGGGGCCTTGGAGATGAAGTTTCTCACCAGAGATATCGCCTCCAGCAGGGGGCGACGGCGACCACACGCCTTATACACTGAGCTACCAAGGTCACGTGCATGAACACTTAACAGTTTATCAAATAAAGGATTGGAAAGCAAGAAAACACGTGTTTAACAGCTTTGTTCTTTTCATCTTAAGTACACATGCTTTAACAGTATTCTAGAAAATTTGTCACATCTTGAAATAATACATTAAAACCAATATGCAGCATTTCGACATTTAAAGTTTTTTTTAAGGAAGATTTGTCCCAAAATCTGCGAAATTTTATAAAAATAAGCGAATTTTTATCTAATATTTTAATACATTAACTCTTTTTAAAAAATTTGATGATAATATAGGAAAATATCAGTTAAGAGCTTTTTAATTTGACCTCTTTTCATAATTGTTTTCAGTGAAATTTTCAAAACTTCCAGATTTCAACTTCCAGAGCCAAACTTCAGTTAGTTTTGGTCTCACAGAGTGAGATATCACATATATGCCAGACAAAGAGAGATATCACATATATGCCGGACAGAGTGAGATTATCACATATATACCGGACAGAGTGAGATTATCACATGTAACGGTATGCAGGATTAAAATGATTCATCACACAGAATGAAATACTAGTGATAAATTGTTGACAAGTGTGACATGGCCTTTAACAGTCCTTAAAGGCAGTTGGAAATGTATATGCCTAAAATAAAATAAGATAACTTTATAAGAAATTATATTTCCAAAGTTGGTATTCCAAAACAAAGTGACTGTCTCATGAAAGTTTCGAGAAATTCTACATTTCTGAAAACATCTGGTAGTCTCTAATGGCAGCAGTCGGTCAAGCTAGATTTCGTATACAAAAGAGGTACAGACAACATGCAACACTTTTTTTTATAAATAAAATTTCTACAGACTAAAAAGAACGAACAAACCATGACTCTTAATTTGCAATACCAATACACCACACTTCTGAAAATGAGAGATGAAATACATTCTTTCAAACATTTGAAGGTTCAAAATGTCTGACACACACACACAATTGTTTGAGGTAGATTATCACATACAGTTTTGGCCTTGAATTATTTTGACAATGAACAATCGCAGAACGTGGTATTACATAAATCAATAATCAATACAGACACTATAATTTCTGTGTGTAAACTATTTTGCTCACATCAGTATACAACTAATTGAATTGAATTGGGGTTTTAAGGCGCACCAACACATGAAAGGTTATATGGCGCCTAAAAGGAATCAACATGCCAGCTCATCCTCCATGTACATCGAGATAAAATATGGAGAACGGGCCTAGAACCTTCTCACCCTGAACTGCAGAGTTGCTGCAAATTCTATTGTAGACACTCCATTTACGTTATAGTTTTTCTGCCACTGCTCTAGTGATATGAGCGAGATGGCACCTGAAAGAATGCAGGGGTCATGATGAAGACCTTTAATGAGCATGAACAAAAAATGATAAAATGAACATGAATTTGTGTGTGTGTGTGGGGGGTGGGGGGAGGGTTCTACAACCACACGGGGCAGTATACAATGAGCAGACCTTATCCGCACCAAGCAGTTTGTGACTTTGGCAAATTTATTACAGATATGGATGAAAACAATTCTTCTTACATAAATATATCCAAAATACATCAGTATTATTAATGTAAGAGGGAAAAATAAATGTTTCATTTTTTAACCCAGTCCTAATTTTTGTCATGATTTTTACAAAACCAACTGAAAACCATGCGATTGTCACAAGCTGCCCAAGTACCATCTTCAGATGTGCTTAGTGCACTATCCCGAACAGTATCTTGTTGTAGAACTGCGGATCCTACGCGACTCACAAATTGAAAGAGCTAGTGACAGGGCAATGTCCACGTATGTATTGGATGTCGGGAAGCTAGTCCACGTATGTACTGGATGTCGGGAAGCTAGTCCACGTATGTACTGGATGTCGGGAAGCTAATCCACGTATGTACTGGATGTCGGGAAGCTAGTGACACGGCAATGTCCATGTATGTATTGGATGTCGGGACGGACTTTAGCATTAGATGGCTGGGCAAAGGTGCAGGAAATGGAAGGACCTGGCTCCCCTGATACAACACAAAGCCTCCATGGTAGGGTATCTGTTCTCATCCTGATAAATCTGAGGGGAAATGACGTGGATAACATAAAATTACAGAATTCAAGGCAATGATAAAGAGAGAGGGAGGTCTGGTCAGATATACTGTGGAGAAATTTAAATGAGAAAGAGATTGGTAAAATGGAGGCAAGGAGGAGCAACCTAGATGTTAATTTTTTTAGCTGCGGCCATATATCTTCATGTATTTAGTTTCTGTACAAGAAATCTTGAATAAAAATTAAGTGTTGTTTAATATTTTATTTCCTTGTGAAAAATAAATTTCACAATCTCAATCTGCCATTCCTAAATAAATGGCCAGATGACATGTTTTTTCTGCGGAGCTATCGTCAACATTGAAACAACAGAAGACCTGGAATGTGGTATAGGATGAGCTAGAGGAAGGAATATCTTTGGACATGTATACATGAGTGTATGGGAAACAGGTTTCTATAGAATGATTATGCTGATATGATATATTTACACTGAAAAACGTATTGAAAAAAATAAATTCATGCTTCAATAAAAAATATATTTGATAATTTTTTCCCAGCACAATGCTTTGTGATATGTTAACAAATGAAGTCTAAATTTTGACCAGCAAACACATTCAATTATGCATATCTATCGAAAATAGTATGTATACAAAATTATTTAATCATGCATATTTATCTAACAAGTGTACCAATACTAATATTAAACAAATAATTGAGTACAATAATATTTTAAAACCGATATCCCGGCGCCATGGGTTTTCAACGACGTAAGCATAAATCTAACGGTAGATGGCAAAAATCCAATGTATACTAAAGGAAAAAGAAACACGACATGGAAATTTCCGCTATATATTGTATGTACAATATGCTGCTGTTAATGGAATGGTACATGGCTACGCAAATCTTTCCTTTTGGAAAAAAGCCTAAAATAACATGTAACACAGCAAATATTATTCCTGCAAAGTTTCATTATTGACAGAGTATGCGTTTGGCGCAAACTTAGGATGCAACATTTTGCAAACTCTTTACATTACAGTACTGAACTGACTCAATTTTTCGAAGAGGAACTTCAACATTTATGAATTTCTCTAACTGCAACTTTTTTTTTTTTACAAAACATCTTGGGATTTCCTTGGAATATATATGGAATTAAGTGTGCAGTATATACAATATATAGTTGTGTTTCTTTTTCCTTTCAGTGTATTTCAAATTCAAAATAGTTTCACTCGAACTAAAAACATATCAAAGAATTTCATGAAATAAAAATTAAACGTGTTCGATCTTAGTTTGTTCACATTTGAAACAATATGGAGGGTACCCATCATGTATGTCCGGTGATCTACGTCATATGTTTTCGACAGTGTTCCTAAACTGAATGTAATTATAAACTTACTTCAACACAAAGTTTTAATATATTCACAGAGACGTACAGATACGTTTTCCTTACTGTCTTGGGTTCCTTTGCATCCTGGGCATAAAAAAAGAAGCCCCAGACAGATTACTTTAATCTTTGTGCAGAATCATACTTGCACCCATCTGCAAAATATGTCATACTGACCCCAGTTAAAAATAGTCATAATTATATGGCTGAAAATTATCAAAAACTCCTAACTCATGTATATAATTATGTGAAACAAACACAAAAACTTGTAAGAGCGGAAATTACTTTTATGCGTAACTTCTGTTGCATTTTATGAAGTTAGATTTCAAATAATGATAAATAGTTAATCTGTCTGAACATATCATTTGCATCTGTAATACACTTGTGTATTACGAGAAATAAGTCATGACTTTATTGCACTCCCAGAAGCCATGTTATGTGATAATACCAGATAAACAGACTGTCGAAAAACCAGAATGTCGACAACATGACTGCGGGATATCAAAAGTTGGCAAACACTGGTCACTGATGGTGGCCTGTCATGCGTGTTTATTGCAAACTGAATTATCTGTTATTTCGAGAACGGATTTCGATGAGGTAATACCAATTTCCCATGTTTACTGTATTAACCCGTAACCCGCTACATATATATAAATAATAATAATCGACTGTTCTTTCTTTAAATTAAGACCATTCCATTTATGTGACAAAGGGGTGTTGAGGAAAATAACTGATCAGCAGCCGGACATTGTAAGCCCTGATCAGCCTGCGAGATACTCGCAATGGACGCCAAGGCTATTATAGTCTTGTTTAGCGGGTTAAGGGTAAAAACACACAAATGTAGCAAACAACAATTATTGGTCATAATTTACATGTATATAATATTACAGGCAGATTATGAACACAAGAAATTGTATATAAACTAGAAAATGTGTCCATGGGACACGGATGCCACACTTTAGCAGTCAATCACATAAAAATGGACTAATGAAAAACATTGATCTAAAACATTTTACACAGGTATGATGGGACAGAAGGATGGATGGACAATTGTAACACTATATTCCACTCCACTTTCGTGGTGGGGCCGTGGTGGGGCCGTGGTGGGGCATAACAATTCAGCTTTGGATTTCTATTATATCATCTGTTTAGAACCTGGTCCCATTAAAAAACAATTTTAAAAGTTACAAATATTTTCAGATTTAAAATGAAAAAAGTTTGCCGAAGAGCAAACTGTAAATGTAAAATGCATACAGAAAGTACACAGAAGGCAGTTAGATACAGAACAAGATCTTTGTAAGAGAAAACAGGACATTAAAACTGAGTACACATTACTAAACTGATAAAATATTAAAAAAATATATATTAAAAAAGGCTAAAAGAGTAAAGGCTATATTCTGCAGATTCCATGTGCAGCATGATGTAACCCGCTTGATTCTAATTGATATATAACATACATATATACTTATGAAACCCAATACATGCATATGTGAGGTTTTATCCATAAATGACAATGCATTTCAATAAATGTATTCCCGACTCTCCAGAACTCCTTTACATGTCATGTATCAGGTACCAACATGTTTGCTCCATTTGAAACTTCAATGATAAAACACACGTTGCAGATCACTGATTTGATGCAACATGTGACATAGGAGAAAAAATGTGTGTTTGGGGAAAATAGTGACAACAGACATCGAGATTAGCGGCACGTGTAATATGGAGAAACCCTGTTTGTTCCTACAGCACGTGACCATGAAAAACCACTTTCTGAACGCTCAGGATAACGATTATCGCTCTTAATTGGTCAGTATAGGTATGTTAACACGTGTATTGAGGTAATCCAGGTACAAACAGGAATACACACTGTATCTATACGCAACACAAACTACTAGATGCATAAACCTTTGAAAGACAAACTAAAATTTAAATACACCCACCACATACAGCTCAGTATAGAGTCACATGAGTGCGTCTTTTTAAAGAAAATAAGGTGTATGGCTGCTATATCTGTGCCAATAAATGTGGAACTATTAGTTTCGCATTAATCCTTCGAATTGTGTATCTGGCATTGTCACATACACAAAATCCTTCGTTGGTCCTGACAGCTTGACCAAGCAACATCTCTGACTACAACCTCCTAGACTAGTTAATGTTGAGCAAGACATACATTTTGTCACATCCTATTTGAAGAGTGACATTAAAAATGAAACAACAAAACTGAATCCGTAAAAACTTACTTTTATCTCACAACCCCTTCTTTGCCTATTCTGAAAATATGACAGTTGATTGAGCAGTGAATGAGGCCCCTTAATGTTAATATCAAGACATAACCATGCTAAAAGAAATTGCTGCTCAACACTCACTCTGCATTCGGACAATCAAAAGAGCATTAATGAATACACAACCTGAATGCTCGATATACCTTCCAAGTCGCTTGAAACAACAGTTTATCGGCTTATTGTTTCCTCTGCTGCCGTCAACGGTGTTATTTTTAACACCTCAGCCTCTCAGACATCTGCAAACACGTAAGATTGGCGTGGCTCACCATGACTTCTGCATATATTGTGTGAACAGTGGGTGAATAAGCAGCTCTTTGGCAGTCGGTCGCTGATCCTTGACTGGCTCCAGACATCGTAGAAGTAGGTCACGTAGAGGGGGAGACATCTTCTCCGGTATCGGGGGCGTTGACTGGGAGTTGGCAATCTATATATAGACAGAGATCATTGATATGTTAAAATATTCCCACAAAAAACAAATTCCCCATCTTTCACGTGCAAATCAACTGTGGTATGAACACTCAATATGACAAGATGGCTTCTTGTCTTACTGTGCCAATGATTTGATGTATTTAGAAAGCATCTATCCACTAGAACAACTGTGATCCTTACATATTACTGGGGAAAAGCCAATATATACCAAGTCCCGGCATGCCCGAACAATATCCAATCCTGTCTTACTTGCCCGATGTTATTTACACACTTTGCAAGTGCATCAATAAAAATGTCAATATGGTTCTATGTAAATAGACATACAAACATCGATTGTTGGACTCACAAGGCACAAATTCTAATTTTGACATCACCTGCTGCTTCACACAAGTTAACATTAAGACATTTACATGTAATTAGCACCCTTGAAATTACTGTCGCCATACGTCGTTGACAGTCTCATCGAATCCCTCAATGTCTCACTAAAACTGCACCTAATGTGAAGTGATTCCAACCAATCATTTCTGCTCAGGCCATGGCATAGCAAACATATCAGAAACAGGTCGGGTTATCAAAACTAATATATACAGTAATCAAGAGTCTTTTGTAAACAGATGAAAATAATAATTTAGCACCAATGGTGTTCACTGTTGGCAATCAGGCTGCTACTAGTATATCAGTTTCCGGCTAATGACAGTAACATACCTTGAAGATAAGAGCGAGATGATTTGAGATATCATGTGCGTTCCACGGGGGCTTGGCAGTGACCATCTCTATCATACAACAACCTACACTCCATACGTCACAGGCACGGCCATAATTTTCTCCCCTTAGTACCTGTCAAAGAAATTTCACAAACTCATTATTTCATCATATTTACACTTGAGCATATCGAGATGCTTAGATAATTAATTCATAGATAGCAATTTAAAATGAGAACATTTTAGCCAAGGTTTGATTTATAATAGAAAATATTCACGTTTAGTATAAACATATGTAGAAGTTTAAATCAACATTGTATATGATGAAATGAGGAGATTTATAGTAATGTTTGAATGGTGTTTTACATCATTTTTAGTACACGTTAGGATATATATGATGGTCGTTTTTTTGTGGTAGAGGCAGACCACCCCATTTTTCCAGGCTAGAACTGGTATTGTATGCATCCTGCCATCCGTAAGAATCCACACTTTCTCACTGGACAAGTCGAGCTCCCAGTGGGATTCGAACCTGCAGCGGCGAGAGGCTAGAATGTTTCAAACGTGTCTTTACTCTCCCGGCCAGAGGCACTTATTTATAGTGATACACAGTCATATCTAAACATACAGTTTGTAGTATGGGTACAGTATGTTCGCTCTCCAATTTGGTATATTTCACGAAAATTATTGTGCTGATATTGAGCACGGCTGAACAGTTACTGCTTAATGCTGATCACTGACAATTCATTATTCCATGTTTATGTTTCAAAGATGCAATGTTTGTAATCTTGATTATAAGAGGGCATCATGAAAGATTAGTAATTTCAGTAACTGAGTTGGCCTCGTTAAATATAGACATTACTTACTGAACTTCCTCATACTTCATTCAGAACAATATGTTGAACCATTATAAGTTATTGGGTTTGTTACTGACCCCCTACAGAAATATTTGGAATCAGTAAATTTTATAGTGGGCAAGGCAATAGCTGCACATTTCTGTTGACCCACACATTTCTGTAGGGGGTCAGTAACAAACCCAATAACTGATTTATTGCATCGAGCACCATTTTTAAAGCAAACACCGATATTTAACCCATTTTTAGCGACCGGTACAGTTTAAAATCATTATTAATTTACTTATTATGTTTGTTACTAACGCCTTAAAAAACTATTTGCAACTTTTAATCGGAATTGTAGTCCATATTGTTTTAGTGACCCTCTATGAAATCTACTGACCTACTATAGAATAATAGAGGGTCACCATGCGACTTCTCTAATCCAATGAAATTCCCAGGATTTTGTGTGAGGTGCAATAATATGGCATGGCTCATCAGGCTACTGGAGACACATCACATCATCATTACTCACTCAGAGGTCAATTTAACTCGATACATAAAACTTCAAACATTGTTATATTTTGAAAAGTTGAAGATTTTAATCGACTTTTTTCCCCCAACTCTAATGTTGCTGCTGTTGATAATATTGTTGTTGTTGCTGTCAGATGTGTACGGCAGTTTGCTTGAATGTCACATTATGTGACAATAGCACCGAAAACCAGAAAAGTTAAGACATATTAGACATTTTTTTTCTAAACCGCCTATAAGTGAGTTCTTACCTCTGGTGCCATAAAAGCAATCGTCCCCAGCAACTGTCCCTGAAATTCACCAGCCCCTGTTGCCTTGGTGGCCAGTCTGGCTGCAGCACCAAAATCACCGATGCGCAACCGCTTACCCGTACTGTCTATTAATAGATTGGCCCCTTGGGAACAGAAAACATATTATTTATTTAGCATGTGAATATAATGAATGTACATGTACATGTAGGTAAGACCTGATGAAGTGTCAGTAAACAGAAGTTGGAAGTTTGTAAACAGCCCAACGGGGGGTTAAAATGGACATGCAGACTTCCCTGTCTTTTTGGTCATTAATTATTTACTGACTACAATTATATATAAAAACATAATTTGAATAATAAATAAATAAGACATTTCTGATCATCAGTTGGTTTGTTATCCCAATGTATAGTATGAGCTACATACACATCCATTTACAGAGTTTATTCTTTCTGCTGTTGTTAACATTTACCAAGTCATTCATGGGAGATCCAACAGCTTTATGTTTTCACAAAGAGATGCTGAGAATTAGTGAAAACACTAATATAATGATCGAGTTCTCAACACCCTAATATAATGATCGAGTTCTCAAGTTACAAGTTGTATTTCTTTAGGGCTATTCCATTAAAACAAACCCGGGACAACAGGAAGGCAATTTAATAAACATCTAGGGTAAATTCTCTTTCCCAAGATTTTGGCATTTAAACTCTATTTTGTATCTATGGGTGGGTGTTCACTTTCAAAAGTGCCTTCCTGGGGTCCCATGTATGTTTTAATGGAATAGCCTTTATAACAAAAAGAAAAATAATTACCTTTTAAACAGTTTGTGTATGTCTTAAACCACGACATTCTCAACAATTAACATCAACGTTATAGTAAAGCCTTTTATTGACATAATGATACATTAGGTTCATATATTTTATATTTAGATAAAATCTTTTGACATTTGTGATTATACCCATTTTATTGGGGATTGGCATCCAGAGGCAGGTCAAGGTTGGTGTCTTTGTGTCTGCATGCATGCATTGTATGCATGTGTACATGCTCATGTGTGTGTGTGTCTGCATGCGTGCGTGCATGCATTTTGTGCATGCCTGTGTGTTTGTGTCTGTATGCGTGCATGCATGCATGTGTACATGCCCATGTGTGTGTGTGTCTGCATGCGTGCGTGCATGCATTTTGTGCATGCCTGTGTGTTTGTGTCTGTATGCGAGCGTGCATGCATGTGTGTGCATGCATGTGTGTGCATGTATGCCTGTGTGTGTGTGTGTGAAGGCTGTAGGATGAGAAGTGCCCACTGAAAGACTATAAACTAAAACTACAGTGCTAGTGATCAACTAATTTTCAGTAAAGCAGCTGGACAATACAGGATCACAATGTGGATCTACCTTTCAAGTCCCTGTGTAGAATGTGGTTCTCGTGCAGATACGCCAACCCTCGTAGTAGCTGTAACACATAGTGGATGGTCACATCCTCCGTGAATTTGCCATACAGACCCAGTAAATAGGAAACTGAGCCACCTGAAATGAAATTTTGTATGTAGTAGACACTTCTAGGGGGCACGAGAATTGTTACCTCTCAATTAAACGGAGTCTTCTGCTACTTTTCTCTCTTGTTTGTGTTTGTTTTTAAGCAGGGATCCCCTTTTCAGTGTTTATTTATATCTTTCAGATTTAATAATAAAGAAAATGCTTTACAGTTTAAACAAATCCCCCTCATGCACAAAAATTATTAAGCTGCATGGTGTCAACCTAAAAGATTTTGAGAGATGCGCATATTTGAAAGTGATCTGTCAGTTGTGAGAACTTGATTTTATTGTGTTTGATCTCTCGAAACATTCTGTAATTAGATACATACAATTCCATGTCAGATAAAAAATAAAACAATTCTAGTGGGTATATAAGGCCCTTTGTTTTGATGACGTTCAAGTCACGTCCATCAGATGGGACAACATAAAACTGCTAAAAAGTGTTTAATATCGTAATTTCAGACTCATTTCATCGCAGATTAAAATAAGAATTAACTGTACCTGGCATCCATTCAACAAACATATTAAAGTGACATCCCTGCCGCGTAGCGCCCATGATGCGCACTATATGGGGGTGGCTTAGCTTCGCCATCATGTGGATTTCCTCCGTTATTGTATCAATCACGTTTTCTTGCTCCGTTTTGGAATTACGGCAGAATGATATCTGGAAGTACACACAAAAGGAGACACTTGGTGGGATGCCTCGATTTGAACTGTGGACAGTAAAACAGCAGAAACTTCGGGAAGCATCATTTGTGTTTTTATAGTAACAGCAAAGAAAATATACTTACGGAACAACTGTAAAGTATTCATCAAGCTGTATCATGGCTATCGGTGTATGACGTCTGAAGTGTGTATGGCTATGACTTTGAAACAAAGCTAACGATTGGCTGAATTGAGTTTTACGGTGCACCAACACAAGAAAAGTGATATGGCGCAAAACAGGACTGAACATGTCAGGCTCATTCTATATTTACATCAAGATAAATTATGGAGGATGAGCATAGAACCTTATTACCTGCAGAATTGCAGAAAATTCTACAGTAGACACTCCATTTACGATGGAGCCATGTTCCCATGTTTACACAAGAAGGGTCATGACCGACTTTCAATCAACATGTCAAAATAAATATGAAGTGGGGATTTGCAGTGGTCCTATTCTATACTGGTAACCACACAGGGCACGAAGCCAATGACAGACCTTAACTGGAATCAATAGTCTAAAAAGTAGTTCATGTATTACATAGGTCAAGTATGGGCATGGTGACGGTCTCTGTACCTATATATACACAGTAATCAACTAGAAATTGTTGTTGTCCATGGGACAAAAAAGGAATGACTCCCCCACTGGCCCGAACAGACATAATTGACGACCCTAGGTCCAACCGTTCTCTATTGATCAGAGATCGTTTTGATATTCAATATCCCTGTGACATTGACCTTTGACTCTAAAACCAAGCCCCCTGCCCCATGAAAGTAAAGCAGGCACAGACAGACACACAGATTTATGTATTGTATGATTCAGAAGGTAAGGAATGTTACATCATGATAACTGTAATATGTCGGAAGAACACCACTGGTAGCTGGATAAAACAGTTGCCACACTCTGAAATGACTCGAAAAATTCCATTGTGACTGACGTAGTGACCAAGATGACCTTTTATTTTGACCTTGACCTTTGACCTAGTGACCCCAAAATCAATAGGGGTCATCTATTTGTCATGGCCAACCATCCTTCCAAGTTTGAGGACCCTATGACCAACCATTGTCTAGTTATTGATCGGACATCGTTGATAGTCAAGGTCACCGCGACCTTTGACCTAGTGACCCCAAAATCAATAGGGTCATCTACTGGTCCATTCTCTAGTTATTGATCGAACATGGTTTTGATAGTCAAGGTCACTGCGACCTTGACCCCAAAATCAATAGGGGTCATCTACTGGTCATGACCAACCATCCTTCCAAGTTTGAGGACCCTAGGTCTAACAATTCTCTAGTTATTGATCGGACATTGTTTGTGACACAGACCAACACACAGACCTAAGATAGAAAGCACAACATCAACATGGGTCCCCTACCTATCTGTGTATGTTAGAATAGTGAAGGGCTATCAATGACAAATATCAAGAAACGGAGCTACTGTCTTTTTTTTTTACCTAATTGTGATACATGATTGAATGGATTTGGATGGATGGCAAGATAGCCAAGTGTTACACTCTTAATGATTCATATATCAGATTCATGTAGTTGATAGCACTTACCTGTTTTAGGGCCATTATGGTTCCCGTCTTCACATCTCTTGCCTGATAGCATGTGCTGAAGGCCCCGGTACCCAGCAGTGGACCTTTCATCCAGTGCATGTTCTCATAATACAAGGTTGGCGGGTTACCATTGCGATCTAGTGCATCACAATCCTGAAGATAAAAACATAAATCAACAATTGTTACTTACAAGGATTGTTCAATTAGTTCCATGATTGTGATCAACTTTATTAGTCTGGGTGGAGATTAATTTTACAAGGGTAATTCAATAAGTTCATTTCGTGCTAATCTTAGTTGGTATTTCAAGACTCTTTTTTTTTTTAGTTATTGTTTCGATCTAATCTGTTCGAGTTATTGACTCAAGACTAATCTTTAGATTTGTCATTTTAGACCAATCTTTTATTAATCGATGAATCTGTTATTTTAGATAATTATTTGACGACGTACTCCCATTATAAATGGGAATAAAAGATAAACAAGAGGTCAATGACCTTGAAGCTCTACTGATTGATTTTGATTTCAGGAAGTAGTCGCTACAAACTTGTTTTTTGAAAATTTATTTTTAGCCGTGGCAGCCATCTTGAATTTCCGGCCGACCTGAAATTTTGCTATGATCAATTAGACATCAAGAGCAACATTCCTGTGAAATTCATGAAAATCCGTCAAGTAGTTTCAGAGGAGTAGTCGCTACAAGTTTTCATTATATAATTCTATGTAAACAAAGATGGCCACTGGCAGCCATGTTTAATGTCGAATCAAAATAATGTTCGACTCGGATAACCATCATGTCATGCTGATCATTTTAGAAAAAGTCCCATATCAATATCACTTATAGTTTTCAAGAAGTAGTCGCTACAAACTTGCATTTTGAAAATCTATTTTTAATCATGGCGGCCATCTTGAATTTCCGGCCGACCTGAAATTTTGCTAGGATCAATTAGACATCAAGAGCAACATTTCTGTGAAGTTTCATGAAAATCCGTCAAGTAGTTTCAGAGGAGTAGTCGCTACAAGTTTTCATTATATAACTCTATGTAAACAAAGATGGCCACTGGCAGCCATGTTTAATGTCGAATCAAAATAATGTTCGACTCGGATAACCATCATGTCATGCTGATCATTTTAGAAAAAGTCCCATATCAATATCACTTATAGTTTTCAAGAAGTAGTCGCTACAAACTTATTTTTTAAAAATCTATTTTTAACTGTGGCAGCCATCTTGAATTTCTGGCCGATCTGAAATTTTGCTAGGATCAATTAGACATTAAGAGCAACATTCCTGTAAAGTTTCATGAAAATCCGCCAAGTAGTTTCAGAGGAGTAGTCGCTACAAGTTTTTACTATATAACTCTATGTAAACAAAGATGGCCGCTGGCAGCCACGTTTAACGTCGAATCAAAACAATTTTTAATAAGGACCAACATCATGTCATGCTGATCATTTTAGAAAAAGTCCCATATCAATATCACTTATAGTTTTCAAGAAGTAGTCGCTACAAACTTGTATTTTGAAAATTTATTTTTAGCCGTGGTGGCCATCTTGAATTTCCGGCCGACCTGAAATTTTGCTAGGATCAATTAGACATCAAGAGCAACATTCCTGTGAAGTTTCATGAAAATCCGTCAAGTAGTTTCAGAGGAGTAGTCGCTACAAGTTTTCATTATATAACTCTATGTAAACAAAGATGGCCGCTGGCAGCCATGTTTAACGTCAAATCAAAACGATTTTCGACAAGGACCAACATCATGTCATGCTGATCATTTTAGAAAAAGTCCCATATCAATATCACTTATAGTTTTCAAGAAGTAGTCGCTACAAACTTGTATTTAAAAAATCTATTTTTAGCTTTGGCGGCCATCTTGGATTTCACATCAACATGAATTTTTGCTAGGATCAACTAGACTTCATGGGCAACATTTCTGTAAAGTTTTATGAATATCCATCCAGTAGTTTCAGAGGAGTAGTCGCTACAAATAAAAGTTAACGGACAGACGGACGGACGGACGACGGACGCCGCACCACGGCATAAGCTCTGCTGATCTCTGATCAGTAGAGCTAAAAACACACCCGTCAATTTTCATTCTTTTATTTGCAAGATATTAATTTGTTGAAAATCTGGCCACAGCAGCTTTGTGTAATTATGTCCAACCAAAAAGGTTGGAATGTCTCATCACTTGCTCTTGCATTGCCATCATATGCTTTTACCATATGCTGTTTCTATCATTTGCATTGCCATAATTTGCTATTGCCATATATAATGAATGCTAATTTCTATCCTTCAAGCTCCAAACATTAGAGAGTACACGTGTTATGCACAATAGATCCGGGCAACACCCTAATCTCTAATTATGCCATCAAAAATATTTTAGGATGAAATTTATGAATTAGAATGTCGATAAGACTGACTGAACACCTTCCACAGCCAACATGATCACCATTGGTGAAGCCGTTGGTCAGGGGAGATAATCCAGTCATACGATGGTGACTAAAAGAGATCCACTGCGATAAGGACACTCGACAGCCGGTTGATCAGTGTAACCCAGTGAAGCCATGACCAGGAGAGATAATCCATTTATCCCATTACCAATGAGACATTCCAAACCCTTGGATGGTAGAATCCCGTCTACCCGTGAAACTTTATTCAATTGAATACTCTCGTAGCGAGGATGAATAAAGCTGGCTATTTTTTACAAGTGGCAATAGCCCAACTTATTATTTGAACTCACATCAGGCTGTATACGTATAGTGATCACTTCCTCTGTGTCCATGGGTGTAAGCCCCGGCACGAAGGGTTTGGGCGGATCAGTTGAAGATACCTCCATAGCCTTGGCGAGGGCGAGAGCTTCCTCTTTCTCCACCTCCTCCTTACAGATACAGTCGTCATCGTCTGGTGGAAACAACATGGAATTATGGGTAATGTCAGATATATGGTGGAAACAACATGGAATTATGGGTAATGTCAGGTATATGTTGGAAACAACAAAGAATTATGGGTAACGTCAGGTATATGTTGGAAACAACAAGGAATTATGGGCAATGCAGTGTTTTTTCCTTATACAAGTGGTACCGAAGTCGACCAAGATGATCTTCTTGTGGTTTAATTAGGTTATAGTTGTCAAACATATAAAGTCTGAAGTAAGCGAAAGGGCTAACCAGCTAAATGCAAACAAGACCTTCTAATGCATTGATGGCTATGACAATACCACAGGATGTATTGCATAAGTTCTCTTGCACTTTGCTCAGGCAAGACACATATTGAATGAATGGTTAAATATTTAACAAACATGTCTGATTTTTATGCTTGTAATTCAGAGCTTGAGATAATCTTTGGGCGCTTAACATTGTTTATTAATTTTTAAAAAAAATATATTTTTTCGACTTTTTATCATGAGTTCACCAATTTAGTATAACCACTGCTTTCAAATGCAAATGGGAACTTGCATTCTATGGCACATATGGGTTATAATGAATATCAAACTGCAGTGGAACAGTCAGAGGTGTAACTACAGTTATTAATTAATTTTCAATTATTTTTAAATCGTATTTTATCAAAACCAGACTTTTCTGTAACATGTGATATTATTCTCCGGTTCTTTTATCTTTGCTGTTGACCAATTTGCCATTACTTCTTTTACGCAATGTTCAAAAAAAATTACGCAAGCCCTTTAAGATGGTACATGTTGCATTAAACAAGAGGTCAATGACCTTGAAGCTCTACTGGCAGGTTCTGACAGCTAAATGAGCATTCCTGTGAAGTAGTTTCAGAGTAGTCGTAACAAGTTTTTGTATATAACTCTATGTAAATAAAGATGGCCACTGGCAACCACGTTTAATGTCGGATAAAAATGATTTTCGACAAGGACAAACATCATGTCATGCTGATCATTTTAGAAAAAGTATGATATCAATGTCACTTATAGTTTTCAAGAAGTAGTCGCTACAAACTTGTTTTATAAAAATCTATTTTTAGCCGTCGCGGCCATCTTGAATTTCTGGCCGACTTGAAATTTTGCTAGGATCAACTAGATAGACATCAAGAGCAACATTCCTGTGAAGATACATGAAAATCCGTCAAGTAGTTTCAGAGGAGTAGTCGCTACAAGTTTTTACTATATAACTCTATGTAAACAAAGATGGCCGCTGGTAGCCATGTTTAATGTCGAATCAAAAGATTTTCGACAAGGACCAACATCATGTCATGCTGATCATTTTAGAAAAAGTCCCATATCAATATCACTTATAGTTTTCAAGAAGTAGTCGCTACAAACTTATTTGTTTTTTTAATCTATTTTTAAATGTGGCGGCCATCTTGAATTTCCAGCCAACCTGAAATTTTGCTAGGACTAACTAGACATCAAGAGCAACATTCCTGTGAAGATTCATGAAAATATGTCAAGTAGTTTCAAAGGAGTAATCGCTACAAGTTTTTACTATATAACTCTATGGAAACAAAGATGGCCGCTGGCAGCCATGTTTAATGTTGAATCAAAATAATTTTCAACAAGGACCAACAGCATGTCATGCTGATGTCAAGTCAGATATCAATATCACTTATAGTTTTCAAGAAGTAGTCACTACAAGCTTGTTTTTTGAAAATTTATTTTTAGCCTTGGTGGCCATCTTGAATTTCCGGCCGACCTGAAATTTTGCTAGGATCAATTAGACATCAAGAGCAACATTCCTGTGAAGTTTCATGAAAATCTGTCAAGTAGTATGAAAGGAGTAGTCGCTACAAGTTTTCATTATATAACTCAATGTAAACAAAGATGGCCGATGGCGGCCATGTTTAACGTCGCATCAAAATAATTTTCGACAAGAATCAACATCATTCCATACTGATCATTTTAGAAAAAGTCCCATATCAATATCACTTATAGTTTTCAAGAAGTACTCGCTACAAACTTGTTTTTTGAAAATGTATTTTTAACTGTGGCGGCCATCTTGAATTTCCGACCAACCTGAAATGTTGCTTGGATCATTTAGACATCAAGAGCAACATACCTGTGAAGTTTCATGGAAATCCGTCGAGTAGTTTCAGAGGAGTAGTCGCTACAAGTTTTCACTAAATAACTCTTATTTAAACAAAGATGGCCGCTGGCAGCTATGTTTAAAGTCGAATCAAAACGATTTTCGACAAGGACCAACACCATGTCATGCTGATCATTTTAGAAAAAGTCCCATATCAATATCACTTAGTTTTCAAGAAGTAGTCGCTACAAACTTGTTTTTTAAAAATCTATTTTTAGATTTGGTGGCCATCTTGGATTTCATATCAACATGAATTTTTGCTAGGAACAACTAGACTTCATGGGCAACATTTCTGTAAAGTTTCATGAAAATCCATTCAGTAGATTCAGAGGAGTAGTCGCTACAAAAAAAAGTTTACAGACAGACAGACAGGCGGACGACGGACACCGCACCACGGCATAAGAAAATCTGCCAAGTAGTTTCAGAGGAGTAGTCGCTACAAAAAAAGTTTGCAGACGGACAGATGGCCGGACGCCGCACCACGACATAAGCTCTGCTGATCTTTGATCAGAAGAGCTAAAAACTGGTAATTAATTGACTTTAGGGCAATCATACCTAATGGTATTATTAATAATACCTATTATTCAATTAGATGGTTAAGTTTTATGACGGAAGGATTTAATGCTTTGGTTTTATTACTGCAGCAACTAGTTTTATTAAGATAAAATAATTTTTCAGGAAAATATCCTAAGTAAGTTATTTTACCAGAAGTAAGAGGAATAAAATCTTACTGTGAGTGTCAAAGGGAAATAATCATATTCTTGAAAATAACTTGTTTCAGTTATTTAAAAAATAACTTAAACAAGAAATATCACTGTAAGTGATAAATGCCCCCGAAGTGTCCTTTGACCTCTAAGTATGACCTTGACCTTGGAGCCATGGACCTGGATTTGTGCACGACACCTCATTTGGTTGTGGTGAGCACTTGTGCCAAGTTATTTGAAAATCCGTCCAGGCATGCAAGTTATTGACCGGACACAATTTGACCTTTGACCTCTAAATGTGACCTTGACCTTGGAGCCACAGACCTGGATTTTGTGCGCGACATCGTCTTGTTGTGGTGAGCACTTGCGCCAAGTTATTTGGAAATCCGTCCATGAATGCCAGAGTTATTGACCGGACACAATTTGACTTTTGACCTCCAAGTGTGACCTTGACCTTGAAGACCTGGGTTTTGTGCGCGACACATCGTCTTGTTATGGTAATCACTTGTGCCAAGTATTTAAAAATCCCTGCAGGGGTTGTGACGTTACGGTCCAGACACGAAATTGCGTACCTGTTTTTGACATATGAACTGCAAGTGTGACCTTGACCTTTGAGGTACGGACCTGGGTTTAGCGCGCGACACATCCTCGTTATGGTGATCACTTGTGCCAAGTTATTTAAAAATTCCTGCAGGGGTTGTGACGTTACGGTCCGGACACGATATTGCGTACCTGTTTTTGACCTATGAACTTCAAGTGTGACCTTGACCTTTGAGGTACGGACCTGGGTTTTGCGCGCGACACATCATCTTGTTATGGTGATCACTTGTGCCAAGTTACTTAAAAATCCCTGCAGGGGCTGTGAAGTTACGGTCCGGACACAAACTTCGGAATGACGGACAGAATCCGGACAGACAGAATCCGGACGGACGGACGGTGAGATTACTATAAAAAGTTACACCCCCGACTACAGGAAAAATAAAACCGAGTTACATAACAGGGCTATCAAAGATTGGCAACCATTTAATGGTCATCTCATTTTATCTTCTATGTAAAAATGCACAATTTTGTTGATGATAAACCGACTGGTTCAAACTGGATATGGTGTGCATGTTTATTTACCTGCGATTATTTCCGCATGTTCAGTCTATTGAGTGTAATCGAATAAGTTAGTTTAATACCAACCGAATATGCTCTTGAATCAATCTGAATATGCTCTTGAATCAATCTGAATATGCAAATTTCATTAATTGTACCTATCATCGGAAGATAACAAATCAGTAAATCCTGCTCAATTTTGACATGCGTAGCGCTGGAACGTTTGACGTTTTTAATAAGCATTGAAATAAAATCCTTTGAATTTTGGTTAATTTGTTAGCATAAAATATTCACATGTGCGACTTATCTAGAGCTTTGCTTGTATGTTGGTGAACCACCTCAGAGGGAATGAAGGTGTACGATCTCTATGTTCCTTCGTACATGCCATGATTGTCTTTCGTACAAAGACTCTAAAACGATATGACATTTCAGACAGACGAATTTACATGATTTAGTGCCAAAAATATTTTTTAGACAATTAAGTTATGTTTTTGCCTTTTAGTAAATACAAAACTTACCTTTATCTAGGGTGTGACTAGGTGAATGCTTAGGTGTTGCCATGGCAACCTCAGATTTAAATGTGACGGGTTTCTCATTTACAGGAACAGGTGTCGAAGCCATGTAATCTTGCAGATCATCAGTAAACTGGGACATCTGATTGGCTGTGTGGTTCCTATCTACCTGCTGATTGGCTGAGGTCACTGACCTTCTCCGACTGTCTTTGGAATTCTGTGGGGAAACTACAGTTAAGCTATTTTTAGATTTTGACATCTGCCCACTGTCTAAAGGTGTCAATGAGTAATTATTTGAGACTTCTACTGACCCTGGAGAAGGCAACACAGATTTGGATCGGGATGAGTTCTGAAATTGCATCTGCAGTCCACTACTAGCATCGGAGCTACCGACACCAGAACGTCTTTCTAACTCACTCAAATGAGCACAAGGTGAAATGGATCTCCTGCTTCTACGTTCACTTCTTTCAGAATCAAGATCCAGAGATAAAGATTTAGGAACCTTTAAATTTTTCACTTTCGGAGTCAATATTAATGCTGTTGTTGAATGAGGATTTCTTACAATATTGTTTGTATTTGGCGATACATTTTTTTCAGTGCAAGTTGTCAATAGGTTCTCGCAAGAACCATACAACCTCTGCTTTAACATGCCATCAAGGTCAGGCTCCACCGAGTCAATGTCCGTCTCCAAATCGTGCGACAACAATCTCAGTGATGGTCTCGGACAGAGGCTCGAAGAACGTTTTTGTGGCGTGTGTAGATCCAGTCTGTCTGACGTTAGAGAACTGTCCTCCTCGTCATTTATGAATGCCGAATCATCTGTTTCAAGGGAGGCGTTTCTGCTCAGAGTCAATTTCCTGGACTCCTCCTCCATTTTTATCACTTCGTCTAAATTTGTTTCTAAAACGGGTCCCACTCTTATAGGAGTGTTCGACCTGGATCGGGATTTCACTTTTTTGACGACCGGAGATTTTGAGAGTCGGTTTCGTGGCTTTACATCAACAGAATCAAGGTTGTCCAAACTTTTTGATGCTTTTATTTTCTGAAAGTCATTCTCAACATCTTCTTCTTGAACAAATTGGAAACTTCTGCGTGAATGTTGGCCAGACTGATGTCGCCGACGATCACGTATGGGAGTGTTTGGTGGCACTATTGGGTGATTTTTACCAAAACCGCTTCCAGTTTCACTGTGATTATCTGAAACTGTTGTCACAGGAGATGTGCACCTTGGAGATGATGTTGGCGTCCTGGTGGGCGTTACTATGGGAGACAACTCTTTATCGATAGTACTTCCATTATGCAAATGACGACCAATTTGCTCAGAAAGTTGGAACTCTTCAACAATTTTATCCAATTGTCGCTTAAGAGATTTTTTATGCGAAAAATCCAACTCATTAAGTCGAGTATTAAACTCCGTTATTAAATTCTCCAAATGTGCAGCATATCGAGCAGTCAGTAAAAACACTCTCTTTGCAACACGACTGATACGTGCATGCGAATTTGAAACAGCTTTGATTGCAAATTCTGCAACAACCAATAATCTGTCATAGTTCTGGGGTCTTTCTTCGTCATCTGTGGATGCAGCTCCCATCAGTTCCAGAGAACTTCCCGAGCTGGCGCCATCTGGTCGCTGACGAGGCAGAAACTCTGTTGGAAATTCCACAACAAGCTTCTCGATGATGTAGAGCCTTCCCAGAAGCCATTGCCATGTAACGTCATCGTATTTCTCTGTCAGACATCGGACTAGGTAGGCCATTCCTCCTAGACCGAGTGCACCTGAAATTGTACCAATCTTATATTTGTATTTGTACTTTATGTCATGTTTATCACATGTTAGGCCATATATGACAATTTTTTTTGTGGTAGAGGCAGACCACCGTGTTTTTCCTAGGTAGAACCAGTAAGGTATACCTCCCGCCATCCGTAAGAATCAGCTCTTTCTCACTTGACAAATTGAGCTCCCAGTGGGATTCAAATCTGCAGCGGTGAGAGGCGAGAAAGTTTTAGACGCAGCGTTTTTACTCTCCTAGTCACAGAGGACCTTCACTAATATAATAAATATGCAAACAAAGGACAAATCATTGGCTCGTCTTTTCCTTCAGCTCAGTGTGCACTTGCCTCATCAATTTCTGTAACCACAATACATACCTGGGCTGGACAAGTCACGACCTAGGGCCAACTCTCCATGCTGCCCTTTGGCCAACTCCATCATGGTGGATATGGACAGCTGACTGGTCCGCCTACAATGTACGTTGCTATATTAAACTCATACTTTGGGAATACGATAGCAATTTTTAAAAATGTTGAAATCAATCGTATAATAATCAGTGTTTGCAATAAAACTATATTTTATCCTTCAATGGTCTCTTTCAGCTTTAAACTGGAAATACGTCTGTGGATACCAATTCTCCACTGAAAACGATCTGCAGGTGAAATGAGGCCATAAGCACTCACTGAAAGTCAGTGGACTGGAACAGCACGACAAAATGTGCAACTAGATGTCATACTTACACTTCTACCAATTATTGCTAAAATCGGAAGGAGTAGTCTGAACAAGAAGTATGATGCACGTACGAATATGTGACATACATACAGACTTACTGATAAGGGCAGGACTATATGCCCCACTCCCCTCTTTAATATCTGGCAGGGGCATAAAAACAAAACAACAAATAGTGTCCTTTAAAGGGACTCAAGGAAATCTTGATTTTTGAAAAACTCGTGTCGTCCTGTTAGTTTTCTACATAACTTGCAAATGTTCAATCATTAATAGTTATTATAAGTATAGCTTTAAGATTGAAGCGTGTCCCTTTAACAGGGGACCAGCGTGTCCCTTTAACAGGGGACACCTCAACATTAATTCAATTGCATCTGGAGTTGAAACACAATTTGTCCACTTTCTATCTTGTGATTATCCTCAACATCCAGTGATTATGTTGCCAAAGGAAAAACATTAAAACTCTAGTTCTTATAGTTTTGAGAAAATCCTTTTTTCATACAAGTCTATTAAAACTCTGGCAAGCAGAAATTTGAAGCCAAGGGTCACCATTTAAACAAACTTAGAAGAGAACCATAAGCTTATGCTACATGCACAATATTAGAATTTCAGCTTTTGTAATTTTAGAGATGTTTTTTAAAGATTTCTTATATATTCCTATGTAAAACTGTGGCATCTGGGGCATGACCACATTTAACCCACGGAACGACATGGTTCAAACTTGGTAGAGAATCATAAGCTAATGCTATGTGCAATATGTGAGTGCTCCATGTCTTTTCCCCTTTATTTGACCAACCTTGATAGTCAAGTACCTAGTGGTCATTCTATTATTAAACCCATATCTGTTAAAATTTGTTTAGAGGTTCGTGAGACGAACATTTTCAAAGGTTTTAACTATTTTCAGTAACAGCGGCCATCATGTTGATCTTCTTTAATAAAATTGAAAGCCATTGATGTTAGGATCATCCATGTGAAGTTTGGTTGAAATCGGCTACCGGTAAGCAGTTTCTGAAAAGTTAACAAAAGAAGGACGACAAGAGTGAGTGATCCCAAAGCTCATCGCTAAGCTTTCCGCTCAGGACAGCTTAACTTCCAAGCAGGAATTCCTAGGACCAGTAACGTTAAATGACATAATCAAATGCAAAGTTCCCGTCTTATACCTACGATGACATCACAGAGATTGTGTGTATCTTGTCTCAATCCTTAGATTGACACAGAAATTATATCACAGGAGAGACAACTCTGAGTGTGTGAGAATAAGTTATTTCTCACAACAATGTCAAAAATTAAAATTTTATTACATATATCAAGCAGACGACATAAAACTGATGAGAAGAAATTAGCCACTATACCGTGTGCCATCACAACACTTGACAATGATGCTATCTATGACGGGCCTGAACAGCGTCTGCAGCTTGTTCCTCTGTTGATAATCCCGCGACGGAATGACAGCAAATACCATACGTATTACTTTCTGTATAACACAACAGAGTGTAAGATAAGAGTGTAAATACCTTATACAGCAAATGGGAAACATCACCATTGGTAAGACAATTTTTTTAATGAAGACAAAAAATAGTCATAAAACATGTTTTATATTTATATTAATAAAAGGTATCAGAAATAGAAATAAACTGAAGTATACGCTTATTATTTATGCCGTCTCAACTGTGGAAAGATAACAGCCAAATCATGTAAAATAAACAGGGAATTATGACCTGCTCTTAACAAGGAAATTCTACAGCAATACCTACCAGACATCCTACAAAAACTTTATACACGGGGTCCTGAATGATAAACGCCACCACACTGCAACAACACTCTAAGATCTTGAGCATGCTGTCTGTGTTGGACAGAGACATTCCTCCCGACCCCGATCTATTTTCCCCGGTGACGCGCAACAACTCTCGTGTAATCTCCCTTCCAAGATGTTTCAGTCCAGTCTCTCGTATTGACCAATTGCGTGAAAACAGACACGAAATGAGGTCCTCACCAAGAATCTGTAATTGTGTGAAAATTTATTAATTCTTTTCAACCAATCTGATTATTAAAAGTTTAACTGCACTTAAATTAAAATTTTCACTATTTAAAAGAAGAGTTAAATGCCACACCTAGACTGCACTTGGAGACACATGTCTAAATGGGTGCTTCTCATGTTTTACATCATCAACATTTGCTCAAACTTCTGCATGCAATTTGAGATAAACAGCACAATTGCAAACTATAATATAATGTTGTCTAAAATTTTAAATGAAACAAGATCTGGTGTGAATTAATTTGAGTTATCTCCCTTACCTCTATCCAGGGAGAGGACATGCCGATATATTCTCCCGGTATGGGTTCTGCATACGGCAGACGGGAGATCTCGGACTCATGTTGTGGAGATGGCGCTCGGGTATTGGGAGGTGCCTGTGGAGTGTCTGCGACAGGTTCTTGGCTGCAAGAAGAATATATACTGCTGACCTTCATTTTTAAATATTTGTTCACCTTTTTCAAGGTAGCGCAATAATAAAACGCTCTACCTCAAAAACATAAACATGATAGAGGCCAACCCAAGAAACATGTTTCCTATATATAACTCTATGTAAACTTTGGGTTATCGTGGTGGCCATTTTGAATATTTGACGACAACGAAAAACACAAACTTGATAGAGGCCAACAACAGGAACATGCATATGATATTTAACTAGAATGGAATAAGTGGTAATATGTTGTTTGATAAATGTCCTTAAATTTGACCTAAGTTTAGCCATGGTGGCCATCATGGATGACTGGAGGCCCCAAATCTATGGGGGACTAACCCAAAGATCATTGTGATTAGAAAATCCTTCAAGCAGTTTCAGAAAAGATGTCATTTTTAATGTTTTCCTATATAACTCTATGTAAACTTTGGGTTGCTGTGGCAGCCATTTTGATTATTCGATAATAACAAAAAACACAAACTTGATAGAGGCTAACCCAAGAAATATGTTTATGATATTTCACAAGAATGCAATGTGGTTTCGGAGATGTTGTTTGGAATTTCCTTAAATTTGATTTAATTTTAGACATGGCGACCATCTTGGATGACTGGCGGCGACTGCGAAAACACAAATCTGAGAGGGACTATCCCAAATATCATGGTGATTAAGTTTCATCAAAATCCTTCAAGAGGTTTCAGAGAAGATGTAATTTTTAACGTTTTCTTATATAACTCTATGTAAACTTTGGGTCGCCGTGGTGGCCATTTTGATTATTAGATGAAAACGAAAAGCACAAACTTGATAGAGACCAACCCAAGGAACATGTATATGATATTTCACAAGAATGGAATAAGTGGTTTAGGAGGAGATGTCTTTGAAATTTCCTTAAATTTAACCTAGTTTTAGCCATGGCGGCCTTCTTGGATGACTGGCAGCCGTAAAAAACACAAATCTGAGAGGGACTATCCCAAAGATTATTGTGCTTAAGTTTCATCAAAATCTTTCAGGCAGTTTCAGAGAAGATGTAATTTTTAAACTTTTCCTATATAACTCTATGTAAACTTTGGGTCGCCGTGGCGGCCGTTTTGATTATTTGACGATAATTGATTGATTGAATTAGATTTTATAGTCGCACCAACAGCTAAGGTCATATGGCGACTTTCCAGCTTCCCTTGGTGGAGGAAGACCCCAGGTGCCCCTCCGGGCAATTTTCGTGCACGGGCGGGCACCTGGGTAGAACCACCGACGTCCCACAAGCCAGCTGGATAGCTTCCTCACATAAAGATTCCTAGGCCCCTGAGGGATCGAACCTACAGCGGTGAGGGGCAACTGATTTCAAGTCAGAGACGTTAACCACTCGGCCACGGACGCCCCCTATTTGACGATAACGAAAACCACAAACTTGATAGAGGCTAAGCCAAGGAACATGTATATGATATTTCACAAGAATGGAATAAGTGGTTTCGGAAATGTCATTTGAAATTAACTTAAATTTGACTTAGTTTGAGCCATGGCGGCCATCTTGGATGACTGGCGGCCGTGAAAAACACAAATCTGAGAGGGACTATCCCAAATATCATTGTGCTTATGTTTCATCAAAATCTTTCAGGCGGTTTCAGAGAAGATGTAATTTATAACCTTTTCCTATATAACTCTATGTAATATTTGGGTCGCCGTGGCGGCCGTTTTGATTATTTGACGATAACGAAAAACACAAACTTGATAGAGGCTAACCCAAGGAACATGTATAATTATGATATTTCACAAGAATGTAATAAGTGGTTTCGTAGGAGATGTCGTTTGAAATTTTCTTAAATTTGACCTAGTTTTAGCCATGGCGGGCATTTTGGATGACTGGCGGCCGTGAAAAACACAAATCTGAGAGGGACTATCCCAAATATCATTGTGATTAAGTTTGATCAAAATCATTTAAGCGGTTTCAGAGAACATGTAATTTTTAACCTTTTCCTATATAACTCTATGAAAACTTTGGTTCGCCGTGGCGGCCATTTTTATTACTTGACGATAACGAAAAACACAAACTTGATAGAGGTCAACCAAAGGAAAATGTATATGATATTTCAGTAGAATGGAATAAGTGGTTTTGGAGATGTCATTTGAAATTTCCTTAAATTTGACCTAGTTTTAGCCTTGGTGGCCATCTTGGATGACTGGCGGCCGCGAAAAACATAAATCTGAGAGGGGCCTTCCCAAGTAACATTGTGATAAAGTTTCATCAAAATCCTTCAAGCGGTTTCAGAGGAGATGTCGATTTTATAAAATTGCTAACAGATGAACAGACAGACAGACGGACGACAGACGAAAAATGATCGCATAAGCCCTCCTGGCCTTTGGCCAGTAGAGCTAACACCCTGGCCTTTGGCCAGTAGAGCTAACAAGAGGCCCTCTTGCGCAAGAGGGCCTGTTGACGCTCTACTTGCTCAAGATAAAGTTTATGTATAAGAGGCCATAAGTCTTTCAAAAATCATTCAACCGGAACATGGTGATGACATATGCAACTAGGCTTGGTACTGATCATCCCTGCAAAGTTTTGTTGACATCCAGCCAGAGGTTCAGGAGAACTAATCTAGACAAAATTTAGTGTATTAAAACCTTTAAGAGCTCATAACTCTGCCAAAATTCTTTCAACCAGAACATGGCAATGACAGGTGCAACTAGGCTTAGTACTGATCTTCCTCGCCAAGATTGGCTGAAATCTGGCAAAAAGTTCAGAAGAGACTAATCTGGACAAAGTTTGTGTATTAAAACATTTAAAGGGTCACAAATCTGCCAAAAATCATTCAACCGAAATATGGCGATGATAATTATGCACAACTAGGCTTGATACTGATCATCCTTGTCAAGTTTCGTCTATATCCAGCTAGGGGTTCAGGAGAACTAGCCCGGAAAAAAATTGTGGTATCAAAATCGTTTAAAGGGCCATAACTTTGCCAAATATCTGTAAACCGGAACGCGACGATGACATGCACAACTAGGCTTGGTGCTGATCATCCCTGCAAAGTTTCATTGAAATCTGGCGAGGGGTTCAGGAGAAGTAGATCAGACAAAGTTTGTGTATTAAAACCTTTAAAGGGCCATAATTCTGTCAAAAAATCATTCAACCGGAATACGGCAATGATTTGCACAACTAGACATGGAATTGATCATCCCTAAAAAGCTTTGTTTAAATCCGGCCAGGGGTTCAGGAGAACTAGTCAGAACAAAGTTTGTGTATTAAAACCTATAAAGGGCCATAACTCCGCCAAAAATCATTCAACCAGAACATCGCGATGATTTGCACAACCAGACATGGAATCGATCATCCCTAAAAAGTTTCGTTTAATCCGGCCAGGGGTTCAGGAGAACTAGTCAGAACAAAGTTTGTGTATTAAAACCTTTAAAGGGCTATAACTCCGCCAAAATCATTCAACTGGAACATGGTGACTATGTACAACTAGGCTTGGTACTGATCATCCCTGCAAAGTTTCAATGAAATCCGGCCAAATGAAGGCCCTTTCGTCTTAATGAGGCCAAGATATAGCATATTTCAGAAAATCAAGGGCCACATGACACCGATGTAAATGGTCCAATCTGGATGGTTTTCGAATTTGTTCAAGCTTTCATTGATATTAACAATCTGGTAAAGTTTCTTAAGATCGGATGAAAGATGAAGGCCCTATCGTCTTAACGAGGCAAAATATAGGATTTTTAATCAAGGGCCGTAACTCCATTGTTACTAGTCCGATCTGGCCGGTTTTCAAACTTGACCGAGCTTTCAATAATATTAACAATCTAGTAAAGTTTCATAAAGATCACACGAAAAATGAAGGCCCTATCATATTAACGAGGCAAAATATAGTATTTTTAACTAAATCAAGGGCCATAACTCCGCTGTTACTGGTCCGATCTGGCTGGTCTTCGAACTTGTCCGAGCTTTCATTTATATAAACAATCTGGTAAAGATTGGATGAAAGATAAAGGCCCTATCATCTTAACGAGGCAAAATATAGCAGTTTTAACTAAATCAAGGGCAATAACTCCGCTGTTAATGGTCCGATCTAGCTGGTTTTCAAACTTGTCCGAGCTTAAGTTGATATTAACAATCTGTGCAAGTTTGGTAAAGATCAAATAATAAATGAATGTGCTAGAGTGTTCACAAGGCTTAATATGGCATTTTTCAGCAAAACAAGGGCCATAACTCCGGTGAGATTTATCTGATCCAGCTGGTTTTCGAACTTGTCCGAGCTTTCATTGATATAAAGACACTGGCAAAGTTTCGTAAAGTTTCGTTTAATAATTAAGGCCCTAGAGTGTTCACAAGGCAAAAGTTAACGGACGGACGGACGACGGACAACTCGCCATCCCATAAGCTCTGCTGGCTGGCCTTCGGCCAGTAGAGCTAACAAGAAATGTCACAGAAAGTGATAAATACGCCCAAAAAAATTTACTTATTTGACCTTTGACTTCCAAGTGTGACCTTTACCTTTGAGGTACGGACCCGATTCATGCATGCGACACACCATCTCATTGTGGTGAACACCTCAGGGGGCATAAAAACTCTTAAGTGACATCCATATTATTATTATTGTTATTTTGAAACCTTGACAAAAGGAGGTATCCCACTGAAAATGTTGGACTTAAGGTTGTGTGAATGTGTGAAGAGATCCATTGTTTTCACTTTGGATTTTAATATAGACTAAGGAAAATATTGTTTTAAATATTTTGGGTTTATCTTTAAATAGTAATATAAACCAAATAGAACATAATCTCTAATTTACGAGGAAGGTCAGTAAGCCAGCTTCTCTGTTTAAAATTATGCTCTGAATTTAACTCACACTTTGGCTTCTATACTGGATTGTTTCCATCGTGCTCTGCATAGTGGACAGATCAGAGCCTCATTTTGACGTTTGCACTCTTCAAACCCTAAAATGGAATAAAACGTGTTCAGTTTTTGTACTGGGTAAATAATTTTTTCTGTAAATTTGCTGATTAATTACTCATTCTATTCTAATTACTTATAGCCTAGCCTTTGATACAGGGCAATGTCAATGGTTGACCAGGCTAGTTTGGATGAATATGGTGTTTTTTTTGCTACAAATGTATAGCTATATGTTAGATGGTTAATGCACAATGTAATGTATACTTTGCAGTTGTTGACATTTGTTTTTCCCATATAGATACAATGGTGATGTAACTTGTTCTGACAACCATCACACTTAAGGAGGCTCTCGCCTGTCAACATACCCAGTAGACATATTGGACACGTGTAATGTACATATACTTACATACAGTGATACAATGGTGATGTAACTTGTTCTGGCAACCATCACACTTAAGGAGGCTCTCGCCTTCCAACATTTCCAGGAGGCATATGGGACATGGGTCGTCTTCCTCACGTACGCTCCTGTAAAATAAACGATTACATAAACATGCCTCTTAAAAGGGGCGGATCATCCTCATGCTCTGTTATTTGATGAAATTTACAGTAAAATATTTTTGTTACTACTTTAAGCATACAGAAATTTATTTGTTTAAAAGGACAATTATTAGGGCTTTCCACTTTTCAGTGGAAAACCTCTTGTGTTCGTTCTGTTTATTAGGGCTTTCCACCTTTCAGTGGAAAGACCTCTTGTTTTCGTTCTGTTTATTCTTATTATTATTATTATTATTATTCTTTTTCTTCTCAGGAGCACTTTTCATAGTAAGACTATTCGCACGGCCTCTAAATTTTACACAGTGATAGAACTCAGGCTGGAATAGTGTCCCGAAGCTTTTGGGGTCATGACATCATCCAAGAGGGCCGCCAGTGACGTCATGATAAAAATCTTGTAAGCGCTAGATCTCAAACATTTATGGTCGGATTTGAATGAAACTATCGCAGCTGGTATAGTTTAGGGTCTAGTTGTGCAAGAACATAAAATGACGTCAAGACGTCATTAAATGCGACTTCGGCCTGTGACGTCTTAAGTCATAAAAGGTCATTTTGGTGCAAATTGTATTTTTCGACCAGTTTTGCCTGTAAATCAATCACGGTCATTGTCTTTAACGTCACCAATCATTGTGACGTCATGACGTCATCCAGTATGATTTTACGTTTTTTCCTATATATCTGTTTAAAAATGGAAATTCTTGTTATAAGTGTTTCTCGTTATCACTTGTTGCGTAAGATCGTACGGCGGATGGTTAACTTTTTTGGCTTTATCGCTTGTTGTGCAACATCATACTGCGGATGGTAAGACTGTTTAGGTTGATCATGTGTTGTGTTATGTGACACACTTGTTTACCTGACGTCACCAACAAACACAGTGTCCAAGGAAGATTTTTTTTTTTTTTTTTTTTTTTTTTTTAACTCCGTGCGCAGCTTTTTCCACTGAAATGACAAAAGCTGCGCAGTAAAACTTTTATGTTTTTCCAGCGCTTTTGAACGATTTCTCGTAAATTTCATTTTTTTTTTTTTTTTTTTTTCCTTGTAGGTCAGTGCTCGGCGGATGGAGGAGGTGGGGGGGGATTTCGGGTTACTTTGTCGGTGTGAGATGGTGTTGCTGAGAGAGGGCGTTCCCTTTCTAACTTTTCTCCGTCAGTTTTACAGTAAATCAATGAAGATCAATGTCTTTATCATCACTAACCATTGTGACGTCATGACGTCATTGAGTATGATTTTACATGTTAAGCCTGACATGGAAAGCCCATGTTTGATCAGGTTCTGATCAAAATCTAGTTCTTCTTATTATTATTATTATTATTATTCCTGTTCTTCTCACCTTCACTTTTCAAAGTATGACTGGTCTCACGGCCTTTTAATTTTACACAATGATGTAGCTCAAGCTAACTTAGTGTCCCCAAACTTTTGGGGTCATGACGTCATCCAAGATGGCCGCCACTGGTGTTTGTAGGCAAATCTTGTTATCGCTGTATCTCATGCATGTACAATGCGATTTGATTGAAACTTTCACAGATTGTAGGGTTCAGGGTCCAGATGTGCAAGAATGTTAAATCGTGTCTCTATGTCATAACGTCTTGACGTCAGTGACGTCACAATGTTATGAAAAGTCATTTTTTTCAGTTATAGCATTTTTCTTGTTTTTTTACTGTAAAATCCATCAGTGTCATTGTATCAGTCGACGCTGACAGTTTTAACGTCATGACGTCATTCAAAATGGCCGCCAAAGACGTCATTTAAGAAATATTGTAATCGCTATATCTCCTTCATTTATCATCGGATTTTGATGCAACTTTCACAGCCTGTAGGGAATTAGGTTGGTTTGTGCAATAATGTTGAAAATTGTCATGACGTCATCCAAGATGGCCGCCACTGGCGTTTGTAGGCAAATCTTGTTATCATTGTATCTGTATTTACTACGGAATTTGAATGAAACTTTCACAGATTGTAGAGTTAAGGGTCTAGTTGTGCAAGAATGTCAAAACGTGTCTGTCTATATTACAAAGTCTTGACGTCAGTGACGTCACAAAGTTATGAAAAATCCGTTTTTTTCATTAAATGCATTTTGTAAGGAATTTTATCGGAAAATCCATCAGTGTCATTATCTTAGTCGACGCTGACAGTTTTAATGTCATGACGTCATCCAAAATGGCCGCCAATGGCGTCATTTAAGAAATATTGTAATCGCTATATCTCCTGCATTTATTATCGGATTTTGAGATAACTTTCACAGCTTATATGGAATACGGTTGAGTTGTGCAAGAAAGTCTAAAATTGTCATGACGTCATCAAAGATGGCCGCCAGTGACGTCATGGTGAAAATCTTGTTATCGCTAGATCTCAAAGATTTATGGTCGGATTTGAAAGAAACTTTCAAATATTGTAGAGTTCAGGGTCTAGTTATGCAAGAATGTATAAACGTGTCTCTATGTAATAACGTCTTGACGTCAGTGACGTCATAATGTTATAAAAACCCGTTTTTTTATTGATTACATTTTTGAAGTTGTTTTACTGTATAATCCATCATTGTTATTGTCTCAGTCGACGCTGACAGTTTTAACGTCATGACGTCATCCAAAATGGCCGCCAATGACGTCATTTAATAAATGTTGTATTCGCCATATCTCCTTCATTTATCATCGGAGTTTGATAACACTTTCTCAGTTTGTAGATATCAACATCTAGTTGTGCTATAATGTGGAATGTTGTCATGTCGTCATCAAAGATGGCCGCCAGTGACGTCATAAATGAACTATTGTTATCTTCTCTATCTATTGTCGGATTTGAATAAAACGTTCACATATTGTAGAGTTCATGGTCCGGATGTGCAAGAACGTCATACGGTAACCCGACGTCATGACGTCAGTGACGTCAAAATATTCAGAAAATCATTTTTTTCACTGATTGCATGTTTGAAGTTATTTTCGTGATTAATCAATCAGTGTCTTCATCTTCGACAACACTGACAGTTGTGACGTCATGACAGGAAAAATCTAGTTTTATATTGTTTTGCTATTAAATAATTTATAATCTTGAAAAATATGAAAATTGCTCTCATGTTTGTTTCAAACTAACTGAGTAATATTTAGTGCTTTTCGTAATTTTAGTTATTACCTTGTGCTGCACGCGACCTTTCTTAGGAACTTACCCTGCATCACTCTCAGATGGAACAACCGGTGATGGTGCATGTGATCGGTCTGGGGACGGCTTATGATTTTTGCGAGAGTTTTGTGCCTCTATCCTCAGCATTCTCTTATCGTGGTACACTCGGAATAAGTTCTCAACCTATAAAGTACAGTCATGCCCTAACGATTACCTTTATAAAAGTTAATTATGGACACCGTTAAAATGAAACGGTACAGTATTTTAACGGTACTGTTAATGATACCGTGTGAATCAACAATGACAGTTGAAACCCATCATCTATTAGTTTGCTTGACAAAATCGGTCTTATTTTCGTACTTGATTTATTTCATTTTCAGTTATTTTCCGCTTTAAAGTTACATGTTTTTTTTTGTTCTTTTAGGTTCCGTTACATGTAATATATTTATTGTGAGTTTCTTGTGTATTAATTCCATTTAATTGTTGGAAAAAGCGAATAAGAAAATACGTATCCAAATGCGTGCCTCAATACTAGACTGGTTCCACTTTATAACGTGCGCCGTAGACTATGACCGTTGGTTCCATAAAGCGTGTAAATTACGTTCTATAAATAGACGTGGTTTCTCGATTAAATTGCTAGGTACTACACAGCAAAATAATGACAGTGAATCGCATGCTGTGCGAGTCTGCGTGTAAATATATAAACAAAATGACGAAACGCTGATAGTTCATCGCGATCACGGTGGTTTGGAGCTTATTCGCTGCCAGAACAGCTTCAAAATAAGGTAGACACATTTTTCCAAATACCGATAAGGGTACGTTGTTTTTTTTAAATGGGTAACTTGATACCAGTTCCCAGTGAAACGGAACGATACCAGCACCGGGTACCGGTGTCCTACCCTAATGACAATGCACTTTGGGACCAGTTTTACAGTATTTTCAGATAATTTAAATGCCAATGTCCGAACTCAGTGCTCCAGATAAGCTTTCAGCACAATGCCTGCTGTATGCATGAAATAAAATTTAAATACGTATTTACATTTACAAATGCTTATTCTCAAAACAAAGTTTTTGGACAAAGATTTATGTCACGCATTATGTTATGAAATCCTCTTTCTCATAATTATATATTTAACAACTTTTTATTTTTAAACAAGACTTTAATTTGTGTCGGTCAATGAAAAATCCTTTTTTTTTTTACTTGCAAGCATCTACCAGTAATTGCGGAACTTGATTGTCTTTCAGTACCTCGACTTACTAGCCCTCGCTTCAGTTTTTTTAGTGCGCATATATGCGATGCAACGCCAACCCCACACACTTGATGGTAAAATATAACACCGTATTTCCCCTGATAAGAGCCGATTTTTCCGATTTGTAATGCCAAATTAGTTCATATAGCAATAATTATATCGGCTGTTTCATGTGGTAGTAAATATGCACATTAAATATGCAACTGAAACACACTATAATTTTTTTTATCTGGACTAAAGGGACTGGAGGCGACTAACACCCGTAACTATTCCAGATCACCTCCAGCCCCTTTAAAAGATAATCTAACTTTAAACTCTTAGCCTGCTAAGGGCGAAAACAACAGCCTTTGCAGCCAGTGTAAACCCAGATCAGCCTGCGAGTAACTCGCAGGCTGATCAGGGTTTACACTGTCTGGCTGCTCATCAGTCATTTAACCAAAACACCCCTTTGTAATATAAATGGAATGGTCCAAATTCAAAGAAAGGACAGTCCATTATACATTCATAGCGGTCTAAGGGTTAATGAACCATTTATATTTTAAAATCACGATCAATGATGTAAAATCGTACCTCGTAATTTTTCAGCTGTTTACTCCACAGGCATGGGTCACTCTCACTAACTTGGAACACACGTAGCATGACAAACAGGGCGTGAACACAATGTGGACCCTTCCCACATGTGCAAGTCTGAAACAAAATACTTCTTAATGGTTCACGTTGCAAAATTAGATCTAAATTTACTATGCATGTGACCGACACCATTTTCACTGTCTTGTTATTTTTAAGAATAAAACATATCAAGAACAAACTAGAAGGATGTTCCACGGATGTTCATGTGTCGCCTGTCGTGTGCTTATTTCAGCTTGTGAAGATGTGTGTGAAGTTTCATGAACATGGGTCAAATTTCTTTTAAAGTTATGGCCAGTTATAAGCTGGTCAGGTTGCACGTTCAAGTTTTATGAAAAAGGACATTTATAACTCTGCCAAAATGGATGTCAGAGTTATTAGACATGAGTAACAACATTCCTTGAGATAAGATGTGTGTGAAGTTTTCGTGAACATAGGGCAAATACTTCAACCAAGGTTAGGTTGCAGTTTAAAGTGTGACGGATGATGATTTGCGACGGATAAAGTGATCCATATGTGTCTTCCATGTTACAAGACAACACAACAGAAATGATATGATTTGACTTTTTTTTGTCCTGACAACTCATTAGGTTATAATGCAACAACAACCTTAGAGGGAGATGAGACCAAGAATGAAGAATCACATCGGACGTCCACCGCCAGAGCTTGAACCACGCGAAGCAGAGGTCTGCTGCTCTAAATAGAAGGCTCTATCTATAAGCTACTGAGGACGCCTGAGAACAAATGAAGATCAAAGTCCACACTGAACAACGTTTAAACTGGACATACAGCCTACGGCGAACCACGTAGTTATGGACATACAGCCCCAAACTGTACCACATCTTAATGGACAGACATAAGCATTATAAAAATTATGAACATAAACATATATAAAATAAAAAAAGTGTCTTCTTTTTTAATAGGCCAAATTCAACATGTTCAGTGGTTTCAGAATGATGATGAATTTTCTCTTATTTAATTTTATTCTGATTTAAATATTGCGGCCGAGTGTGGAAAGCATTGTAATGACATTGCTGTTATATATTAAATCATTATTTAATAGATCATAATTGCTGTTTAATAGCTGATTTTACACAGAGTGGCTCCATCTAGGGCGGGAAGAGAATGAATGATCCAGGATCACCCTAAACTTATTATCAAATAGATTCCTCTGCTTCTTTTACATGTCCTGAGGATAGACTTCATTGTGACTGGCAGATTAATGTCCAACGAGTGCAACACTGGTGGTAGGTGGCTTGCTTGAAGTTCTCCGGCCATGTTTTGTTTTATGAACACGTTCATATTTAATGAACACGTTCATATTTATTTAAATTGAAATCAATACACAACAATATATATTTGCAATTCACACATTGCAATATCTGTGAAAAGTGAGAATAAGATTTTATTTGATGATGTAGAAAACTTTGAACAGGTAAATTAATCCACAGGTAAATGTATTTATCAATTATTGTCTGGCAATATTTGTGCAGCTATACAATTCAGATTTACATCATTTCCCCATGCAGTCACGCATTGGTAAAAGTAGTATCTACGTCATGCAAATAATACTTATTTTTACATACAACTTAGTAGCAGTTTTAAATATATGTTTCTCTCCGGGACTATCAAGAAATGTTCATATGATGTTTAAGAGTTAAATGTGTTAATTGATAATACTACAAAAAGGGTGGTCATTCACCTTCAAGCTTACAATCACAATGCTTGCCTGCAGCAGTAATGGGGCAAGAGCATTAGACAGGTGCTACAATATCAGAGATTTAAATAGTTTAAAGTGTATGAAATTGACATGATGAAAAGTTTTAATGAATATGACAAAACTTTACAGTCTTTATACAGTACACAACAACTTTACCTGGGGGCCGATGATGACCTTAAACTTGTGTTCAGGGGAATCGCCGACGATCAGGAATGAATTTGGTCCCATCTGTTGAAGGAGGTATAACCGAGCACGTCTCACACGCTCCACCCGTTTCTTTGTATTGGGGTCATTAGGGTCTAACAATTTATCCGAGGGTGTACGTCGCACACTGCTTGCATTCTTGAACTGTAAAGCAAGGTAAAGATGACAAATAAGAACAAGAGGTCAATGACCTTGAAGCTCTACTGGCAGGTTCCGAAAGCTAGATCAACATTCCTGTGAAATTTCATGAAAATCTGTCAAGTAGTTTCAGGAGTAGTTGGTAAAAGTTTTTACTATATAACTCTATGTAAATAAAGATGGCAGCTGGCAGCCATGTTTAATGTCGAATCAAAATAATTTTCAACAAGGACCAACATCATGTCATGTTGATCATTTTAGAAAAAGTCCCATATCAATATCACTTATAATTTTCAAGAAGTAGTTGCTACAAATTTGTTTTTTAAAAATCTATTTTTAGCCATAGTGGCCATCTTGAAATCTTGCTAGGATCTAAACATCAAGAGAAACATTCCGGTGATATTTCATGAAAATTCGTCCAGTACTTTCAGGAGTAGTCGCTACAACTTTTTACTATATAACTCTATGTAAACAAAGATGGCCACTGGCAGCCATGTTTAATGTTGAATCAAAATGATTTTTGAAGGACCAACATCATGTCATGCTGATCATTTTAAAAAAGTCCCATATCAATATCACTTATAGTTTTCAAGTAGTAGTCACTACAAATTTGTTTTTTAAAAATCTATTTTTAGCTGTGGCGGCCATCTTGAATTCCGGCCGACCTGATATTTTGCTAGGATCAATTAGACATCAAGAGCAACATTCCTGTGAAGTTTCATGAAAATCCGTACAGTACTTTCAGAGGAGTACTCGCTACAAGTTTTTACTATATAACTCGATGTAAACAAAGATGGCCACTGGCAGCCATGTTTAACGTCAAATCAAAATGATTTTCGAAAAGGATCAACATCATGTCATGCTTATCATTTTAGAAAAAGTCCCATATCAATATCACTTTAGTTTTCAAGAAGTAGTCGCTACAAACTTGTTTTTCAAAAAATCTATTTTTAGTTTTAGCTTTGGTGGCCATCTTGGTTTCAACACCAACATGAATTTTTGCTATGATCAACTAGACTTCATCGGCAACATTTCTGTAAAGTTTCATGAAAATCCATCCAGTAGTTTCAAAGGAGTAGTCGCTACAAAAAAAAGTTTACGGACAGATGACGGACACTGCACCACTGCATAAGCTCTGCTGATCTTTGATCAGTAGAGATCAGTAGAGCTAAAAAGACAAGCTATTTATGTTGTGTAACAATTCATGATACATGTAAGGAGTATTAATCCAGAGACCAAGAATATGGAAACAGCATACACAGAACAAGGAACATGGAAACAGCATACACAGTACAAAGAACGTGGAAACAGCATACACAGAACAAAGAACATGGAAACAGCATACACAGAACAAAGAACGTGGAAAAAACATACAAAACATAGAAACAACATACAAGGAAAACAGCATACAAAGAACAAAGAACATAGAAACAGCATACAAAGAACAAAGAACATGGAAACAGCATACAAAGAACAAAGAACATAGAAACAGCATACAAAGAACAAAGAACATGGAAACAGCATACAAAGAACAAAGAACATAGAAACAGCATACAAAGAACAAAGAACATGGAAACAGCATACAAAGAACAAAGAACATGGAAACAGCATACAAAGAACAAAGAACATAGAAACAGCATACAAAGAACAAAGAACGTGGAAACAGCATACAAAACATAGAAACAACATACAAGGAACAAAGAACATGGAAACAGCATACAAAACATAGAAACAACATACAAGGAACAAAGAACATGGAAACAGCATACAAAGAACAAAGAACATGGAAACAGCATACAAAACATAGAAACAACATACAAGGAACAAAGAACATGGAAACAGCATACAAAGAACATGGAAACAGCATACAAAGAACATGGAAACAGCATACAAAGAACAAAGAACATGGAAACAGCATACAAAACATAGAAACAACATACAAGGAACAAAGAACATGGAAACAGCATACAAAGAACAAAGAACATGGAAACAACATACAAGGAACAAAGAACATGGAAACAGCATACAAAACATAGAAACAACATACAAGGAACAAAGAACATGGAAACAGCATACAAAGAACATGGAAACAGCATACAAAGAACATGGAAACAGCATACAAAGAACAAAGAACATGGAAACAGCATACAAAGAACAAAGAATATGGAAACAGCATATAAAGAACATAATTACATAACAGCATAAATTGTATGCTTAATTTTCATTTCCAGTGATTTTCTTTGCTGAAATTTTGTCAATATGCCATATATATGGCATTTTGATAATTATTTCAGGGTTTTTTTCTAACTTTTTACAGAAAACTTTAAAATAAACCTTGTTTGAGAATAGCGCATCAACCCCTTTAACATTACATTTTGTAAAAAAACATTTTCTCTAAAACATAAAGTGATGACTCAAAGGGTTCAGTCAAGTTACAAGTTACGAAGTCTTGTCGTGGGCTAAACCACCATGCTGCCAAGTTTGAGAAAAACTAGATGAGCTCATGACATAAGGTCAGGAATGGTAACTTTTAAATAAAAACTTTTTATAATAAGAGAAAGAATACAAGAAACGAGATGTTGTTTTAGGTAACAAGACATGTTCTTGCATACCGGATATGGTTATCCGCGTTTTACATGGGTGATGGAAAGCTTGACCCTACACATCGGGGAAGATAAAAGACAAGCGCTGATATCAACAATAACAGTTCCACTACGTCATTGTGTAAATAAACCAGAGATCAAATTTAATATTTAATTTTTTATATAATAAAAAAAGAAAGTGCGAAGTTTTTCTACTTGCTATTTTAATCAAGGTACTTGCATTAATAATTTAAAACCTTGATTCATTTTTGAAGGATTGCTTTGTAATGACATTTTTACACTCAGCTAGATGCATGAATGTAATAAAGTATAATTATTACTTATATCCACCTATTTAACTAAGTTAGATAACTATGTTCAGTAAATAAATGCAGACTGAGACCTAGTGGGTTTCTTTTATACTTCAAACAGTTAGCAAGTACTGATATTTTGTACTTGCAATCTGCAAAAAATTTACTTGCATTTAGCAAGTAAATAAGTGTTAAATTTGAACCCTGAATAAACAACGCGTAGTATATAAATGATATGCAAGCAGGGCTGTACAAATAATTTTTTTAGCCACTAGTCCGGGACTAGTCACCCTGTCAAAAGTGACTAGTCCCAAAAAAAATGTGAATAGTCCCAAAAAATGGACACAAGTCCTGAATTTTTTAGATTTCTCAATATGTTAAAACTGCGTCTTGCATACTCATTACAATTCATTATACACAGTAAAGGAAACAATCCTAATTTACTCTTCAGACAATTAATGTATGTTTCAGTGGTATAGATTGTAGACTGCCATTGGGTGAAACAGTAAGAATCACATCTGCATTTTTAAATTTCAATATAGATATTGAGTTTCATATTACAGTTCAGATAATCATTTAATGGAAAGAAAAAAGTCATAACTTTATATAGGTAAGGGGCTACAGATGAGATTCTTAACTTTATTACCATTTTACTAATGCAAAAAATAAATAACATGTGAATCAACATAAACATTTTATTTTTATGTTTTTGTCCACTACACCAGATTTGATTGGCTGTGTATCACATTCTACCTTTTTCCTCTTTTTATTTTTTACTTTCGCTTTCACTCTAAAAAATTTCCTTATTTTTAACACTGAAAAAGTTCAACAAACTCATTTTTGAAATGTAAACGTTAGCACTGCCGAATATGTATCAGTTCGTTTGTTTTTATTTTATTTGTTTGACAACTCAATTCTTCGAACGTAATTAGTACACTTACTACGCACAAACCGTTACCCCACCCGCCTTTCAAGTCTGTTACAATTACTCTCAACAATACACTGAGAAACAATAAACAAGAGGCCCAAGAGGGCCTGTAGACACTCTACTGGCTAACACGGCTCTTATAACATCAATGAAGCGAGTGACTGCCATTTACGTTTTTTTTTGCAAGTTTCGGGCAAAACACAGCTTTTTAACTAAATCAAGGGCCATAACTAAAGAATCTGGTAAAGTTTGGTAAAGTTTGGTAAAGTTCAGATGAAAAATGAAGGCCCTACTGTATTAACGAGGCAAAATATAGCATGTTTAACTAAATCAAGAGCCATAACTCCTATGTTACTGGTCCGACTGGTCCAACATATATTTATTTTTTTAACTAAATCAAGGGCCATAACTCCGCTTTTACTAATCTGATATGGCTGGTTTTCGAACTTGTCCGAGCTTTCATTGATATTAACAATCTGATAAAGATTGGTAAAGATCGGATAAACAATGAAGCCCCTATCGTCTTAACGAGGCAAAATATAGCATTTTTAACTAAATCAAGGGCCATAACTCCGCTGTTACTAGTCTGATATGGCTGGTTTTCAAACTTGTCCAAGCTTTCATTGATATTAACAATGTGGTAGAGTTTAGTAAAGATAGGATGAAAAACGAAGGCCCTATCGTCTTAACGAGGCAAAATATAGCAATATAGCATTTTTAACTAAATCAAGGACCATAACTCCGCTGTTACTGGTCCGATCTGGTTGGTTTTCGAACTTGTTCGAGCTTTTATTGACATTAACAATCTGGTAAAGTTTGGTAAAGATCGGATGGAAAATGAAGGTCCTATCGTCTTAACAAGGTAAAATATAGGATTTTTAACTAAACAAGGGCCATAACCACGCTGTTACTGGTCCAATCTGGCTGGTTTTCAAACTTGTCCGAGCTTTCATTGACATTAACAATCTGGTAAAGTTTGGTAAAGATCGGATGAAAAATGAAGGCTCTATCGTCTTAACGAGACAAAAGTTAACGACGGACGGACGGCGGACAACGGACGGACGACGGACAACTTGGCATCCCATAAGCTAAAAATCACACCTACCGTTTCATATCAAACATGCTTCCATTATCAAACGTCCTGAGTTTCTTTACTCATCGAAAGATTGCCGACAAATCGGCCTGATTGCGAATTAATCAACGTGTTAGTGTTATTGTTTCAGTGTATCGCCATTTTCAGCTCACCACGTGACAAACAGGTAATCATGTGACGAACATGTGATTTACATGTGGTAGTCGTTTCATTGGCTAGCGGGTCTGGATTAAAATAGATCGGGTCAATTGATTGGAAAATGTCGACAATGCCCACTGTCAATTTAAGTAATTTGGAGGCGGGACTTCCGGCATGGTTGATTGTTGATTAAATTGCCCGGGGTATTGGATGATCGCCGCTGTGGATGCTAATTGCATTACATAAGCGAGTGCAATTAAAGGATTACGTTGAGAAGTGTGCTGGGGTTGTTTTATGACAGGTGGCCGACATTGTAAATTTGACAAATCTGGGACTGAAATCTTTCAAACAGTGACACGCCCGACTTTCTCTTTTTTTAAAATTGGACTAGTCCGGGACTGAAATCTTTGAAAAAGTGACACACCCGACTTTGGTTTTGGACTAGTCCCGGGCGTCGGGCTATAGGATTTGTACAGCTCTGGCAAGAAAAAGATTCAATCATGGGTATCCAGTTCAGATAGGGAAATTCCAACCCGTTTTAATCTGAACCTCGAGAGAGCCTTGGTTCCAATAAAAACAATTATACCAATGGTTGGAATTCCAGATCTTCACCGGATACCCATGAAAGATTCTTATAATCTCCCACCTTATTATCATAACATTTGACCCCTGGCCACACTTGACATTTAACAAAGGGACAAAAGGGGCCAGATGCAACTCCTCGCCTGAGCTGGCCCCAGTTTGCAAATCTCTGCACTAGTTCAAAGGTTATGGAGCAAACACAAGAATATCATGGCGGGCGTTGCCTTGAAGGTAGGGATCATGAGTCAGATGCCACCCATCAAAGAGTTATTAACCGGACATCACGCGTCACGGACAAGAGAAAAAATAATGCAGAGCTGTAGATAATTTTTGACTGCAATGAGTAAAAAGCAACTCAGTCCGAGTAAATACTTGCTTTAAATAGTTCATGCTTTCAAAATGATGTGAATTAATACATTTAAACAAAACAACTATTCAGATTAAATGGAAGTTAAGTAAAAACAAAAGAAACACTGTATGACTTTAATATTAGACACATGCTTGAAAATATTTTCATCATGTTAATATGGAATAAACTTTCCATAGGACAATACATGCAAATATAATACTCATGATTTTTAAAAGTTTTTTTAAGGTTTTTGTAGTAAGTACTCACAACTTAAAAAAACAGACTTTTTTTTTACCTTTTTTTGTAAAAAAAAAGTATATTCTCAAAAACTCTACAGCTCTGAATAATGTCGCATTAAAAAGATAAATATATCGATTAAAACCTTTGCCAGCCATGACAAAAAAGTTAGCAAAAGATACCTACAGAGTTAGCGGGAGACACCCGACGTCCACGCCCTGAATTCTCATTGACCACCTGCTGGGTAAAGGGACTTTCTGAGCTTACTCCATTTTTAAACGACTTCTTCCTAGTGACACCAGATGGCGACTGAAATTCACAAAACATTATAATTTATACAAGCTCAGGGAACAAGTCTTGAGAGTCAGGTGAGACATGGCAATGAAACTTCAAACGATGCTAGCACTGTCAGATTATTAGCAAAAGGAAATTAACATTATAATCTAAACAACATTCATATAATGATCTGGCTTTCTTTAAAAAACTTAAATCATATAAATTCTAAATACAACATGATAATTGGAGGTTGTTTTTTTTCGGAAATAGGGAAGAGGCCCAGGCCCTTCAATAGCGGGAGAAAAAGTTTGATTTTTGAGTTTATAAAGGGAAAAAAATAATGTGATTTCGAGATATAGGGGGAACAGTGTATTAGGCAGAAATTGAAGATTTGGGTGTGCAAAATTAATATGCATAAGAGGTAGATAGATAAACTGTCTTCTATAAATGTATCCCAAACATAATAATGCAGAGAAAGTCAGAGGGGGAAATAATGTTAAGAAAATAAAAATCTCAGCCAATTTATGAACGATAAAAAGCCCTCATTTGTGTCAGGCTTTATATATGACAAAGTAATCATTGCGAAAAAATATGAAACATTTTTCTGATGAGGCTAGAAAATGGCCTGAAACTCTGCGGAAATTCAGCAGTGATGCACACAGGGATTTTTCTAGTTCCAATTTGGGACCAAATTTCTGCCCCATCCCAATCCAAAATATCCTCCTATTTTCCCCAAAAAAAGCAACTATTTTCCCAAAATACAATTTGTTTAATGTTTTCTTATATTAAATGTAGCCCTATTGGACAATGTGTTTGTTGCAGACTTGTATAAGAGCTTGATTTTGAAAACTATTCCAAAAATTTGTAGTGCTTTACTATGTAATATAGTAGGATTATTTTTTTTCCCAATTTGTAGATTTCACGCGCATTTTTTTTTTCCCAATTCAAAAGGCCCCTGGCCCCACTTCCAAAAATGCAGAAAAATCCCTGGCACAGATGTTACAGGTCGTCATGGCCTGGCTAGCTTGCTGCTATTTCAAACCCGATATAATGATGGAAACAATCAGAATAGTCATACAGTTTCCTCCAGCTCGTAGATTGATGGCGGAGTTCACGTGCTATGCATGTATGCAGACAATTTAGTTACCTCACTTCCTGTGGATTTCTTTGATCTTCCAGAACTTTCTCTTCTCACAACCTGTGAACAAACAATGTACTTGTTTTTTAATCATTTATCGGTCATTATCAAGAATCTTACCCACAGTGCAAAGAAATTAATTCTTAGCTATTATTTAATCAGTCATAATGATCGTTTACACGTCATTCAAAGACACGACTGCAAGTAAAACACAGAAAGTGGGCAAGACAAATAATACCGATAAGTACAATTTTTTTTATGGCCTTTTGTAAATGCAACATCCCAGGTGCATTTAAACGAATGTCTACGGTATGTGTGATGTAGCAGCTGAACTTACTGACCCAATACAATGTTTACCCCCTAGAGCAAAAATGTGTATCAAACTGTGATTTGTTATTAATGACATGATATGCTAAAAAAGAAGCGTATAATGTTAAACACGCTCAAAGCTTTGAAAACTCATTAAAACGCATATAATTTACATAAATAGTACATGCTAATATAGACAGTTTATACACTATATAATATATGTGTTGACGAGCTGTTAAACAATATTCAATTCGTAAAATTTTATTTATCGAGATATTTGAGATGAGATTTGATTTTAGTGTTATTGTAGACATACATACATGTATATTTACTTCAAAACACTAAACTGTATAGGTTATCCTTAAACAAGAACTGTGCTTTGACAAACATTATATATATCTTACTAAAAAAATAAAAATAAAAGAATTAAAATAAATAAAATAAAAAAAGTTTTTAAAAAAAATCTATAAATTAAAAAAAATTAAAAAAATAAACCCATGAAGAAAGGTTTTTTTATGAAAAAAAAAAATAACAACTAAAAAATAAATAAATTAATAATAAATTAATTAAAAACAAGAGGTCCAAGAGGGCCTAGGGGCGTCCGTGGCCGAGTGGTTAACGTCTCTGACTTGAAATCACTTGCCCCTCACCGCTGTAGGTTCAATCCCTCAGGGGCCTAGGAATCTTTATGTGAGGAAGCTATCCAGCTGGCTTGCGGAACGTCGGTGGTTCTACCCAGGTGCCCGCCCGTGCACGAAAATTGCCCGGAGGGGCACCTGGGGTCTTCCTCCACCAATGGAAGCTGGAAAGTCGCCATATGACCTTAGCTGTTAGTGCGACTATGAAATCCAATTCAAAAACCAAGAGGGCCTTCCGAGCTTTCATTGATATAAACAATCTGTGCACGTTTGGTAAAGATCAAAAAGGTGCTAGAGTGTTCACAAGGCAGAAAATGGCATTTTTCAGAAAGAAACAAGGGCCATAATACTGACCCAATTTTGCTGGTTTTCGAACTTGTCCAACCTTTCATTGGTATTAACAATCTGTGTTAGTTTTGTAAAGATCAAATAATAAACAAAGGTGCTAGAGTGTTCATAAGGCAGAAAATGGCATTTTCCAGAAAAAAACAAAGGCCATAACTCTGGTGTACAGATCCGATTTGGCTGGTTTTCAAACTTGTTCGAGCTTTCATTGATATTAACAACCTGTGCAAGTTTGGTAAAGATCAAATGATAAATGAAGGTGCTAGATAGAGTGTTCACAAGGCAGAAAATGAAATTTTTGAGAAAAAAACAACGGCCATAACTCAGATGTTAATGATCCGATTTGGCTGTTTTTCGAACTTATCCGAGCTTTCATTGATATTATTAATAAACTGTGCAAGTTTGGTAAAGATCAAATAATAAATGAAGGTGCTAGAGTGTTCACAAGGCCTAATATGGCATTTTTCAGCAAAACAAGGACCATAACTCCGGTGAAATTTATCCGATCCAGCTGGTTTTCTAACTTGTCCGAGCTTTCATTGATATAAAGATACTGGCAAAGTTTCGTAAAGATTCGATTAATAATGAAGGCCCTAGAGTGTTCACAAGGCAAAAGTTAACACACGGACAGACGACGGTGAAATTAATCAGATCTGGCTGTTTTCATGGAAATAAAGACACTGTCAAAGTTTCGTAAAAATCCGATTAATAATTAAGGCCCTAGAGTGCGTACAAGGCAAAAGTTAACGGACGGACGATGGATGGACGGATGGACAACGGACAACTCGTCATCCCATAAGCTCTGCTGGCCGAAAGTAGAACTAAAAACAGGCAGGTTTTCGACTGCGAAGAGGCCTTTTACAGGCCTCTGTTAAATAAGGTAAACAAGACCTGCATTTCCAAGCTGACCGTCTGCATGTAACTTAAAGGATACTGAACTAAATCACCTAAAGTGTATAAATCACCAAGTATCAGCCCTTTGCCCAGATAATCAAGCATCAAGGGCACACCCGTTAATGCTGTCATATCAAAACAATTATATATACGAAGTTTGAAGTCTGTAGTAGTGCCGCTTAGTTTAGTACCAGAGAAACTTACTTAAATTTAAACCAAAGTTTAACATCTCTTTTACATACAGTTCCTGGGAAAGTGACCAAATCCTTGAATATAAAAAAAGTCTTACATTGTAGTTATCTGCCATTTGATTCAGTCCTCAGTCCCAACCCACCTCCCTCTTTATTTGTACCCTCTTTATTGAGCACAAAGTTATCACGGTTATTCCATAAAATTGCTGAATTATATTCGATTTGTCACCCCTTATTATGTAAAGGACAATATTTGTGTAACAAAAGAAATTTGACCTGAAACGCAACAACAATGGAAAACTACTAAGGACATAATACCAATTACCGCTTCTGACTAAGATCTCTGTGGATCAGAAAGTGATAATGATAATGGCAGTTAAACAAATTTAGTGTTACTCACAACACAGGGCAACACTGTTAGTGCTAAATGATTGTTATTCAGATTGCACAAAGCCAGTGCTACACAGACTGCACAAAACATTTGCTACTTGACAGTAAACCTTCATACAATCTGCGAATTTTGAAAATTAAACAAGAGGTCAATGACCTTGAAGCTCTAATGATTGATTTTGATTTCACGAAGTAGTCGCTACAAACTTGTTTTTTTAAAAAAATTTTTTAGCCGTGGCGGCCATCTTGAATTTCCGGCCGACCTGAAATTTTGATAGGATCAATAAGACATCAAGAGCAACATTTCTGTAAAGTTTCATGAAAATCAGCCAAGTAGTTTCAAAGGAGTAGTCGCTACAAGTTTTTACTATATAACTCTATGTAAACAAAGATGGCCGCTGGCAGCCATGTTTAACGTCGAATCAAAACGATTTTTGACAAGGACCAACATCATGTCATGCTGATCATTTTAGAAAAAGTCCCATATCAATATCACTTATAGTTTTCAAGCAGTAGTCGCTACAAACTTATTTTTTAAAAATCTATTTTTAGCTGTGGCGGCCATCTTGAATTTCCGGCCGACCTGAAATTTTGCTAGGATCAATTAGACATCGACAGCAACATTCCTGTGAAGTTTCATGAAAATCCGCCAAGTAGTTTCAGAGGAGTAGTCGCTACAAGTTTTCATTATATAACTTTATGTAAACAAAGATGGCCGCTGGCAGCCATGTTTAACGTCGAATCAAAAAGATTTTTGATAAGGACCAACATCATGTCATGCTGATCATTTTAGAAAAAGTCCCATATCAATATCTCTTAAAGTTTTCAAGAAGTAGTCGCTACAAACTTATTTATTTTAAATTTATTTTTAGCTGTGGTGGCCATCTTAAATTTCCGGTGAGCCTGCAATTTTTCTAGGATCAACTAGACATCAAGAGCAACATTCCTGCGAAGTTTCATGAACATCCGTCAAGTAGTTTCAGAGGAGTAGTCGCTACAAGTTTTTACTATATAACTCTATGTAACCAAAGATGGCCACTGGCAGCCATGTTTAACGTCGAATCGAAATAATGTTCGACTCGGATCAACATCATGTCATGCTGATCATTTTAGAAAAAGTCCCATATCACTATCACTTATAGTTTTCAAGCAGTAGTCGCTACAAACTTATTTTTTAAAAATCTATTTTTAGCTGTGGTGGCCATCTTGAATTTCTGGCCGATCTGAAATTTTGCTAGGATCAATTAGACATCAAAAGCAACGTTCCTGTGAAGTTTCATGAAAATCGGCCAAGTAGTTTCAGAGAAGTAGTCGCTACAAGTTTTTACTATATAACTCTATGTAACCAAAGATGGCCACTGGCAGCCATGTTTAATGTTGAATCAAAATAATGTTCGACTCGGATCAATATCATGTCATGCTGATCATTTTAGAAAAAGTCCCATATCAATATCACTTATAGTTTTCAAGAAGTAGTCGCTACAAACTTATTTATTTTAAATCTATTTTTAGCTGTGGTGGCCATCTTGAATTTCCGGCCGACCTAAAAAAATTCTAGGATCAACTAGACATCAAGAGCAACATTCCTGCGAAGTTTGATGAACATCCGTCTAGTAGTTTCAGAGGAGTAGTCGCTACAAGTGTTTACTATATAACTCTATGTAACCAAATGGCCACTGGCAGCCATGTTTAAGGTCGAATCAAAATAATGTTCGACTCGGATCAACACCATGTCATGCTGATCATTTTAGAAAAAGTCCCATATCAATATCACTTATAGTTTTCAAGCAGTAGTCGCTACAAACTTATTTTTTAAAAATCTATTTTAAGCTGTGGCGGCCATCTTGAATTTCTGGCCGATCTGAAATTTTGCTAGGATCAATTAGACACCAAGAGCAACATTCCTGTGAAGTATCATGAAAATCCGTCAAGTAGTTACAGAGGAGTAGTCGGTACAAGTTTTCATTATATAACTCTATGTAAACAAAGATGGCCGCTGGCAGCCATGTTTAACGTCGAATCAAAACAATTTTTGACAAGGACCAACATCATGTCATGCTGATCATTTTAGAAAAAGTCCCATATCAATATCACTTATAGTTTTCAAAAAGTAGTCGCTACAAACTTGTATTGAAGAAAAAATATTTTTAGCCAGGGCGGCCATCTTAAATTTCAGGCCGACCTGAACTTTTGCTAGGATCAATAAGACATCAAGACCAACATTCCTGTGAAGTTTCATGAAAATCCGTCAAGTAGTTTCAGAGAAGTAGTCGCTACAAGTTTTCATTATATAACTCTATGTAAACAAAGATAGCCGCTGCCAGCCATGTTTAACGTCGAATCAAAACGATTTTCGACAAGGACCAACATCATGTCATGCTGATCTTTTTTTTTTCTATCTCGCGTCAGGCGGGCTACTGCAAATTTTCTTTTGAAGTAGCCCGGCAAAAAAACAGATTTTAGCTCTAATCCATATCACAAAATCCTGTGTTCCCAGCTAATTAGTCAGATAAGATTACACCGCCACGCGTCGATAATAACACCAATTAACAAGGTGTTTAGACACCACGGGTGATTGGATCAGATCGATTGACAGATTAGTTATGTACAGGGTTTCCCCAAGACTTATATCGGGTGTCGCATGCGACATGCTTTAATGCCTGGCGGCGAATTTCCGTCATCCTTTGATCTCAGCGACATCCCTTAAATCCCAAAGCATTATGCCACTTGAAACAATTGCAGTCCTGCGCGTGCCTGAATCTGACCGACAGGTTTATTGTCGCTCCCACTAAATAAGCTATCAGCCAATCATATTCGCGATAGCAGACTGCTGATTACCACCTGTGACCTGACCCGTGACCTGTGTATACACTTGTTAGTGTGGAGTAATTAGGACACGGTGCTTTATTGATGAGGGACATGTGTTGAGTTGAGGAGAACAATTGCCGAAAATGTATGTTTATGATCGAGAAACAAGCATGATTGTTTCATTCTGGCAGAATTTGTATGTAATGGCTGTTCCACTAAAACATACCAGTGGGTAGCGGATGGCGATTTATAGAAAATACACGGTAGGTGTCCCAAAAAAACGTCCTAACTCTGGAATATCGCATCTACAGGTGGGTGGGTAAACAATTGAGTTGTGGGGAATGGGGGGTATCTGAAATAAATAAATCAAGATGGGGTCTCAAACATTTTTAATCAAGATGGGGTGCTTTTCAAGTTAACAAAACACAGTTTTTTCTCGAATACTCGTTGATAAGCAGACTTGTCAAGGCTTGTTGCTTCTAAAAATAGAATAAATTCAAGAACGACAACTCCTACGAAATTTCGTACTTCGTCATCAATTAGGTTCGTACTATTGTACATCGTACTCAATTTGATTCATACTATCGGTTATTTTTCAGAGGGGAAGTTCCGTGCAGCCGTCGTTGCACGGCCGTTTTTGAAAAAATCGCACCAATTTGGTGGAGTGGGTGGGGTAAAAAAAAGAGGTTTTTTTGGGGTTTTAAACTCTTACTTTCTCAATATTGTTATGTTTTTTTAAGTACGAAAATATAACAACAAACTTTAAAGTGACACTGTCAAAAATAAAACATTATCCATTTCATTTCAATAATTAAGAGGCATTTTATAATAATTTTGCTGTAGCACCCACATGATTTAAAATATCTTTCTAAAATTTAGTTAAACCCTTAAAGCCTAGATTTAGACCTTTATAAAATGCCTCTAAATTACAAAAGGAATTTGATAATTTGTTTTATTTTTATATTGGTAAAACAACAAAGTCAAAAGTCATATATTATAGAAATAATTTTATTGGTAAATCCATTTACATACAAACACGTTCAATAACAGTGCATACATGTGATACCTCACGGCGTGAGATGAAATCTCTCGGAATTCTAACCCTCCTCCCGGCCCCACGGAATTGTGTGAAAAACTCTCGTAAAATTGCTAAAATCGATTTTTCGAAAATCATCGATCTATTTCACCTGGATTTCACCTGGATCAATAGCCTGGGGGAAAGTGGGTGAAACTTATTTGCAAACCGTTTATTGGCTTAATTGACCTGACCAAAGGATTAGCAGCACACTCATGAAGTCTTTAATGATGTCTGTAATTAAACAGGTTAGATACGACTTGAAACAAATTGCCGGCGTCAAGTGGAAAATGAATGTTTGTTAAGGGAGATGCAGTCGGATAGCGAAAACGAAAGTAGAAATCTCACACAAAAACAATTGAGTTGTGGGGAATGGGGGTAGGTTTCTAAAATAAATAAATCAAGATGGGTTCTCAAACATTTTTAATCAAGATGGGGTGTTTTTCAAGTTAAAAAACACATTTTTTTCTCGAATCAATACTCGCTGGTAAGCAGATTTGTCAAGGTGTTGTTGCTTCTAAAAATAGAATGAATTCAAGAACGACAACTCCTACGAAATTTCGTACTTCGTACTCAATTAGATTCGTACTATTGTACATCAGACTCAATCTGATTCGTACTATCGGTTATTTTCCAGAGGTGAGATTATTAGGCAGCCAACCGTGCAGCTGTCTTTTGCTCGGCCGTTTTTGAAACATCGCGGCCAATATTTGGTGGAGTGGGTGGGAAAAAAAAAAGAAAAAAAATTATACTCTTACTTTCTCAATATTTTTATGTTTTGTAAGTACGAAAATATAACAACAAACTTTAAAGGGACACTGTCTGTAAGTATTAAAGCAGATTATTGAGCATAACCAAATAACAGCAAAATGAACAGTGAACATGTTTATCATTGGTTATTAAATAAAATATTGTTTAAAAACTTTTTTTATCCATTCATGTTATCTCCCCTGACATCAATGAAGAAACTTGTTTAAAAGTGTATTTTTAGGTATTCGTTTATGAAATTTGGGTATAAAATACTGCTCGCGCGCTAAAAATAGCCCGAAAAACCTCCCAGATTTTTGCATGAATCTCCCTTAAAAAAATCACTAAACTCCCAGATTGAGGTCCTGAAAGTATCACATGTATGACAGTGAAACATGTTAATGAGTCGCCTCGAGTCTGCCGCGCGCATGCCGGGCTACCAAGTTCAGTTTCTGGTAGCCCAGTGGGCTACCACAGATTTTAATGATTTGTCGGACCCTGGAGGGGCAAGTGATTTCAAGTCAGAGACGTTAACCACTCGGCCACGGACGCCCCCCGACTGTTCAAAAGTATTGCTACTCAGATGACACAAAACTATTGCTACTCAGACTGTTCAAAACTATTGTTACTCAGATGGCACAAAACTATTGCTACTCCAAGATAAAACTACTGCTACTCAGACATTACAAATCTATTGCTACTCAGACAGTACAAATATATTGCTACTCAGACAGCACAAAACTATTGCTACTCAGATGGCACAAAACGATGGCTACTCATATGGCACTATTGCTACTAAGATGGCACAAAACAATTGCTACTCACACGACATAAAACTATTGCTACTCAGATGGCACAACACTCTTGCTACTCAGATGGCACAAAATTACTGCTACTCAGATGGCAAACTCTTGTTACTCAGATGGCACAAAACAATTGCTACTCACACGGCACAAAATTACTGCTACTCAGACGGCACAAAACTATTGCTACTCAGATGGCACAAAACTTGCTACTCAAGACGGCACAAAACTATTGCTACTTAGATGGCACCAAACAATTGCTACTCACACGGCAAAAAAACTCTTGCTACTCAGATGGCAAAAAACTATTTCTACTTAGATGGCACAAAATTGTTACTTCGACGTAACAATACTATTGCTACTTAGATGGCACAAAATTATTGCTACTCAGACGGCACAAAACTATTGCTACTCAGAGGGCACAAAACTATTATTACTTCGACGTAACAAATCTACTGCTACTTAGATGGTACAAATCAATTGCTACCCATACAGCACAAAACTCACCGCAGAACTTTTGGATCTCCCAGAGCTCTCTCTCCGAACAAGCTGGAATGACAAAAGTAAAAGTAACAATAACTATTGAGCTCACATTGGGATGGATGAAAACAGTATATTCAAATGCACACCATGCTCAGTCCGAAGTCATCCGTATTCGCTCACTTCCAGGAATCTCTATTAGAAATAGTGTACTAAATTCCATCATCTAAACGATTAGTCATGTTCCTGTTACAGGCTATTCAAAAGTTTAACTTATATATCCTCGCAAAATGCAAAACTAATTGTATCAGGCCAAGTTTGTGCCTTAATGTCATGCTTTCTGACTATGTCAAGGTCTATTATATGTTTATTTACATGAGGGACATATTCTAGCAGTTGAAGTATGACTCAGAGAAAGACCACCCACAAGATATGTTGTTTTTCGCAACTTGTACAAAGGTGATAATTTACATGACAATCCTTACCCGTGCTACTTTCTTGTTCCTCTCGATTAAGTCGCGTTTCCATGGCGGCAGTGGTCTGCTCATGTACGTTTTCTCTGTTCCACAGTCTTTAACATCCCTACAGTAAAATTTAACCATCAATTAAATGAACACACAGAAGATTTCAAGTAATTATTGAGAGTTGAAATAGATAGCTTCATTTATTTATATCTGTTTACATATAATATTTTTTAAACAAGAGTATCATTTGTAACTGTGATAGCGGACATCGCAAAAGTTAATGCACGGACAGACAGACGGATGGACAATGTCGCGACATAATACAAACTCCCAGACAGACGGATGGACAATGCCGCGACATAATACAAACTCTGTTGTTACCAGGGTGATTGGTCTGTTTTTTGAGCTTTACCGAATTTTATCAAGATTGAAAAACAAATATTGAAGTTACTGAGCGGATATCATCAAAATTGTCAATTTTCAATAATTAAAGGGCCATAATCCGTTGTTACCGGGACGATCTGGCTGGTTTTCGAACTTGACCTAGATATTATGACCATAAACATTCAAGTTTTATAAAGATTAAACAACAAATACTTAAGTTATTGAGCAGACATCGTTAAAATTGTCAATTTTCAATAATAATAATTTGCCCATAAACATTATTTCCAAGTTTCATATTGGATACTATTTGTTTGAGTTAGAGAGCGGACATCATCAAAACTGACATTTTTCAATAATTAAAGGGATACAACTCTGTTGTTACTGGGCGATTGGTCTGGTTAGTTTCATAAAGATTGAACAACAAAATTGAAATACTCAAGTTATTGAGCGGACATCGTTAAAATTGTCAATTTTTAGTAATTAAAGGGCCATAACTATGTTGTTAGCAAGGCGATTGGGCTGGTTTTCGAACATGACTGAGATACTATGCCCATAAACATTATTTCCAAGTTTCATAATGATTGGATAATATTTGTTTGAGTTAGAGGGCGGACATCGCAAAACAAACTCTGTTGTGACAGGGGCGATTTTCAATAATTAAAGGGCCATAACACGGTGGTTACCGGGGCGATTGGGCTGGTGTTTGAACTTTACCGAGATATTATGCCCATAAACATTATCCAAGTTTCATAAGGATTGGATAATATTTGTTTGAGTTAGGGATCATCAAAATTGTCAATTTTTAATAATTAAAGGGCCATAACTCCGTTGTTACCAGGGCAATTGGACTGGTCTCCGAACTTGACCTAAATATTATGCTCATAAACATTATTTCAAAGTTTCATAAAGATTGAACAACAAATACTCAAGTTATTGAGCGGACATCGTTAAAATTGTCAATTTTCAATATTTAAAGGGCCATAAATTCATTGTTGCCGGGCCGATTGGGCTGGTTTTTGAACTTGACTGAGATATTATGCCCATAAAAATTATTTCCACGTTTCATAATGATTGGATAATATTTGTTTGGAGTTAGAGAGTGGACATCGCAAAACTTAACAGACGGACATGCGTATAAAAATAAAATGTTTACTAAAATGAAAACATATTCTTTAACAAAATTGTAATTAATTTTGAACAATTATAAGTAGCCATATTATCTGCATTGTATATAAGTATTATGTAGGGAACGGTCGTAACTAATGTTGCAAGAACTTGTATCCCGACCCATTTGTATATTTGGCAATAAAATACAGTTAAAACAAAAAAAGAGGGACAAGCACCATTGTATTTATAAGCTTGTCTGGTCTTCAGCCAGTAGGGCATAAAATGTAACTACATTTAATGGAAGATAGACGATGCACCATCGTTCAGTACAGCTTAAAAAACAACAACTCATGTTTAAAAGCAAAACAAGAGGTCAATGACCTTGAAGCTCTACTGATAGATTTTTGATAGCTAGGTCAACATTCCTGTGAAGTTTCATGAAAATCCATCAAGTAGTTTCATAGGGGTAGTCACTACAAGTTTTCATTATATAACTATGTAAACAAAGATGGCCACTGGCGGCCATGTTTAATGCCAAATCAAAATAATTTTTGACAAGGATCAACATCATGTCATACTGATCATTTTAGAAAAAGTCCCATATCAATATCACTTATAGTTTTCAAGAAGTAGTCGCTACAAACTTGAATTTTGAAAATCTATTTTTAGCCATGGTGGCCATCTTGAATTTCCGGCCGACCTGAAATTTTGCCAGGATCAATAATACATCAAGACCAACATTCCTGTAGTTTCAGAGGAGTAGTCGCTACAAGTTTTTACTATATAATTCTATGTAAACAAAGATGGCCGCTGGCAGCCATGTTTAACGTCGAATCAAAACGATTTTTGACAAGGACCAACATCATGTCATGCTGATCATTTCAGAAAAAGTCCCATATCAATATCACTTATAGTTTTGAAGAAGTAGTCGTTACAAACTTGTATTTTGAAAATCTATTTTTAGCTGTGGCGGCCATCTTGAATTTCCGGCCGCCTGAAATTTTGCTAGGATCAATTATACATTAAGAGCAACATTCCTGTAAAGTTTCATGAAAATCCGCCAAGTAGTTTCAGAGGAGTAGTCGCTACAAGTTTTTACTATATAATTCTATGTAAACAAAGATGGCCGCTGGCAGCCATGTTTAACGTCGAATCAAAACGATTTTTGACAAGGACCAACATCATGTCATGCTGATCATTTCAGAAAAAGTCCCATATCAATATCACTTATAGTTTTGAAGAAGTAGTCGTTACAAACTTGTATTTTGAAAATCTATTTTTAGCTGTGGCGGCCATCTTGAATTTCCGGCCGCCTGAAATTTTGCTAGGATCAATTAGACATTAAGAGCAACATTCCTGTAAAGTTTCATGAAAATCCGCCAAGTAGTTTCAGAGGAGTAGTCGCTACAAGTTTTTACTATATAATACTATGTAAACAAAGATGGCCGCTGCAGCCATGTTTAACGTCGAATCAAAACGATTTTTGACAAGGACCAACATCATGTCACGCTGATCATTTTAGAAAAAGTCCCATATCAATATCACTTATAGTTTTCAAGAAGTAGTCGCTACAAACTTGTATTTTGAAAAATTATTTTTAGCCGTGGCGGCGATCTTGAATTTCCGGCCGACCTGAAATTTTGCTAGGATCAATAAGACATCAAGAGCAATATTCCTGTGTAGTTTCATGAAAATCCGCCAAGTAGTTTCAGAGGAGTAGTCGCTACAAGTTTTTACTATATAATTCTATGTAAACAAAGATGGCCGCTGGCAGCCATGTTTAACGTCGAATCAAAACGATTTTTGACAAGGACCAACATCATGTCATGCTGATCATTTTAGAAAAAGTCCCATATCAATATCGCTTATAGTTTTCAAGAAGTAGTCGCTACAAACTTGTATTTTGAAAAATTATTTTTAGCCGTGGCGGCCATCTTGAATTTCCGGCCGACTTGAAATTTTGCTAGGATCAATTAGACATCAAGAGCAATATTCCTGTGAAGTTTCATGAAAATCCGTCAAGTAGTTTCAGAGGAGTAGTCGCTACAAGTTTTCATTTATATATAACTCTATGTAAACAAAGATGGCGGCTGGCAGCCATGATTAACATAGAATCAAAACGATTTTTTTCGACAAGGACCAACATCATGTCATGCTGATCATTTTAGAAAAAGTCCCATATCAATATCACTTAAGAGTTTTCAAGAAGTAGTTGCTACAAACTTGTATTTTAAAAATCTATTTTTAGCTTTGGCGGCCATCTTGGATTTCACATCAACATGAATTTTTGCTAGGATCAACTAGACTTCATGGGCAACATTTCTGTAAAGTTTCATGAATATCCATCCAGTAGTTTCAGAGGAGTTGTCGCTACAAATTAAAGTTTACGGACAGACGGACGCCGAACCACGGCATAAGCTCTGCTGATCTCAGATTTCTGCTGATCTGAGATCAGCAGTCGAACTAAAAAACAACACTTTTTTTTATTTCATTTAGGGCAACCTGATCTATAACACTGTCCTGTGACCATGGAGACAAAAGCCCAGTATGGTAAAGAACCCATTAACTTATGAATACGTGTACGTAAACTTTCCTATGTACAAGGCTTTATGCATCAGAAATTAGAAACAATCTTCAACACAACTTTTAATCTGATTTTTTACCAGCCCTGTATATAACTAAAACAAAGGATATAAATATTGTTTAAGTATAGGATAGAGCATGAGTTTTGCACGTGTACGGGGAGATAATGCACGAGCGTTTGTATTGTATTTATACCACAATAACTAACATATGCTGTGAATATCCTCGGGTATTACACGATGCATAGTGTGTATTTAGGCTATTGTGGTATAATATCCACTTGTACCATAGCTCTAATGGTTTTCCTTTGTTCTTGCTTATGATATAATTTTCTGAAGGTCTGAACCTAAACCGTGCTATAACTGCCGGTATATTTCAGCCATGCTATAAATGACAGATTTGGCAGTTATACCATGGCCTACTCCATTTTACACTTGCGTAGTTGAAATGTTCTTATACAACCTGTCAATCAAAATGTCAATTACCGGCAATGGCTAAGGTACAAAACATTTATAGCATATTTTTCTCGAATGCGATTTAAACTGCACTCTCGGGCCTGTGGCCCTCGAGAAGCAGTATAAATGCGGCCCTCGAGAAGCAGTATAAATTGCATATACTCGAAAAATTATGCTATAAATAATACTAATAGGCCCTATTGGTGGTTTTCAAATAATGATGCCCAAGCTCCGATTGATATAAAGACCCTGACAAAGTTTGGTAAAGATCAAATGAAAAATTAACGGTGCTAGAGTGTTAACAAGGCAGAATAATATACTTACAATATTAAGATCAAGAATTTGCAAGTACTGGAATTTGTACATGTTTATTAACCAGCTGTTATATCCAACCTCTTTCACTGCTAGTTGGCTTAGGAGGGGATGTTATATAAGCAGTTGGGCAAGTGTTCATTTAGCTATGAGAATCATAGCTTTTAATGGTAAAATTGTTCTCACAATCTGTTCCAACCATAGAGAATTGAAGCAGAATATAGGTTGTGCATGCGGCAGGACACCAGCGGGGTTTCTAAATACCATCATGTAATGTCTACATATAAATATTTTTTGTATTTGAATCAACTGACTTAACCTTAAATACCACACATCCATGCATAAATTTTCAACTATGGAATGTATATTTCAGACGAGAGCAAGATATTTCGAGAGAAAAACATTGAATTGAATGTTGTTTAACGGCCCATCAACACAGTATAGGTTATTGAGAGCCGCCCCAGAGAGAGGGGAAGGATACATAGGAATCCGGGAACCTGCCCTACTCTTATTATCGAATAGATTCCTATGGTTCTATAACGTGCTCGGAGGATAGACCGATACACGGGACCGCCCGGTTTACGTCCCCATCCGACGGACGAGGCTAAGGCAAAGTGTCTTGCCCAAGAACACACCGACGGAACTCAGTGGCACCACGGAGGATTGAACCCAGGGCCTCCGGTTACAAATCCGCCGAGCTACCGACTGCGCCACGGAAAAACATTGATTCAAGAAAAAAACATGTAGGAAAATATAGTCTTAACAACAAATTACGTTTTATCAATGTACTATATCCATTTCTTTGGTGTGTTTTATGCATATGCATGAAAGTGTGGTATTTATGGCTAAGACAATTGAAATTAGACAGTTCTTATAATCAGGCATTGTGTGATGTATTCAGAAACTCGCCAGAAAGTGACAATGGAGGTGTGCCGCAGACTCTGCCTATATTCTCTACAGGCCGCATCAACGTGCACCTTAAAGATTTCAATGAACTTCTGTGTTCACGCCTTAGTTGCCCTATAAACTTCACATGGAAACAGGGCTGTTTACTTCACATGGAAACAGGGCTGTTTATATATTGGCTATATGGGATACCGCATAGGAGTTGCAGTGGTCGAGTGGTGAGCATACTTGCCTCTAGTTCCAGAGGTCCAGGGTTCGATTCCCCGTGAGGTAATGTCACAGATTTTTCAAACACACTGGAGTAGTGACTTATGTGGTTATCAGCGACTCCTGAAACTTTCCTCTGAAACGGGCTGCTGCATAGACTCGAAAGATATAACAGTATTTGAAGTAGATAAGGATACTGACCCACTTGAAAGAAGAGATTCCATCGATTTAGCCTTTATTGGAGACTGGACTGGTTTCAAACGCTTTCTCCAATCGTGTGGTCCTTGATAATGCTTTTCCAATAACTCACGGTCATCGTCATTTGCGCCATCACCAGCCGTGACATCAAAATCCTCTTGTGTGTCGTCAACTGACGCTGGTGACAGCTCGGACAATGAAGTGCCACTAGCAGCCATATTGAAAACAACTGTCCAGTTTCTCGACAAACATCGGGGTGAATTACAACCGCTTCTGAAAGACTCTGTTAATTGTAAGAGTGATGGCAGCTTTAAAGCATGCGTGGAGTTTACGAAAAACGCTTCTGCAAAGCCATAGCGCACACAGATTGTAGGAAAGCGCTGTCAAAAGAGACCTAATCGCTTGTTTTCTTTGGGAAATCCCCTCTATTCCCGCGAATGTTTTCAAGCCTCACTATGAGATTTGTATCCAAATTTAAAAACAGGAGGTCGATGCGTGCTTTACGGATTTTTAATAAACGAATGTTTTAAAATAGTTTTGTGCTTTACTCGCTCAGTCTGCACAACCAAAATATGGTATGCTCACATAATACAATTATATTGTTTCAAATGTATTAACAATCCTTCGAATCCTTATTTAATTGTATTTATAATCCATGTTCTATCATCTCTAAACCTCGTGTTGGTCTAGCTTGTATATGTTACTGGGGGGTTATTGGGGGAATTTGGTGGGATTTTTTGGGATTTGGGGTGTTCCGATGGCTCCCCATTACTTAGGTAATGTAAGCATGCCATGTGTGGCAAAAATACCTGTGTTTCTGGTTACCCGACCGTCCCCATTTTTTGGCGACGACCCTATAGTTTTTTATCATAAAAATAATAATAATAATAATAAAATGGATTTTGGTGTTATTTGTTGAAAACAAACATGTTTTAAGTTTTCCTGAAAAAATGTCCCAGAGTAATGTAGTTATAGACAATGTGTGAAGCTCTCTCTGGTCAACATATGATACCTAACTGCTTTCATCAATATTTTCTCTGGCCAAATTCCAAGAATTATCTACAAATCTGAGCTGGTTGGAATCGCAGATGTATGTCATTCTCGAAACCGAAAACCGAAAACAATTCGATTAAACCGTTTTTCTGTGACAAGTCAAATTGCTTCGAAAAACGCGATTTCCAATTAGGTATACATCACTATGGAACAAAATAAAGCACATATTCACCGCTATTGGTGGCGATTCCCCGAATGTACCAGTGTCAATCAATTCAATCCGACGTGATTTCAACAACGGAACAAGTAATAAACATAAATATAGGCCAGAGAGAGCTTCACACACTTTTCTCTGGGACATTTTTTTCAGGAAAACTTAAAATATGTTTGTTTTTAACAAATAACACGAGAAAAAAAAATTGTGATTGAAGGCAACTGCTATTTATATATTCTTTTATCTAGATTTGATTATTATTTTTATGATTCTTTTCATTTGGATACATTGATATAAATTCAGTGATTCATTTAAAAAAAAAAAGACAGGCTTAATGTACGACTCGTGTTAATGACAGTTTTAATATTATTAAAAGTTTAGTTTTATGACAGAATAACAACCGGATTGGACACTTTCTTTCTGAAACAATGAAGTGACCAAACTATCACGTAGCACCTTAACTTTTTCTTCGAACTTCTCTTTCAAATATTCATAGATTTTGATAAGAATTAATGCAAAGATTGATATTAAAATAAATGGCAATATGGGATATATAATAGTTTTTCTTAAAATTTATTTCCTAAATAAGAAATTGTATAAAAATACACAAACGGACACTTAGGCTGTGTCATTCAGACTCATTCTTGAATTAAAACTAAATTAAACCCCTAGCAAAGATGCTATATATATATTACAATAGAATCCGATAAGTTTTGACATCCATGAAAAAAAAGAAAAAAAAGAAAAGAAAAAAATACCTACCTACATACCCTAATTTTTTCAACTGAGTAACCAGAAACACAGGTATTTTTCTTTCTGGCCTAATGTTGCTTTGGTTGTTCTTAAACTCATACTTTGTCTCATGGTGGTCTAGCTTGTATGTTGGACAACCATGGGATAAATATGAGCTTGCTTGCTTGTTCTTCTTGTGTTTTTGTGTTGATGTAGATATATAACTATTGAATTTTATGAGTTTTAATATTCCCTCATTTCTTATTGTGTCTCTTAATTTTCATAAATGTGCTGCAAATTATTATTTTTTTGCGTATGTGTCTACATGCTTATGCCTTAAGATATCTTGTTTAGTTTTACTTAGTGTCGCATTAATATTATGCTTATGTGTATGTTTTGCTTAAATCTCTCTTTGAGATGAAAATCCAAGATAGTACTGATGCAGGTGCGGAGGCCCAAACACACAACCCAAATGCCAAAATGCCCGATATTGAGGTATATAATGCTGGCGGAGCAGAGGCCCAGGTAACATACAGCCTAACACCAAAATGCTCGATATTGAAGTATATAATGCTGGCGGAGCAGAGGCCCAGGTAACATACAGCCTAACACCAAAATGCCCGATATTGAGTATATAATGCTGGCGGAGCAGAGGCCTAGGTAACATACAGCCTAACACCAAAATGCCCGATATTGAGATATATAATGCTGGCGGAGCAGAGGCCCAGGTAACATACAGCCTAACACCAAAATGCCCGATATTGAGATATATAATGCTGGCGGAGCAGAGGTCCAGGTAACATACAGCCTAACACCAAAATGCCCGATATTGAGGTACGAGGGTCATTCAATAAGTTCTGTCACTAACGCGTTTTAACAAGTATGTGCTCGTTGTGAGTGTTGATGTTTGATACCAAATGAAAGAAAGTTTCAATACCATTCCATTGATGGTAAAATGAATGCTGTATCTTTTATGTGACGAAAGTTATGGAACATTTAATACACATCACTTATACATACTGCGGCATTTTCGTCCTGAGTTTTTTTCAGGTATGTTAATTGTTACTTTTTTAAATGCCTGTGTCTCTTTAAGTACTTGTCGAAGACCTTTGAAATTTCTCATACATTACCAGTTATATCTGTGCATTACAAGATTTAGAATTTAAGCATGGTAGATGAAAAGGCATTGTCTTAGAAATTAACATTTTAAGCTAACATGTAAAATTAATTTAATGATAAATGGACGTTAAATGGAAGGGCGGTCTTCTGAAATAGCGTTTTTGGATGATCAATATTTTCACTAAATATTGTACAAAATTCTACAATAATGTGTTGAATATGAAATTTAAACACAGAAGGACTAGGATTTGTAAAAAAAATATGAAAACATATTAATACTATGAGAATAATTACGATATTTAAAAGATATTATAACATTTCCGTAAACAAAATGAAGAAAATCAGTGTTATTTCTGCTAAAATTAAGGGATATGCATTCACTCATATCTAGTTTGCAGCATGACCTTTCCGAATTCTCGACAATCATTTTCATGGATTATGGGCGAATAACAACAGATGACGTACAAGAAAATTTAAAAGCATAGAATTATTCAAATAATTTTTACAACGTTTTGTAACAAGGACATTTTTAGAGATGCCAGTATCCAAAAGGTGTGGTAGGGGGAGGTAATTCAGGGGTATAAATAAACGGAAATTTTTCATTTTTGTTGTGGAATTTAAGAGAGCGAACCCAGTAGTACTATAAATACACTACTTTATCTCAGTGTAATATCCAGTTCAAAGGATATATGCCTAGTGACAGAACGTTTTGAAGCACCCTCGTATATAATGCTGGCGGAGCAGAGGCCCAGGTAACATACAGCCTAACACCAAAATGCCCGATATTGAGGTATATAATGCTGGCGGAGCAGAGGCCCAGGTAACATACAGCCTAACACCAAAATGCCCGATATTGAGGTATATAATGCTGGTGGAGCAGAGGCCCAGGTAACATACAGCCTAACACCAAAATGCCCGATATTCAGGTAGCCACTGCTGGTATTGGGAAACTCCTCAAAAACGTAAACCCGCATAAGGCAGCTGGTCCAGACCAGATCAGACATATCATTCTCTAGAATCTTATCAAGAAAGCTCTCCTATATTGCAGATTATTTTCAGTAAATCTCTCAGGACTGGCACTATTCCAGATTTATGGAAGATGGCAAATGTTGCCCCTGTCTTCAAGAAGGGCCCCAAAACTGATCCTGCCTACTATCGCCCCATTTCTCTAACCTGTATTCTGTGCACGATTCTTGAGCACTTTGTCTCTTCCAGTATCACTAAACATTTCAATAATTCAAATCTCTTTTACATGTTTTATGAACTCCAGCATGGTTTCAGGGAAAAAAGATCCAAACGCAACTTCTTACCTCCTTAAAGCACTAAATCTCAAGAGTCAAGTAGACCTCATTCTTTTAGACTTTAGTAAAGCCTTCGACATGGTAAACCATGAACTGCTCCTCTATAATATAAACTCCATTTCTATGGCATTAGAGGGGAAACTCTTTCAAGGGTCAAATGTTTCTCAGACAATAGATCTCAGTCAGTTGTAATAAACGGCTCCCAGTCAGATCCTATTCCTGTTTCTTCCGTAGTCCCTCAGGGCTCTATGCTGGGACCCCTCAGGGCTCTATGCTGGGACCCCTCTTATTCATAATCTACATAAATGATCTACTAGTACCCGAGCATGTAACTTCGTCTAAAGTCCGCCTCTTTGCAGATGATACAGCTCTTTCTCTCTCTCTCTCTCTCTCTCTCTCTCTCTCAATTGCTTCCCACTCCAAGTATCTTCAACATGACCTAGAACAGCCCGAAAAGTGGAAAACCAAATGGGACATGACATTCAACCCTTCTAAATGCCAAGTCATACACATAACTCAACGCAAAAATGTTTAAACATATTTATTTTACATCGATTGCGAAACAAATTATTGCAACTTAGATTAATCACTCTCGATGGCTTCCTGGGTAGAACCAGTACTAAGCAATGTGGATTAATTATCTTGCTCAAGGATAAATAACGTTTCCGCGACGAGGATCGAACCCACGACCTCTCGATCTGGAGTTTGGCGCTCTACCACTGGACCAATGTAATTAACATCCATTACAGAACTAGAATCAGTCTCATAAGCCAAATATCTGGGAGTTAAAATATCAAATAACCTATCCTGGAATAAACATCGATTCAATCACAAAAAACGCAAACCAAACACTAGGTTTTCTGAGACAAAATATTAAAGTTCAATCAGAAAAACTCAAATCAACAGCATACAAGACACTGGTATTGCCTCATCTTGAGTACTGCTCCCCTATCTGATCCCCGTACACTGAATCATGTATCAGTCAGATAAAATCTGTTCAGAGACGGGCTGCTTGCTGGGCAAAACGCGACTATACCCGCACCTCTAGTGTCACAGACATGTTGATTGCCGCCTTGACCTTCGTCGCATTGACCATAGACTGGTCATGTTTTATAACATCACCCATCATCTCGTAGCAATCCCTCCGGAAGACTATCTTGTACTAAATACTAGACCCAGTCGATCCCAACATCCAATGGCATACCACTAGATCCAGACAGCCACGGATTACTATAAGTATTCCTTCTTCCCGCGGACTGTTGTCCACTGGAACTCACTGCCCTCTAGCATAGTGGTACTACCTTTACCACAGTTTAGCCTGGTTGAACACGTCTTCCCTTAGAAACCTGCCCTGTTTTTATCTTTTTAACACACACTATACATTATCTCACTGTATTGTTTATTATATACCTATCAGTGATTTATAAGGATTTCTCAGTGACATATTTTTAGTATCAGACAAAAGTGATATCATTTTTCTATATCGTCACTTTCTATATCGTCACTGGTGTGACGATATCACTTTGCCAGAACTACTTCTTTTACCATTTTTGTATTTAATGGTGCAGTAGATTGCTATTGCTTTCAACCAGCAAATTTTAACGGCTCATTTCAGAATCTGCCAAATGTATTCATACGCGAGTGCACCTTGCGTGGGGGTGCGAGGTGTGTGTGTGTGTGTGTGTGTGGTATGTAATAAATAGAATAATCAACAGTCTTGGTGTGATACAAAACATATGTCGATCGAACACGTTGTAATTCGGTTAAAAGACATATTTTCGTATCAGGCTGAGACTGTTGATTATTCTCTATTTTTATACTCTTACTAACATTCTCGTCGGTTACGCGCGAAAGTATAGGTCCCCAGCAGGGTTTGACTAAATGGAAGACAGATAGATTGCTTACGTGGTTGCATGCTTATTTTTTTCATTTTATTTATGTTCTTAATACCTAACATATTATTAACATACTTAATAAAATACCATGAGTGTTTTAAATGTGCTTTTATTGTGTTGTAAATTGTTTTAAAGTGTGCTTTAAATGAGATTACTTTTTTAAGCTTTAGTACATGTTCTAGTTTAATTAATATAAGCTAATTAATATAAGATGACAGGATGTGCTAGATGTAAATGTATATGTACGTATGCTCTATTTGTTGACATATTCTATGTATTATGCATGTGTGCTTAGAATAATTATTTTAATGTGGATATGCTTAAATGTGCTTAAAATGTGCTTAAATGTAAATCCTGTTTTGAATGTGTTTATCTTTGTCCAACTATGATTTTATTTGCGCTATTGTTATAATATTATAAGAGCCTAGATTGTATGTTATAAATAACATGTGATATATATAATGTATGTTTTAAATAACATGTGATATATATCATTTTTAACCCATGCCCTTTCTGTTTTAGCTGCTATATTATATGTTTTTATGTTTGTTATATTTGTTTGTAAACATCGACTTAAAATAAATATTCGTGTATCTTGTTTCTGTGTCAGGGACTGTAGTACTAAACAGGTCATGTCCGTGTGCATCAATGTTTTCGGGGTTGGGGTGGGGATTGTGGTAGAGAGTGAGCATTTATTGTCTTATTCCCTTCCCTAGAAGAAGCAGTAATGTCTAATTTCCCCCATAGCCACCCCCATCCCCACTACAGGAGAGAGAGAAGAGGGATAGCGAGAAGAAGAAATAGTGTTGTAGTATATGTATATATAAATAGAAGTCCTGAAACACTCACACTCGTTTGTTTTTCGGATTTTTTTGCCTCTTTAATGGTCCGTGCTTAAATGCCACTCAGCGATTGGATCAGGTATACATTTTTCTTCGTTTCTGCAACATTGCCTTACCAAAAATAAGCTCTACTGACTTGGAAATCCATCAACAATTACAAAAACATCCCAGACAAGAAGGAGGTCTGCACAGAAAAGACACTATTTACGAATCCGTCACGGTTTATGTATAAGGGTCCATAACTCTTATAACTCTGGCAAGGAGTTTATAAGAGACTAATCTGGACACAGTTTGTGTATTAAAACATTGAAAGGGCCATAACTCTGCCAAAAAAATCATTTAACTGGAACATGGCGAAGATATGCACAACTAGGCTTGATACTGATCCTCCTTGTCAAGTTTCGTCGAAATCCTGCCAGGGGTTCAAGAGAACTAGCCCGGAAAACAGTTTGTGTATAAAAATACTTTAAAGGGCCAAAACTCCGCCAAAAATATGTAAACCGTAACACGGCGATGACATGCACAACTAGGCTTGGTGCTGATCATCCCTGCAAAGTTTCGTTGAAATCCAGCGAGGGGTTCAGGAGAATTAGTTCAGACAACGTTTGTGTATTAAAATCTTTAAAGGGCCATAACTCTGCCAAAATCATTCAACTGGAACACGGTGATAATATGTACAACTATAACTGGAACTGATCATCCCTAAAAAGTTTCGTTTAAATCCAACCAGGGGTTCAGGAGAACAAATCCGGCCAAATGAAGGCCCCTTTGTCTTAATGTATATAAAAAATATAGCAAATTCACAAAAATCAAGGGCCGTAACTCCGGTGTAAGTGGTCCAATTTGGCTGATTTTCGAACTTGTTAGAGCTTTCCTTGATATTAACAATCGGGTAAAGTTTGGTAAAGATCTGATGAAAAAAGAATGCACCCTACCGTCTTAACGAGGAAAAATATAGCATTTTTAACTAAATCAAGGACCATAACTCCGCTGTTACTGGTACGATCTGGCGGTTTTCGAACTTGTCCGAGCTGTCATTGATATTAACAATCTGGTAAAGTTTGGTAAAAATCGGAAGAAGCCCCTATCGTCTTAACGAGGAAAAATATAGCATTTTAACTAAATCAAGGACCATAACTCCGCTGTTACTGGTACGATCTGGCTGGTTTTCGAACTTGTCCGAGCTGTCATTGATATTAACAATATGGTAAAGTTTGGTAAAGATCGGATGAAGCCCCTATCATCTTAGCGAGGCAAAATATAGCATTTTAAACTAAATCAAGGGCCATAACTCGGCTGTTACTTGTCCGATTTGGCTGGTTTTTTAACTTATCCGAGCTTTCATTTCTTGGTAAAGATCGGATGAAAAATGAAGGCCCTATCGTCTAAACGAGGCAAAATATAGCATTTTTAACTAAATCAAGGGCCATAACTCAACTGTTACTTGGTCTTCAAACTTATCCGAGTTTTCATTAATATTAACAATCTGTTAAAGTTTGGTAAAGATCGGATGAAAAATGAAGGCTTTATCGTCTTAACGAAGTAAAACTTAACAGACGACAGACGACGGACAACTCGCCATCCCATAAGCTGGCCAGTAGAGCTAATAAAAAAACGTGAAAACTAATAACAATAACATCTACCCGCCGCCAACCAAACTAACTTCAAATGAGGTCGCTCAGATATGATGCAAAGCATTGGTGATCACTAAAAACTACACATCGTACACGTTTCAGAACTCAGATGTTTGACAATGCTGGCTGTTTCCTGTTTGTGACCGACCATGCAACGGGTAAGTTGATGGGATTGGCGTTTTTGATTGTGTTATAATAATAATAATAATAATAATAATAATAAATGCTTTATTTAATGTTGGTAACTCAATCAATTTACAACAATTATTCTCCCTTGAGACCATCAAATGAAGAAACATGTAACACACATGGTTATATACATACAATATTATACAATTCTGAAGAGTTTCCTGTTGTAAAATCAAAAGTCCCTATAAAGCTTTTAAAGTTATTTTAAAGTATTTAACCAAATGCAAGCAAATTAAAATTAACTAGTATTGTCTAAAAGATAGGAATAATATTTCTTTTTAAATTCTTTGATATGTTTGGTTTGTCGCATTGGAGGTGCGATCGAGTTCCATATGACAGCACCAGAATAACGAATACTTGTTTTGTATATTATACTTAGCCTATGTTTCGGGACGATTAGATCACCATTTGAACAAGTCCTTAATTTGTAAGAGGAATGAACCTTTCGAAACAAAGATGTAAGATAGTCTGGAGCAAGATTATTGACGCATTTGTAAACCTGCACTGCTTTAAGAAATGTTATTCGATCATTTAACCATTTAAGCTCTTTAAATAACGGCTTTGAAGATGCATATTATGGCTTATTAAGGATGATTCGAGCAGCTCTCTTTTGGATTTTTTGGATTCTATTAATATTGTTGCTAGAGCAATTTCCCCAGATAGTGTCACCATAATCCAAAATTGGTTGTACATATGCATTGTAATACATAATTCTTGTTTCATGTGTGAGAAATTTCTTTATTTTGCACAAAAGATTTATTTGTTAAATAAGTACAAAGATTACCAACATGGACGTCCCATGACAGGTTTTTATCAATATATACCCCTAATAATGTTTGACTCTGTACATTTTCTATTGCTATACTGTTAACATATAATATTGTTTTACTTCATTATTAAGTTTAGACAACTTTTGAGATGTACCTATAATCATATATTTTGTTTTCGTTTCATTTATTATCATTTCATTTTTGCTTAGCCCATAGCTGTCATAGCTGGCTATTTTCGTGTATAATTTCAAGATTATGACCGGACGTAGACAATGCTACATCATCAGCAAATATGGGTAGGTCATTGACAAACATGATAAATAGAAGTGGTCCAAGGATTGACCCTTGTGGTACCCCGGATTTTATAAGATTAGGCTTTGAAAGCTCTGTCGAAATTTGTATATTCTGGTATCGATTTGTAAGGTACGAGTTGAACCATGTTAAAGTGCATTTATCAAAATTATAACTTTCAAGTTTTGCCAACAAAAGTTCATGGTTAACTAGATCAAATGCCTTTTTGAAATCAATAGATGTTTGCAGACTAACCTGGATTGAACACCATACCCCATGTTTCTTCTCAAAGAGAGAATTTGTCAAGGCTCGGGGCAGAAGTTGAGCATGTTTAAAACTAGAGACTGTGCCAGCTATAATCTGCTTGCAAACAATTAATATTGTTTACAGGAGTGGGCTTTGAGATTTATTTCTAATGATAACATTTAAAATTATAAAATCGTGTTGATTATGCACACATAAACTCAAATCTCTTAAAGGGGCAATATAGGACCTGGAAGCATTATCCAAAATCTAGGATCCATGATCCATACGATTTAATTAGTGTTAATTCAGCAATCTAAATGTCTGGAAAACTTGTTCTGTTGTATAAATCATTAATATATATATAATTTAGCAACACAAACACAACAACGACAGCCGAGTCATCGAGTTGCCAGGACAAACAGTTTCATAAAAATAATTAAATGACTTGAGGCGACCTGGAAGATTTATTGAACTACTGATTGTTGTCAATCAAAATACAAATGAAAACGCTCATAGTATGCTTCAGTTTCATATATTCAAAGTGTGCATAATGCATATTTAAACCGAGTGTTACCTTTAAGCCGCATATTACCTATGGTTTAATTATTAAATATCAGGGCGTAGCTGACCTGAAATGCATATATAGGCCCGACAATTTAGAGGGGTCCGAGGGCATGCTACCCTTCTGCTTTTTTTAGGTTAAGCTATGTAATGATGCGTTTTAGCGTTTTAATGCTGACAGAACACTTGTGTGGTATTTTAAGAAATATTTATTGACACATTTGAGAATTAACGTTTGACAAAATTACCTGTAGGCTACTGTAAAATCAAAAAAAAAGAAACACATGTTGGCCCTGAATCCTCCGATCAAACCTACAACTTTTGGATCATGGGTCCAACGCTCTACCACTAGACCACAGCGCTCCTTGGTTCGCTCCACCAAGGACCGACTGGTTGCCCCTTTAAGAGATTTGCGTTTATTTGTCGGTACCAAATTATAAATAATCGTTTAAAATGAGGTTATATTGCTACGAGTTGTACATATAACTAAAATAAATTGTACTTGATCACAAAACAATAATTTATGAGAGCCTTAAGCATCATACGAATTAATATTGATGATTTTATGATTGATGCAAGGGTGGGGTGTCTAAGGCCTAAGCCTAATCAGGGAGTAGGATGGTGTTCCCTAATATCGCGGTACTTACCGTTTGCAGTTTAAATAAATGATAATACAACATTTATCTAAAATTATTTCTGTTCTAGTTACGTTCACAAACATCTCATTTGTATTTGTACATAGTATTAAAACATAAGATGGATTACATATTGAAATAATTTCAGCGATATCGACAACTATGTTTTTTACTGTTGTCAGGGGAGGGTACTCTAATATCGCGGTAAACGGTGGAGGCCCTGAGTAGATTTTATTAATTGCCAAAAAATCTAAATAAAATAAATAGGGTATATCTACAAATAAATATACAACTATATGCTGAAATTCAATAGTTTCTTTTAATAATCACGCAAGTTACATCAATTCATCACTCAACATTCTTGTTTTCTTTACTTTTTAAACTTTTGTACAAGCAGTTAGACCTTTGTAAGGCAGTGTGGACGTGAAAACAGAGCCACGCCTCAAAACTGTAACATTACAGCTGTAATTAAGATGTGTCCAATGTGGACAGAAGTCACACTTTCCCAAAGAAACAAAACAAAGTGTCTTGCACCCACTCAATATGTGCGCCTACAAATCAATTTGGGAACTCCGTAGGAAAAAGCACAGCAGGGCTTCTTTGTTAGTTCCCCTTAATTTATTGGCGCTGTTGGCAGGTGCCCTGTTCGCAACATAGCGTCGTCACGTGACCACAAAAAGTTCATTCATAAATTTATATCATCAAGCAGACGAAGATTTGACGGAGCCCCAAAGTTCATCAAGTTTTTTTACAAAGTGGTATGGGTTCTTTCGTTGGTAAGGGGGTGGGGTAAATTTACACACTGTGATGTTTTTATGTATTTATATGGAAAACCTATTTTATTTGCCATGAGTTGAGGCATTTTGCCGATATGTATTTGTAAACATTATCGTGACCTTCGGGTATGAATTGTGAGATTTTGATCTCAGGTAGGTGGCGCTTGAGGATGATGTCATCAAAAATAGTGTTTACCGCGATATTAAAGAACCCGCGATATTAGGAGAAACCACTATATATATACGTTATACGTTATATAACGTACTCCCTGGCCTAATTTATAAAACTTTCACGTACATGGCTTCGACTAATGTATAAACAGTATAAACAGTAATAAAAACTATCGGAGTCGTCGAGATTAGAAATAATTAAAACGTACGGAAAATGGTGCATCGTTTAGTGTTTATGTAGATTGAATATGAAAAACAAATATTATGGTTTTATTCGTAGTTGGCCTTTATTTCTTGCAGATCGCTTCCAGTCCCTTTAAACAGTAGGTAACTTTAATGCAAATTTCATATGCAATTAAAACACATTATGATATTTTTCATATTTAACTGACACCAATCACTCTTCCAGAAACGTTCCAATTGATATCATACTGAATTTATTCCGTTTTATAAATGGATTTCGCAAATTTGTAATCACCTCAATCGGAAGTTGCTACTGTTGTTGACAACTGTGACGCCGAGTGGATCAGGTGAAATATGAATTATTTAATGTTTTAATGAATACTCAATGAAGAGATACGTATTCGAGAATAAAACTATAATTTAACAATCATTCTTTTGTACCATAACATTTTGTAAATTCGTCTCGTATCCCTTTTTTGGGCTGCACTTTATTGCAGCGACTGCTAAAACGCGTCGTAACAAATTTCATGTAATCCGGATAGTGCTTAATTTCGGATAAATTTAATATGAACTTTTTGTTTTATGAATTAATACAAAATAAGTGTTGATTACAGTTCCTGTCTGATCAAACCATTTTATAGTCCCTTTAACTGAGATTACATCATTGATAATTTGGAGTCTTTGACTGTCGGATATACTATGAATATAGGTACTACCTATGAAACGGGCAAACACTCTAGTCGTCTTGGTAGAACTTGATACATCATCATGACTTGTTAACTATAAGCATCGTATAAATAATAATTATATTTATTTTGGTTAAAGATCACAGACATAGTACACACATTACACATGCAATTTCAAAAGTAATGCATACAAGCACAGTCAATTAATTTGAATTTATGTTTAAGATATATTCTTTTTACAATATTTAAAAATTTAATTTATGTTTTAAGAGCACACTTTTGCTTAAAAGATACTTTTTGTGTCGCCTTTTCGAAGAAAAAAGAAAACATAGGGATCACTTTGTCATCAGTATGTCCGTGGGTCCGTCACGAAAACTTAACGTTGGCTATAACTTTCTCATTTCTTCATCAAACTTTCAATATATACTCACCATGACAACATCGAGATGACCATACCAAAATATGAAGGTCAAGATCACACTGAAGGTCATTATATGGGTTAAATACTCTTTTTTTTTTCTTCACGAAAACTTAACGTTGGCTATAACTTTCTCATTTCTTCATCAAACTTTCAATATATACTCATCATGACAACATCGACAATTTTCTCATTTCTTCTTATTTCTTCATCAAACTTTCAATATATACTCATCATGACAACATCGACATGACCATACTAATATATGAAGGTCAAGGTCACACTGAAGGTCATTGTATGGGTTAAATCCTACTGGACGCCATGAAATTTATGTGAATTTCACGTGGGACAGTGCGTAAATTTCACAAAATGTTGCCCAACTTTAAACATTTGTATCTTGAATAGTTATATACATATAGAGTTATATACTTCATTGGTTCAGATAGGAAACTGTTCAAATAAGAAGTTTGCTATCTGTGTATTAATATGTCTGTGTTTCAATTTATTATTTGTGCAGTAAAATAAGCGGTGAGTAATATGCAAAATAATTTGCCTTGAGCCATTAAAAGAAATCATTTGGAAATATGCAAGTTTACTTTAAGTAACTATCCCGCCAACAACATGTATACCATTTCTAAACCTACTGACGATGAGGTACATAAATAATTTACCCATTTTGAGAATATGAATGACTGTTAAACCAGCTAGACCAAACCCCAAAACTGAAGCATCAAATTAAGAGTACTTAACCAACTCATAATTAATTTTACACATATTTCATCACAAAAATTTTAAGAACCCGTGAATGAAACTTTACTTTTAATCGGCACACAGATTATTATATGACCTGAACACCTGGCTAAAGTTATGATAAGCGGTTTTGTAGTGTAATTTTGCCGTTAATTGGAGTTTTTTTTTCATTAAGTAGAATTATGAAGGTGAATTGGGTATTTCACTAGATTAAAATGAATTAAATGAGAGAAATTTAAATTTTCAAAATGTAATTTATTAGTCATATGTTTATTATTTAAAATGACAAGAATATTCACAATTGTAATTAACCTTTTTTGAGCGGAAAATCGTTTAGTTCTTATTTTATTTTCTCATGATAGTTGTTCTTTGGTTGTTGCTTTTTAGAAAAATTGTATTAGTACAATTATGTGAACAGGTCTGTATTTGTTTATGTTATAAATTGTGTAATTTTACCAATAATTATACACTGCAAGAAATTCTGGAAATGATGAACTCTTTCAATTTACAATTTTGTTTAATGAAATAAGATGAATAGTAGTTCTATATCAGCATTTTTTGTATCTTTAAGAATATTTTTATGTAATTTCATGTTGTCTTAACATAAATTGGGTTGCGAAACAGCAAACAAACTATTTATTAATGATGGCCTTATAAACAATATTTTAGAATACATTTAATTTAGCTAGAAATATCTGTGTTAATAGCTTTCCTAACCAAAAGTGACATTGAAAGGGACACATGGCAATCATGATTTTTTAAAAATTCCGACGTCCATTAGTCATATTAGTCTAAATTCACAACTTTATTTTATTGCAAATCAATATTGATAATTATTTGAATTGTTCAAAATTACCGGTAATTGTTTTGCACCAGTACTATATTTAAACCTATGATAGAATAACAAAGAAAAATATTTTTTATTACCTTTTATATTATTTTATGCAAGAATATTTCAGTGCTCCAGATAAGACGTGTATCTGCGTAATTACATATGTTTTTTTCACCAAAAAACAAATTTAAAATAACATTAATGCATTAAAATATTGCCAATACAAGAGAACCAAATTCCCGTGCTCACATTTTAATAGCTTAGAAAAAATCGAGTGCACCCAGTCATACTCAGTTGATGCTTATTGAATCTTGAGGTACTGAATTACAATCAAGAGTCTCCAGCAATTACTAGTAAATGCTTGCAACAACAAAAAATATGCTTTTATGCTGGCTATTTGACACAAATTAATGCCATTTATTAAAGAAAGACATCAATGTTGAATATAAAATTATGTAAGGGGGAAAGGAAATATGCAATATTTGTTACGGTAATGACTAAATAAACATTTTACATTAATGCTTTGAATATATTATCGGTGCAATATAATCAATAGTTAATAGTATGCAAAAACAATTTGCTTTATATTTAATATTCATGTAACTAATATTAATTGAACAAATGCAAGTTTGGTAGAATAACGGGATGCCTTGAGTTTTAAAAATATCAAGATTGCCGTGTGTCTGTTTAAAGTTAAAATAATACTGGATTAAACAATTGAGGTGGTGACTTAAACTTCAAGATTGTCATGTGTCCCCGTAACATCCATTAAATACAAAAAATAGTTTATTATCTAATTAGACACATTTTTAACATTTACTGAAGTTGGCAGGGTCATGAAAACAGATATGAAACAAATAACTAAAAATGTGTGAATATCAATGGGTTATAATTTAATAAATGTTTTTATACCCCTGCTTTCACGAAGTGGGGACTATAATAGGAATCACGCTGTCTGTAATACCACTTTCTGTAACTATTTTTGTCCTGTCGTGATCCTTGACACATTTTTGTCACATTGCATCGCGTAACACATTTGTCCAGTTGCATCGCGTAACACATTTTTATTTCTTGCATCATTCCCCATACGCTTTTGAATGCAGTGTGTTTTTTTTACTTTTTGGGGAATGAGGTCGGGGCCCTTTAGAGTGAATTATAAAAAGGGGGAATTTTGACAATGTTAAATAATGAAGAAAGATAGTATTTATTATACGTCTTAATTAAGTCTCAATCTTTCATTTAATATTAAATTCACATTAAGAACATGTTTGATGGACATGCTATGGATGGTCAACTAAGAAACAACATTTAAAAGACATTTTTAGGAGAATTTCGGCCCCAAATTACTCTTAAAAAAAACTGGAATGGGTTGTTCCCAAACTTCATATACACATAACAACTGATGACCTTATGTCCCTCTACATTACCCATTGTTGATTGCCTAATTTATTACAGAATTATGGCCCCTTGTTTGACTTAGAATGTTGTTTACATTAAAAAAAGTAACAAATATTTTAGACATTTATTATTCTTGATTTTGTCCATCCTCAACGGCTATTTAAAAAAACGGGAGTATTCATCACCTTCAGTAGTTTAACTTAGTTTAACCAAACAAGTCTGTTCATCTATTTCGTCCGTCAAAACTTTAATTTCTGTAAAACATGCGATGATATATATATATTCTGTTTTATTTGATCTGATAAAAGGCCGGTTAAAGAGTTGGTTTCTCATAAACAATTGACGCACAAACTTGATAACACATGCGGTTGTCTAAAGTTTGGTCATAAAGACAAATCAAAAGCAAATCGGGATGTTGATCAGTTGGAAGATACTTAAATAAAATAGACATCTTCCAAGCTCCAAGGTCGCTAACATTTATTTTTACTGGAATAAGGATCTTAATACTTGGATTAAAGCTTTCTGATTTTACCTTTACCTAAATTGTAAGTAAAATATATATACATGTAGCAGCGTTCAAGGGGTCCAGTGTTTGTGAAAGATGTTCTTTTCAGTATATGATTTTATTATTATATGTTTTTTCTTTACCAAATTGTCACAATCTATACTTGAAATATATAAAAAAAAAATTGTGTTGGTCTTATAATTATATTCTCTTCAAAACTCAGTGCTGAAATATGTGTAGATCAGTTGTTATTGCTATTTGAAAGATACAGTTTAATACAAAAAGCAGCAGTTTTAAAGTCTCATTAGTATATTTAAATCCCATTAACATTTATCATACTTTTATGCAATAAATGTTATCTTTAATTGCATTTTAAAACAATTTTAAAATCCCCTTAGTCATTAAGATGATTATCGCCAAAAAACTACTGAGGACAATGGGTCAGTTCATTCTGATAATGGGTCAGTTCATTCTGATAATGCCAATGATTGTGTTTATTTGTTGATTTCTGGTCGATAACTGAGCTCGATATCATGTTTTATATAATACTTTATTCTAGCTTCTTTAAAAATACGAAGATAGTTGACAATAGTTGACGATAGTTGAAGGTATCACATAATACTCCTAAAAAGACAAGGTCCGAGCACCATAAATTTTAAAACTTATCACTGTTAATGGTCTGAACTGAGCTATGTAAATTATACCTTTATCTGCTCCTACAGAAGTATTGAAGGAGATGAGAAACATTTAAATTGCACAGAGGTGTAATTGTATATAAATTATATCGGAGTCTCTTGAGATAGTATTGTGTACTTTGTTTAGAATGATCCAGTCTTTAACTGCTATATCTGCGTTTTGGCAGACTCGGTTTACAAAATCAGGTGGAACGCGATTCAGGTTTTGACGACTTGATACACACGGCACCCGTGACCCTGTCCTAGTGTTGTGTGGTTGACAAAATTGTCCTTAATATAATCCTTTAATCCTTTAATCGCCCGAGACTAGACTTCTTGTAGATTATTAACAAGTAGCACAAATCTGTTATTTATATTAAAGGATCATCCAAATTCAAACTGATTTCATATTGTGAAAGGAGGTACATTGAACATTCACTTAATAACTTTAAACCGTGAATTAATATTCTTCTTAATGTTTATTCACAATGCTTGTTTGTTTCTTTTTCTTTTTTTCTTTCTTTCTTTTGTTTCTTTCTTCTGTTTTTATTCATTTCAGTCCTTTTATTTATTCATCTATCTATTCATTGTCATTCATACATTTATTCATTTATTCATTTGGTGAAATGTATGTTACTATGAATCTGGCCATAAAATAAATAAAAAATTTACCGGACGATATTGTATAGTAAGTAATAATTAGAGGGTCCTCCACAATGGCATGAGTCTCAAACCCAAATAATAGCTTAGTACTAATTACTACTATTTTGCTTTTATGCCTTTGAACATTTAGTCTAATCGGATCCATTAAAGTTTAAATAAAAATAAATTATGCCTTACGTAAACAGCCATTGAATCCTGGGGTAAAAATTTCAAGTACCGAGTTTAGTCATTCAAGAAATTATATTCACTACTGATTTGGAGAAAACAGCACACCCATGATTTATCTACTTTTAAATGATCTTTTTAAGTGGTTTCCATTTTTCTTAAGATATGTTTGAATGGCTTACATTCTCGGGTATTGATAAATTCCTCGTAATTTGGGTCTCGAGTCCTGGTGACAATTGAAGACGTAGCCATAAACGGAATGTGTTGCCTCATGAGATCAGGTTTTATTAGTGTAAACAGAAGCAACAAAACGCTCAAAGCTTGTGATTTATTTTATTTTATATCAAAGCCATGTTGTATTAATATATAAATTGTACATTAAACTGGCAAAAAAAGAATAACGCATGTGATTAATATTGAGTTGAAATGCAAAATAGTTATCGGTATTATAAAATTAAATTGGAAGTTTAGCTGAAGCATGTAAGTTCAGTTATTATGTAATAGACCATAAACTATATTTATATATATAATTTATAAGAAAACGTATGAAAAAAATGTTCCATTTAATCCTGATTTTTTGCGCCTAAACATGTTTAAAATACTGTTTAACGGTACCCACTTGGACTGCATGCAAGCATACACCTTCATGCATCCTGTTAATGGTATACAAGTCAATCTTAAAGTAATTATCAAGCATCAAATTATTACCGCGATTCATTTATAAAATATTATTCTTACTTTAAATCTGCTGGCATAATTACATATGTATAATAAAATTTGGATATTTCAGTGTTTCCTCGCTGGTCTAATTTAACTTTAATTATAATATTGGTGCAACAATTAGCTACATGCAAAAACAGTTTGATTTGAATTCAAATAATATTAACCCTTAACCCGCTACAGATATACAATGGACTGTTCCTTTATTGAATTAAGACCATTCCAATAAGAATTGAATGTTGTTTAACGGCTCATCAACACAGTATAGGTTATTGGAGCTGCCCCAGAGAGAGGGGAAGGATACATAGGAATCCAGGAACCGTGCCCTACTTTTATTATCAAATAGATTCCTATGGTTCTTTAACATGCTCGGAGGATTTGGTATACCGGTAAAAGCTTATGAACTATATAAAAAAAATTATAGTCGGCTAACTTAAACTTGATTTATGGAGATTTCGGAGGAAAATAAAAACAAATTCCGGCAACAGGCAGTGGGAAAACTGCGGAGTGCTCTAGCTGTGTGTGCATTGTTTGACTCTAGCATAGGTATTATATCTTGGTCAGCTATAGCTACAGTGTTTTTTTCCTTAAATATAAGTGGTACCTAAAAACGGTGCCATTCCCAATGGCAAAAAGTATGTTTTTTCCCAGTTGGAGTGAAAAAATTCCCAATCCAAAATATTTTTAGATATTTCGAGTGAAACTTTATTTAAAGAGAAGAAGGGGAAGAGAACCATATTCCTTTATGTGAGGGTAATGGAATACTACAAGAGAATGTATACATGGTAATGTGTTTGCAATGTATTTAAGCATACAGTATTTCTTTTGTTTGATAGTGAAAAATTCCCAAATTAAGGCAAAACGCCGCAAATTTCGAAATTGAATGGGTACTGGTACCATAATCCCAAAAGGGTGAAAAAAATCACTGGCAGCTATATTATAATATTTGGGTCCATGCTCCTGTTTTCATGTATACATTTCACTGAAAAAAATCAGATACAGTTGCATTACAGTCGGAATTACATTGATTGCGTCAATGGATGTTTGACACGTCAGACATCAGGGGTGTACCTGGAGCATTTTGAAATGTACGCCAGATATGAGAAGCATATCTGCGAACCGAGCAGCGACGCTGCGAGTGAGTGGGGGGTAGGTGTGGTAGGGGGTTTCCCCCTTCCGCCGATGGGGGTTTGGGTTCCCAAGAAAATTTTGAAAATTAGGAGGCAAATGATGCGTTCTCAAGCTATATTTCAGCGTTAATATGGCATTTTGAACTTTTATTTTTTCACTTTTGCTGACGAATTGTACGCATTGGCGTACGTGCGTATGCTTGGATACTCGCCTGGACATATAAACAACCAATGACGCCGTCCAGTAAAATGGAAGTACTCAGTGAATTAAAACTAGTTGACACCTCCCACTCGCCTACATGTCTCACGTGACAAAAATTGATATTATAACATAACACTGAGTACAATTCACCTTTTCGCTATTATATAGATGCTGTGGATTGTGAAAATAACTTAGGACTTCCCCAGCAGTGATGGAACTTACTACTTTCAAAATAGCATATTCAAGGTATATCTCTCGAGCAATTTTACTGTAATGCTGGCTGGTTTATATGCCTAATAAAGCACATCTCCGCCAGATTCAAATCAAGATTTATTTTCACACTCGTGTTTACATTCAGCCAGTGAGGAAGGGGGCGGAGTTGAGCATGCGATGACATTGCGTCAGTATGTACGTAATTCCATGCTCAATTGTGAACGCCTGTAGTTATTTGCTTATGCTCAATAATTATATTCTTTACCTACAGACAGTGTTCCTTTAAATAAGAAATTACTGATTAAAACCTTCATAAAATTGAACTTGCCGTCTTCTTTATCTTAGTACTATGAACAAATACCAACACAAAATGTAAATAAAGCTTCATAATATCAAATGTACTAAACGTTCTTTAATACCGTGAGAAAAAAACATATTTTTGACCATCCAAAAGAACTGTTTGACAAACCTGTATCTTAGTTCACTTTCTATGTGTCATTTTAATCAGTTCTTTATTTTGTTAAGCAAACAATAAAGGTTCAAAACAAAGTTCATTTATTATGTCCTGAGATATCATTTCCTTCGCTAATAGAGTTCGATACAAAGTTGGGGTAGGTTACTCAGCTGTTAGAAATATCTATAAAATATTGTTTACTTTCCCCTAGCCCATGTTTACACAAGGGTTAATAGTGAAACCATTGACAGCATGGAACTAGACAAAATATGTTCTCGTACAATACGTAACTACTGTTTAAAGACAAACATTTTTACAGCCAATGCTTGCAGTTTTATAAAATTAAATAACTTTTTAAAAGTTTGAGAGATTTGCAGAATCTTGTTAGTTATAGAATTGAATGTTGTTTAACGGCTCATCAACACAGTATAGGTTATTTAGAGCCACCCCAGAGAGAGGGGAAGGATACATAGGAATCCGGGAACCTGCCCTACTCTTATTATCGAATAGATTCCTATGGTTCTTTAACGTGCTCAGAGGATAGACCGATACACGGGACCGCCCGGTTTATGTCCCCATCCGACGAACGAGGCTAGGGGAAAGTGTCTTGCCCAAGAACGTACCATTATTACAATTACTGTATAAGTTATGCAGGGTTTGAGACTTGTAGTACAATAACACTCATGAAATTGTACAGGCATGTAGATTGTCGGTGATGAGAGGATGACCTCTACACATTTTTGGGTCAGTAGGTTTAAGGTCAAGGTTACAGTGACCTGAAAATGAAACGCCTGGTCTGCTCTATAACTCTTCAAGATTTGTAGCCACACTCATGAAGTTTTTCAGGTAGACTGGTCCATAGTGAGAGAATGACCCCTTTTCATTTTGGGGTCAATAAGGTCAAGTTCATCATGTAGTCTGAGCCACATTTATGAAACTTCACAGGTCGACTTCATGTTTAGAGGATGACCCCTATACATGTTTGGGTCAAGGTCACCATGACCCGATTATGATAACTCTAGTCCACTCTATTACTCTTCAATATTTGTAGCCACCCTTCATAAGGTACTTCACACGTACAATTCCATAACAGTCGGGACTAGTGTTGCTAACAATCGAAAACTAATCAAACTGATCCACATCGGCGACAATCGATCATATTTTTTTCACTATCGCTTGTTATTTCCAGTAGTTTGTTTTATTTTTGATAGTTCTGCTTGTTTTGCTCCAAATTGAAGATTCATCAAGGGAGGTAAATAAGGACGATAAATAAAATGCACTGGAAAGACAGGGTATGGGATTATTTTATGTTCCGAAAAAATATAATAAGCTGCCTCCATGCTCGAGAGGATAACGACACTGCATTTGAACCTTTTTACCTCACCGCTGCAAGTTTGATTCCCACTGGGAGCTCGACTTGTTGGTGAGAAGGTGTTGATTCTTACAAATGGCGGAAGGTATACAGTACTGGTTTTACAAAGGCAAAAGTTGAAGGTCTACCTTCGCCACTAAAAATCAACCGTCAAAAATGACGTCAAACAACCAGCCAACAAAATTCAAAACTGATAGCAGGATGCTGTTAATCATCCTTGTAGCATAAAGTTAAAGCTGCATGCATGCGGTGCACGTTGTTTATATTTTTATAATTTGTCTTAATACGTTGATCGTGTCAATTTTTTTCCAGGGAAATGTTTATTTCGTCATGTTCAATGTTGGAGCTGATAGGCGACCTTGTTTTGCCAGTGAAAATGTTAGATTAGGATGCTTTGAAAGGTATTAAGATGGAGACACAGTAAAGTGCTGTTACCAAATTTGACTTCTCAGGCTACTTATAGGGAATGCAATAAAACATGGAACATAATGTTATGATGTTTATTTCTCACTATTACAACAATGTAGGGAATGCAATAAAACATAGAACATAATGTTATGTTTTTCTCACTATTACAACAATGTAGGCAATGCAATAAAACATAGAACATAATGTTATGTTTATTTCTCACTATTACAACAATGTAGGCAACGCAATAAAACATAGAACATAATGTTATGTTTATTTCTCACTATTACAACAATGTAGGCAACGCAATAAAACATAGAACATAATGTTATGTTTATTTCTCACTATTAGATAAGATAAGATAAGATAAGCGACTTTATTTAAAGAGGGTAACATATTTAGTTTAAAACTAATCTTCCACATGGCCCTCTATTATTTACAACATTTTCAACAACAATACATGTTTAATATAAAATGACATATCTGATGTACATTTCCAATTAAATCAAGTTCATCATCATCATTTTAGAATATATGATGACTTATGACTTACACACACAATCACATTCACACATGAATTTCTCATTGACAGTGACATTTAGCAAAAAACAATATATACAGATTAACAATATATGCTAAAACAAAATAAAAATAAAGTTTAAAAAAAAACAACAGTTGCAATAATCCAATAATTAAAGAAAAACAATTTAAACATTTTTCATTAATTTAATTAAATTGCTTTGAAATGCCATTATTGACGATCTGTCTTTAATGTTGGTAGGTAAATTATTCCAAATTATTGGTCCTGAGTATGTTAAACTTTGTTTAAATATTTCTTTATTAGGTTTTGGTATTATGAAATTGTTTGAAGAACATGATCGTGTTATTGTTGTATTTTCATTAACTTGTCTTAATGTGAACATTTCATTGACATAAGATGGAGTTTTACATTTTGATATTTTATACATAAACTTTGCTTTTCTAAGATAGACTCTGTCAAACACTGTTAATATTTTCAAATCCTGCATGCTTTCTAATGAGTTTTCAACTTCATAATCAAGAATAACTTTGCAAGCTCTTTTTTGTAGTCGTAATATTCTATTTAAACTTGTCTGACAGGTTCCACCCCATATAACATTGCAATAATGTATGTGTGGTTGAATGTAAGCTTTATAAAACTGAATCCTATGATTGAGACTTAAGTATTGCTTAATTCTGGACAGAAGCCAAACATTTGATGATTTTTTTTTACATATATGATCAATGTGATTTTTCCATGTAATGTTGTTATCAATAAATACACCAAGTACTTTATCGTTAGTAATCATGCTTAGATTTTCATCATTAAGAGTCAATTTTATCTCTTTGACATCCAAAACGGTGCGTTTTTGATGTGTGGTTATAAGCATAACTTTTGTTTTTGAAGTATTTATTAACATGCCATTTGATTTACACCAGATTGATAATGAATCAAGCGCATTTTGTAGATTATTTTCAATGGATGATAATGTTTTATTTATGTGATATAATGTGGTGTCATCCGCATATAAGTCAGTTTCCGTAGTATTTGTGTACAGTGGTAAATCATTAATGAATAAAAGAAACAAAAGTGGGCCTAGAATCGAACCTTGAGGCACACCATCTGTCACTGTTTGATCGTTTGACAGTACATTGTTTAGCGACACTTTTTGTTTTCTGTTATGCAAATATGAGTTGAACCATGCTAAAGATAAGTCTGAAAGTTTATAGACTTAACTTTTGTAACAGCAACTTATGATCCATTAAATCAAAAGCTTTTCTAAAATCAACCATTACTACACCTATTAAAGAGCCTTTATTTAAAGCCTCTAGCCACTTGCTTATCATTTGCACCAAGGCGGTTTCACAGGTGTGACCAGGTCTAAATCCAGATTGAGTTTTGTGAAGTAAGTTGAAAAAAGTAAGATAATCCATCATAGAGTCATGGACATGCTTTTCTAACAATTTTGAAATAACTGGTAGCACAGAAATGGGTCTGTAATTGTTGATATCATCTTTGGCCCCATTTTTATGCAATGGTGTCACTTTACCCTCTTTCCATTTATTTGGAAATATGGATGTTTTTATGCTAAAGTTGCAAATGTATGTAATGCTATCTGCTATATAATTAGCTGACAATTTAAGTAGACGTGGCCCAATATTATCAGAACCAGTAGATTTTGTAACATCAATATTTGCAAGAAACTTTAATACTTGCTCAAGTGAAATTTCTGGAATATTAAATTGTAAATTATCAGGTATTTTCTCTTCACAGAAAGTTTTAAGTTTTTCAAAGTTAGGATTTTGAACTGGTTCTTTTAGTTTTGAAGCCACTGATACAAAAAATTGGTTAAACTCATTTGCAATATCATTTGAATGTTCAATGTCATTTTCCTCAATTTTTATGTTTAAAATGTTGTTGCTACTTTTTCGTTTATTTACATTAAGTTCATTAAACAATTTCCACACAGTATTGGGTTTGTTTTGATTTTCAGACACAAAAGCTTCATATTTTGATTTTTTTGACTCTTTTAAAAGATTAGTGACCTTATTTCTCCAGATCTTATACTCTGTCTCAATATTCAGAGACTTAAATCTATCACGTGTTTTGATTGCATCAATGATTTCAGATGTAATCCATTTTGGTTGTTGTTTATTTTTAACCCTATGCTGTTTGATAGGTATATGTGAATCAACAATATCTAGGAAAATAGAGTACCATGTTTCTACAATTTCATCAATATCCTCAAATATTTTAATTGTGTCCCATGGTGCAGATTGGAGATCAGTTATAAACTTTTCTTCATTGAAATGTTTAAATGACCTATAAGAGATTGTGTGATGTGATTTTTTGGGTAGAGAGCTATTAGCCTTACGCGTTAGAAAGATAGGAAAGTGGTCGCTAAGTCCTAGCTGTGGAACATCTATTGATTTTACATTATCATGCACATTACAATAAATATGATCTATTAAAGTCGCAGAATTTGAAGTTTTCCTTGTAACTTCATTGACTTTTTGAAAAAGGCCAAAAGGTTCCATATATTCTAACCATGCAGTTTTGGTTTGTAAGTTAAGTAAGTCTCTATTAAAGTCCCCAAGAAGGTAGAGTTCTTTCTGCTCTTTTAAAATATTTTCAAGACTATTTTCAAAAATTTCATTCCATATTTCTGCTTCATTTGGATTTCTGTATATATTTCCAATAAGAAAACTTTTAGCATTTTTTGGAAATATTTCCAACCATAAACACTCTAATTCCTTGACTTCTAAATCACACCTTCTTTTACAATTTATTTCATTCTTACAATACGCAATGATTCCACCCCCTTCTTCCTTTCTTTCATTTGTAATAAATCTATCTTTTCTAAAAAGTTGATAATTATCCAACTGAAAAGCACTGTCAGCATGAAAATGTTTTAACTTAGTTTCACTAAGTCCAAATACATGAACATCATTATTAGAATGATTTAACATTATATCAATTTGATCAATTTTATTTTGAATACTTTGTATACTAATATGACCAATTCTAAACCCTTTTGTATTTAACCCTAAATCAATTAGATTTTGGGCACATGTGGAAGAATTATTGGTTACATTACGTATATTATCTTCTAACAATGTAATATTTTTATATAAAGAGTCATGCACAATATCAGCATGCAAATTGGACATATTTTCATTAAAAGTTGTTTCATCATATAAATTGTGATTAAGTATACTTTCATTAATTGTTGAAACAGTATCAGCTTGCAAATTACAAACAAAAGTTGAATCATTATATAACTGGTCATTAAATGTTCTGCCATCAACAGTTGAAGCATTGTATTGGCCATGTGTTGAGCTATAAATGATAGTTTGTTCTTGAGAACTTGTCTGTAAATTATTATTTATAAGATTAATACTCTCATTTGATAAAACATTGTTCCCACTAGCAGATATATTTGAGTTATCATTGTTTAAACTCATTGCTTTTATATCACACTGAGAATTATAATTATCTTGGGAGTCAGTTTCGGAAATAGAACAGTGACAACTAAATTTGTTACAACTTTCGCATAAATTTTCAAGAATGTTATATTTATTGAAACTATGAGATTTTAATTTATCTCCTTTTAAAGTCAGGTTTTTGGCATATTTGCCATTGTCCTACTTATTCCAACAGATTTTGTCTTTGTGACCCAAAAATTTACACACGTAACACCTCACTTGGGCTTTGTGCCAACAGTCTTCTGTTTCATGGTTCTGTAACCCGCATTTGAGGCATCGTTCCGCAGTAGGTTGTTCTGTATTAGCCACAAAGTTGCCCTCGTATTGCCTACTGTAGGTCTCGGTACTGTCATATGTTGTTTCTGTGCGTCTTTGGCTGAGATTATGATGTCTTTGCTGCACATCATTACAACAATGTAGGCAATGCAATAAAACATAGAACATAATGTTATGTTTATTTCTCACTATTACAACAATGTAGTGAATGCAATCAAACATGGAACGTAATGTTATGTTTATTTCTCACTATTATAACAATGTAGGGAATGCAGTAAAACATGGAACATAATGTTATGTTTATTTCTCACTATTACAACAATGTAGGGAATGCAGTAAAACATGGAACATAATGTTATGTTTATTTCTCACTATTACAACAATGTATGTTTTGTTGAGGTGTGCTCCCTGGCCTTACACACCATTGAACTTTTAAAAAAAAAAGAAAAAAAAAAGAAAAGAAAATTGGCCTTACACATCAGTGAACTTTAAATTATTATTATAATTTTTTTTTTATTAAAATCAATAAAAGATATTGATCATGCTAGACATTGACAAGTGGGATATACAACACTCAAATTAACTGATTTATAAAACATTTACATTTACTTATCAGCTGCAAAAAATCTTTTTGAATAAAGATTGAGCTAGTTGGTATTGAAAGATTGAGAGCCAAGGCTACCCTAGATTACGGATTAAATAGATTACATTCAGGTGTTTTAATACAAGAGTTGGCAGTGGTCGACATATTATTACACCAATGTTTGTAAAACACAGTCATTTTAATGGACATGACCGACAGATTGAATAAATATTTGTCAGCACCATTTATTTGACCGCATATTTGTGGAAGAGTTATACAATAAGTGTTGTCTATGTTGTTGAAATAATTTCAGGTAATTTCTTATTTAATGGATTATTTGCAGTAATAATTATATTTGGATTTATAAGGTTAATTTTTTGACCAGTTTTTAGATAAATTTTGACTAAATATTTTCAGAAATGTTTGAATGTCAATAATTTTGCAAGTTATCTAAACTGGTATGATTCGTTATAACGATTCTTCAATTGGATTTTCAAACACAGGTTTGTCTAGAAAATTAATGGTTTGGTTTGCATCTGTTATCTGAAGAGAGAAAATCCCAACATTTTATGGGCATGCAGTTTGAATAAAACTACTTCTTCTTTACCCTTTTTTCTTTTCCTTCACCTCCTAATGCCTCCCCATTTACCTCCTAATGCCTCCCCATTCGCCTCCTAATGCCTCCCCATTTACCTCCTAATGCCTCCCCATTTGCCTCCTAATGCCTCCCCATTCGCCTCCTAATGCCTCCCCATTTACCTCCTAATGCCTCCCCATTTGCCTCCTAATGCCTCCCCATTCGCCTCCTAATGCCTCCCCATTTACCTCCTAATGCCTCCCCATTTACCTCCTAATGCCTCCCCATTCACCTCCTAATGCCTCCCCATTTACCTCCTAATGCCTCCCCATTTACCTCCTAATGCCTCCCCATTCACCTCCTAATGCCTCCCTATTTACCTCCTAATGCCTCCCCATTTACCTCCTAATGCCTCCCCATTTACCTCCTAATGCCTCCCCATTCACCCCATTTTCTTCTTCTTTGTTCTTCTTGTTCTTCTTGTTCTTCTTGTTTTTCTTGTTATTTTTCTTCTTGGTTGAGTTTAGCGGATTGCAGCAGTCGTCAAGTGTTCAGACATGATTTTGTTTTACTGTGCATTTTTTTAAAGAACCATGTATAATTATTGGGCTGATTTTGCCTCAATAGCATTTTGATGACAAGTGTAAAATTGTGCTCCAACATTCACTTAAATTCAATATTAAAACTTCATTGACATTTAACAATCCTTGAAGTTTCACAGTTTAAATAAAATGATTCAGTTCTGTCTATGGGTAAATTATTCTATAGCAAGAATACAACCTTTCATATAACTTGAAATATAAAAGTTATATTGTAAGGTTGGAGATGTTCCAGCTGAGGAAAAATATAGTTTTTGAAAATCAATTAAGTAAGCGTTAGTAAACTTTTTTTTATTTTTTAAAGATAATATTTAGATAATTATTTAGTATCTCTCTAAATATCATCTTTAAGAGATAAAAAAAAGTTTCTTTGTGTAAACTGCATCCTAGATATACTTTTACATTCTCTTTGTATGAATATTATACATATTTTCTTTAAAAAAAAAAGAAGGTTTTGGTTGTAGCTGCTATTTTCTTGATTTTTGGCTACATGTTTTTTCCTCTGCAAGATTTCACTGAAATTAACACATTTGTTTTATGAATTATATTGAAAGATGAATCATTTAGCTTCCTAACCATGGTATTTCTATCATGTCTATATAACAGTAAACTTCAACCATTTTCTTTTTTTCAAAATTATTGATTCCAAAATAGGCTCTGTTAGCAATTATAATAATGCAAAAATCATCTCTTTTTCAGTATGAAGCCAGCTTGTGACGACAGAATAATGTGACATAAAGGGAGGTAATCAGTGAAGAGTTTCCACAATGGCTCAGAAGTACTTAATGGCCCTGGACTATGTTGATCACCAGTCCAATAGTCTTCTGAAGAAACATGCCAAGGTACCATAGGCTTAATTCTATTTCATATGTGATCAATGGTGTCATTACCTATATATTTATACAATATGCATGGCGCATTGTGTTTTTGTGGCGATTACAAAATTGTTTGATTTGTAATGTAACAGAATTATGAATACAAATTATGTGTTGAACAAACTGTATATAACATATATACAACTGCTGCACTCCTGTCTCTCCGCCCCCCTTTACCCGCCCAATCACCACAGCATCACTCAAAATTATGCATGCAAATTACTTATTTCATCCAGGCAATTCCTTTGGTATAGGAAAGTATTTGGCTTTCTTAACATTTTCTGTGCACCCTGTATTTACAAGTCTTGATTGTTAGCTCAACGATAGATATGCTAAAGCTATTTTTATACCCCCGCTTTTCACAAAGTGAAGTGGGAGCTATATAGGAATCACGCTGTACGTAACATCCCGTCGCGTAACACACTTTCACAAAGTGAAGTAGGGGCTATATAGGAATCATGTCCTTAACGTCCGTCGCGTAACACACTTTCACAAAGTGAAGTAGGGGCTATATAGGAATCATGTCCTTAACGTCCGTCGCGTAACACACTTTCACAAAGTGAAGTAGGGGCTACATAGGAATCATGTCCTTAACGTCCGTCGCGTAACACACTTTCACAAAGTGAAGAAGGGGCTACATAGGAATCATGTCCTTAACGTCCGTCGCGTAACACACTTTCACAAAGTGAAGTAGGGGCTATATAGGAATCATGTCCTTAACGTCCGTCGCGTAACACACTTTCACAAAGTGAAGTAGGGGCTATATAGGAATCATGTCCTTAACGTCCGTCGCGTAACACACTTTCACAAAGTGAAGTAGGGGCTATATAGGAATCATGTCCTAAAGTCCGTCGCGTAACACACTTTCACAAAGTGAAGTAGGGGCTACATAGGAATCATGTCCTTAACGTCCGTCGCGTAACACACTTTCACAAAGTGAAGTAGGGGCTATATAGGAATCATGTCCTTAACGTCCGTCGCGTAACACACTTTCACAAAGTGAAGTAGGGGCTATATAGGAATCATGTTCTTAACGTCCGTCGCGTATTACACACTTTCACAAAGTGAAGTAGGGGCTATATAGGAATCATGTCCTTAACGTCCGTCGCGTAACACACTTTCACAAAGTGAAGTAGGGGCTACATAGGAATCATGTTGTGCATAATGTCCTGTCATTTAAAACATTTTTTTGATGTGTTGCATCACACATTTTTGTCGCGTCGTGTTACACATTTTTACTAATTACATTCCTCAAACATTTTTGAATGGGTTGTTCCCAAACTTCATATACACATAGCAACTGATGACCTTACGTCCCTCTACATCACCTATTGTTGATTGCCCAATTTATTACAGAATTATGGTCCTTTGTTTGACTTAGAATTTAAGCGGGGGTATGCATCACCTTTAGTGATAGTTCTAGTTTCTCAAAGTCCTGTCTCTCAGTCATTTGTCACCCTTTTGATATCTATTGATTCGCACATTAATATATTTTTGTATGTTCATTTCAGCCTCCAATGTTTGATTTTTTCCATAAACTAAATAAAGCAAAATAACATACTGGTGTATTGAACTTTTTGCACCCTTCACAATAAGCAACATCTGTACAGAGAGACAGTCACATAATTTAATAACTGACCCAAGCCTTCTCAGACATAAAATGTTTGTTTTTTCAATTTCTTTTTTTTTATTGTGGGTCAATACACAGCTGGATGAAATATCAGAATCGAAAAAAAGCTGCGAAAATGTTAGAAAAGGCTTGGATTAATGATAAACAGAGTCTCAAGCCAAGTTAATAAGTAAAGTATGATTTTATGACACCGTTTTGTAAAATGATTCAAATACACTTAAAGAGCTTAATGTTTTGAATCCATTTACCTGTGATTAAATCACTATTAAATGTAAACTTGTTCAAGGATCTCTTATATTATATATATTTTTTTTCAACATGTTTATTTTAAAATAGAAGATTATTTCATTTGAATAAAATCAATTTAAAGCCTATTTGCTTTGTCAATCAAGGAGTTATTGAGGAACTGTGTTTGCAATATCGTCACTATCATTTACAATAAAGGCGTTAACATCGACTTAAATAATATCAAGCAGGCTTTCAAGTGCACCAGTGACAAACATCATTTTTGAGACCTTCTCATTTTGATTTCCAATGTGCGAAAAATAATATTAATAACTATTTAAGTTGACAATATTATGGCAGGTTGATACTTTATTCCTTGAGTGTTTTACACTTAATATCGGTATTGGGCTATAAGCATATACATTAAAAAACTTATTAAAACCATGGAACGGTCAAATATTGATTAATGGGTTGATTTCCATTTATATATTTAACAGGGATAAACGCAGACTTGATATAATGTATGACAGGATTGTATCATAACAAAGCTTGTTATTCCAATATGGAGTCCTGACTTAATTAAAACAAATTGTCAAAGGGTGACCGAGGATAAACTTGGACACGAGCAGACGCAGATCCAATTTGGTGTGGGACTTGTCTGTGGGCGCATCTGGAGTTGAATCCTTACATTTTTAAAAGGTTTTGAAAATGTTACTGTTTATTTGGCTCATGCCACCTCTTGAAAGTCCGAGTGTTTGATTTTGCACTCGACAACATGTAGACAAGTCACGCCTCAAAATGAGTCACTTTTAAAAGTTAAACAGAACATGTTCAGAAATGTGTTTAAAAAGTTTCACCAACCTTACCACGACTCCGGGATCCACCTCTGACTTCTGCAGGCTTTATAAAAGTCTAGGTTTAGACTTGGAGAAATTTAGTCTTTGTGAAAATGGTTGTGGTTTCAGTAAATTGTCTTAAAAATAATATTACTATTTATGGAAGTTATCAACTTTTCAAAAGGAAGGTACTGTTCATGTCATTTGTGTGCGTTATGAATTAAACACTGTTCTTTCATTATTAAAGGAACACACAGTTATTATCAAAAATTAAAATTAGCATGTTGATTCCTTAATCTAATATAATTTTGACTTGAAACCTGCTACCATATAACTAAATAAAAACTGAAGTTTTGTTTTTTCTTCAAGTTTGAACATATTATTATATTATTATATTAATATTTTAATCAACAGTATATATGTTTTAATTATTAATTTGCAAAAACAATTTGCTTTGAACTTCCTGAACTTTTCAAATAGTTTTAAATCAAATATGAGGGCTGGCGTGACGCAGTCGGTAGCATGGCGGATTTGAACCAGAGGCCCCGGGTTCAATCCTCCATGGTGCCACTGAGTTTCGTCGGTGTGTTCTTGGGCAAGAACATTTTCCTTAGCCTCATCTGTCGGATGGGGATGTAAACTGGGCGGTCCCATGTATTGGTCTATCCTCCGAGCACGTTAAAGAACCATAGGAATCTATTCGATAATAAGAGTAGTTCCCGGATTCCTATGTATTCTTCCCCTCTCTCTGGGGCAGCTCTAAATAACCTATACTTTGTTGATGAGCCGTTAAACAACATTCAACTTTAATTCAAATATAAGTTTAAAAAGAATCAAGGTTGCCATGTGTCACTTTAATTTATACTAAACATGTAGATTTTCCTCCTCAACTTTACATTGTTTTTTTTGTGATTTTGTGATACATGAGTTGTGATAAAATCACACATTTTATCATCTATTTATAAATATTATAACCCAGCTCTTTATATAACGCAATTTGATTACATAATTCTTTTTTTATCTTCTCAGACATTTCCAGTGGAGCATATAGTTGTCACCTTCTGCATATGTCTGTCTGTCCAGCTTTTTGTCCATTCAACTCCTACATTTTTCATCCATGATTTTCGTAAATCTTTATATTAGAAAGTATAAATACGATATCTAGCAGCGCATATTGTCAGGACGTTCCAAATGAATAAGTTATGGTGAAGTTGCGGGACTTTGAGTTGTTCAATGTAAAGCTTGTCCGCTCAACTCCTCCTACATTGTTCATCTGATTTTGATGAAACATAGTAGGAAGTATCAATATGATACAATAGCACTGCATGTTCTCAGGATGTTCCAGTTCAATGATTTTTGGCGAAGTTAAGGAACTTTTGACGTTTTTCAAACGTAAAGCTTGTCCGGTAAACTATATTTTTCATCTGATTTTCATGAAACTTGGTAGAAAGTATCTGGTTAATTGTTTTTGGTGGAGTTATGGGACTTAATATAGTTTTTAAATTTAAAGCTTGTCCGTACAACTTCTTTTACATCTTCCGATTATATTTCACATGTGTACCTTTATTCAGGTAGCTTCCATCACTTCTACTGATTCTTGTTTCTAATGTGAAATAGTGAACTCATAATTGCTACGAAATAGTAAGACAATAGTAATGTTTTCCACAACGAGTGAAATGCATAGAAAGTGGCATTTTAGCTTGTGAATAAGTGACAACTTCATTAAACCATTTCAGAATTTCACCAGATTTGATGTTGCAGTTTGTTTCAATAAGCTCATGTTGCATACAATATTTAGTGTTTTATTTTCAAGGTCAAGGTCACTGGTAAATGTGACGCAATTCATAACTGTCGCATCTGTCAACTTCCGGTAGGTTGAGATATTCAGTAGGTGAAAATAAAGGGGTTTACTCAGACTTTATCCTCAATCTCTATATGAAAAACGAAAATATTAGACCATGATTTAAATTAAATGTATCCATATTGGTGTTATAAAATCAGACAACACCAAAAGAAGATACATAGATGTACACAAAAAATAAAGCTTTTAATATAATTATCACAACAAACTAGTTTTATAAAGGGCTAAAGTCAGTTGAGCACCAACGATAAACACCAAGTTTACCCCATACCAGAATGTGCAGGTCTTTTATTGTTTTGATCGCTGATTGGTCAAATTATTTTGATGTTGTCATGTGAAAGTTATGAATTTGTGCTTCTGTCCTACATCCATAACTCTTGAACCGCTTAATTGAGATGTTGAGATGAAACATGATGTGATTATGGATAACCAGACTGTGTGTCATGTACCAAGTTCTCATGTCTTCAAACCTCTTTAGACACTATAGTTAAAACTTGTGTATATGTATGTTTTATCAATAGCATGTGTCAAACCGAACTTGGTCACATGTTCAGTGCAAGGGTCAAGTTCACGCAATTTTCTGTTAAGTCCTTAACTCCTGAACTGGCTTCTGAAATTTGATTTGAAGGTTTGTTTCAAAAGGATCTTGGACACATTTGAAAATTAGTATTTTTCTTGATAAAGTAGATATTGATGTGTACCATCTTTACACAGTGCACAGTGTTCCACACCAAATTACGCATTATTTAGGACAAATTTACTTCTTATAAAGGAATAATGAGGAAGAAAAAATATATAATACTTGCTTATTTCATATCCAATTGACAGAATACCTCTACTGGTATGAGAGCCATGATAACCAGTAGAGCATCCTCTGGTTTGGTTGGGACTCTTGGGAAAGCTGATTCTGCCTCTTCATTTATTTGTTTAATTATAAAAGTTTTACATTAGTGCTCAAGCGCTAACTAAGTTTTCTTTGACATAATCATGCAATTTTTGAATAAAATCGATGATCAGCTGACCTATTACTATTTCTGACTTGATTATTGCCTATCATTCTATTCCCTCTCACAGAGTGTACCAGTCACAGAGTGACGGACCTTGGTAACGCTTGGTACAAAGTCATATTGACTAGGTGCTTTGCTGCATTCAAGTGTTTTTATTGCAAAAAACATTCAAGGAGTGACACTCTTAATCTGAAAATAATATAGATTGGAGGGATATATTTAACTTGATTTTTTTCTTTTGAAAACTTTTTTTAAAACAAATCCAAAAATAGAAGTTTTAAAAGCAATTATCTGAAATTCACATTTAATTGGAAATCTTTATTTACAAGTCACTTTAATTTCTTAATTTTATCATTTTAATTTAAGACTTTTCACGTTTAAAATGGAAGTTAAATTTACATTAAACTTGACACAGTTTACACTATCAACACTGCTTAACTTTGAAATGATAGCTATATCATTTTCATATTGTTAGGTTAGACTTACCAGCTCATTAAAAATCACAATCTATAATCATTTCAAAAGAGATACATAGTAAATTGTACGCTTCTTTTCAAACTTTTCGATGTCAATGACACATGGACGTAAATTTTAAGCTGTTACGAAAGTCGGACATAAATGCGACAGTCATATAATATTAAGGTATTTCTTTAAAATGTATAATTTTGTGTGTCATTTATGAATAGTACAGCAAAGTTGATCCTCTTAAGTTGTTAAAAAACAGTTTTAATTCATTCATTTTGACATTTTCATTAGTATTAAAGTGTTCTATCACTGTGTCGATTGGATCACATATTTAAAATTTAAAATTTATATATATATATTTGATACACAACATGGTTAATAGGATTGGAACCAAAGAAAATTGTGGTTATATATTGATTATATAGCTACATCATAGTTATTTTGTTTACGACCACATTTGAAGGTATATTTAATAAAGCTATTTTTAAAAGTCTGTTAAGTATTTAAAAGTGCTAGTTTAAACAATTAAAACTGTTTTTATTGGGATTTATTTTTAGAAAAAATAAAGGTATGCAATTGTGAATTTGTGCATTATTAAATGCGCATGCACCAGTTTTTACATAAGTATTAAGACTTTGTTTCAAATTGGCAATTATCGTAACACATTACAATAAGGAACTGTCTGATATTGAGTCTAATGTTACTGATGAACTACTGTATTTACGTATTTAGACTATCATGGGATTACAACATGATAATTATATATACATGCCTTAACCTAATTAGGCAATCATTCTGCAGTAATTATTGCTGACTTTGTTAAGAATTAGCAACATGGATTTTAAAAAACGATATATTATATTTCATGTACACCACAATTGTTTAATTTAACACATGTTTGGATTACTCCGGGTTCTTGAAATCATCAGCAGTGTCGGAACTTGATTAATACTACGCGTGATATAAGGATTTTTGAATTATAATTTATCAAATCTAGATATATAGGTAAGTTGGGTTGTAGTTTTTGTCTCATGTTTATTAAGAAATTTGCAGGATAATTATTTGATTCCACTAAATTCTTGTTAGGCCATAATAAATTGCTATATTCTCATCCCGCCCGCCCCCATTTTTTTATGCTGCACCGGTAAAAAAAATTCTTCAAAAAACAAAAAAAAATAATAAAACAAATTGCTGAAAGTATGAAACATTAAAAATGTGTTTTCAATCTTGAAGTACTCTGTAGTATGAGTTACTATTTTTGCCTTGTGCCGAGGCCATATTCCATTTGTCGTATAAAAAAAAAAAAAAAGTTCACCTCCTGCCCCTATTTTGAAATAAATTTGGATGAGAGACTAGCAGTTAATTTATTATAGCCTTATTATTTGAATTTAAATACCTGATTTTATGAAACCAAAAATAAGCTTTTAAAAAATCAATCTCAAAAGCTTAGGTTATGCAAAATTATAGTGCAGACTTAAGAGGATTTAGTCAGAGAATTAATATATAGCTTATGCGCCTGGGCAGACTGTGCACAGTGTCACATATTACTAAAGACGCTGTGCCTAAAGCATTCTCGCCTCTCACCGATGCGGGTTCCAGTCCCACTGGGAGCTTGACCGGTCAAGTGAGGCAAGTGTGAATTCTTATGGAGGGTGGGAGGTATACAGTAGACGAGAGGTATACAGTACTGGTCCTGCCCAGGAAAGCTGCCTTTACCAGAGAACCAGCCATCATATATAGCCTAATATGTGCTAAAAAATGATGTGAAACACCATTCAAACAAACTCACATAGTACACCAAGCCAGAGAATCAGGGGATAGGTAAATAAGTAATGTGTCAATGGGGACGACCATTGTAACATTACCCTTAGCCCGCTACATATATATAATGGATAGTTCTTTCTTTAAATTAAAGCCATTATATTATGTTACAATGGGGTGTTTTGGAGAAATGACCTGATGAGCAGCCGGACATGACAAACCCTGATCAGCCTGCGAGTTACAGGCTGATCTGGGTTTACAATGGACGCAAAGGCTGTTGCAGGCTAAGGGTTAATATAAGTGTTTTTCACAGGGAAATGTGATATCAGACCGTAATTTGAGATGTGAGGAGCCACCCTAGAGTACCAGATAGGACAATCTCGATAAATTGTCTGATATACATATTAACATGATGTTACAAGTTATCAGTCAATGTACACAGTTTCAACAGGTTTAAACTAAGCATTCTTTTTCAGATCATTTCTTCAAAAATGCATGGTTATAGTTTTAATGCATTATTTTTTAAGTAATATAAATTATATAATTGATAAACAATATAATATAATGTTATATTACGTTAGTAAACGTATGTCATATATTAGTAAATGCATATGTCACAATACAATGACGTTAAAGAACACATAATTTTTATGTCATCAGTAAATGCATCTAAAGTAACATAAGCTTTCACTTTGCTAAATATAACAAGAGTAATTAACAGTCTCTTGTAAGTTTGATAAAAATCCCTCAAGAATTTTCAAAGGATTGTGCCCCCACTGAAAATGAGCGGCAAAAATCAGCAATTATTTTCTGACTGAGTAATTACTATAATCTAAGGGAAGCTTGTAGAAAACAAAAAATTGATTTCTTCTAGGTTTGTCTAATTCCAAATGTCAGTACTCGGTGTTTCCTATTTCGGATAAAACCGAATCAGAACTTCTGCACTGTCATGGTGCTCTCTTCTGGCTAACCTAGTTGTGATCAAATACTTCCATACTTGTCCGACAGCATGGAACCAAATCAAGAACTGTGCACATACAATTTTGTTAAATAGTAGAAATACCAACCCCCAGCAGTTTTGATGCACTTTAAATTAGCTAATTTATTCTATAAAGAAAGTCCAAAAAGTCTTAAACACAATTAATTACCCTTAATATAACCTGTTGATATTTGCTTCTGTTTTAAATAAGCAATTTGTTAATTTGTAGTAAATCAATATCTCCAAGAGGATTGTTATTTGTCGAGGGTTGCGAGTCTGCCCCACTCAACTCGTTACCTTCTGGTATAATCACTTATCGGTTTTCAATCAAAGATTTTATCAGTTTCTATCTCCGACTAATCAGGTTTTTTGATATGTCATTGATTTTGGATTGGTTCATTGATTGTCACTGACAGTTGAATTAATACCTGTGGTGCATTGCTAGGACATAGCTATAGTTGATGAATTATGGTTGGAAATTAATTGGTAAACATGTTTTTTATTTCTGTCTATGTTATATATGCATACTTCTAGTTTGATTTGCCATTGTTGATCGTTGATTGCAGTCATGTTTGACTATTTTCTCCATCCTCGGGCCCGAACCTGTTCAGAGTGTGGCACATCCAGGAAATTGCCTTGGTAACATTTAGGGAAGGTACATACTTACTAAAAAAGAAATCAGTATCGATATATACATGTATAATGAACCATTGACAAAATACTCATAAAAACAACTTCAATATCAGAAAGTGTCGATTCCTGCGGATGGCGGGAGGTATACATTGCTGGTTCTAACCAGGAAAAATGTGGTAGTCTGCCTCTATCACGAAAAAATCGACCATCATATATGACATAAAACAACAGTCAAAAAACAACTTAGTATCAATATATACATACATGTATAATGAACCATTGACAACAAATCCTATGCGTAAAACCTTTTTTGGGGAAATTAGGAAATCACATGTAATTTTTGTTTCAAGGGTAGGGAAGAGGGAGGTGTGGGATACATAGAGATTATTCAACTGCTGGGATCGATAATAGGGAAATCCTTCACGGGATGGTAGACGTGTGGTTCTTTTCACGAACGAGCTTAAGCGAGTGAGTGAAAAAACAACACACGCCTACCATCGAGTGAAAGATGTCCATATAATCGATCACAACAGTTAAATAATCTATTTATTACATTTTTAATCAGATTATGTATTATTTTAACCAGAATTATTCGCTTTATTTAGCGTTATTGGCGGATGACGTCGACGTCACCAACAGGTTATTGACATCATAACTCAACGTCGCAATTAGTTATTTTTGTGTTCGGAGTTAGTTATTAATTTTTAGCGATTATGAATATTCTTTCACTGAGAAATCCAATATAAATTTCACCCATATAAATGTAATAAATATATTTACTATCACTGAAAGTAACATATACTGAAAGGAAAAAGAAGCGCATAATCAAAATATTGCCTATACTACACTAGTATACACACCACCTAATTCCACGTAATATACCAGATATATCTCGTGTTTTGTACAAAAATGGACTACAACTAATTACAGAAAGGACAACTCTGTCATGTAGTAGACCTTTTAATCAAAGTATACTTTGTTACACGAAATTCATAAATGTTGAAGTTTCGCTTGAAAAAGTCAAGCCATTCCCCTGCAAAATTTTCTAGAACTGCATGGACAATTCTTGAACTATTCTGGATAGATTGTTCAAGAACTGCTCTTGAACTGTACCTAATCTGCTCTGGTACAGTTCTAGAGCAGTACGTGAACGTTAAATGAGACAAATTTTCTAGAACTTATGTTCAAGAACAGTTCTAGAACTTATGTTCAAGAACAGTTCTTGAACTATCTGTACTGGAACTGTTCTAGAACTGTTACAAAACGATCTGTACTGGAACTGTTCTAGAACAGTTCTAGAACTGTCTGTACTGGAACTGTTCTTAAAACTGTTCTTGAACATAACCTCTAGAAATTTTGTCTCATTTAACGTTTATGCACAGTTCTAGAACTGCTCAAGAACAGATGAAGCACAGTTCTAGAACTATATGTACTGGAATTGTTCTAGAACTGTTCCAGAATGATCTGTACTGGAACTAAAACAGTTCTAGAACTATACTGGAACTGTTCTTGAACAGTTCCAGTAAGATAGTTCTAGAACTGCTCTTGAACATAAGTTCTAGAAATTTTGTCTCATTTAACGTTCATGCACCGTTCTAGAACTGCTCAAGAACAGATGAAGCACAGTTCTAGAACAGTTCTTGAACAATCTATCCAGAACAGTTCCTGCACAGTTCCAGAACTCCCTTGGCTACTAATTTAACCTACATAACAGTTAAAGAACAATTCATTAATTGAACCTGCAGAATGCCTGGGGGGGCGTCCGTGGCCGAGTGGTTAACGTCTCTGACTTGAAATCACTTGCCCCTCACCGCTGTAGGTTCGATCCCTCAGGGGCCTAGAAATCTTTATGTGAGGAAGCTACCCAGCTGGCTTGCGGAACGTCGGTGGTTCTACCCAGGTGCCTGCCCGTGCACGAAAATTGCCCATAGGGGCACCTGGGGTCTTCCTCCACCAATGGAAGCTGGAAAGTCGCCATATGACCTTAGCTGTTGGTGCGACTATAAAATCCAATTCAATCAATCAATCAATCAGAATGCCTGGTCATACTTGGTGAAATGTTACATATGATACTGAAATGAAATAATATCTGCAGTGCTGAATACCATTTTTCTGTCAGCAACAAAAAAAGAAAGTCAATCCGCGAAAACACATGACAATAGGGGTTTCATTTTAAAATACTGTTTCTAAAGACTACATTTAGAAATTTCATCTTTCAAATACAACTATTAAATGTATAAGATGTTTTGACACAATAAGTAATTTAAGTATTATCACAAAACACTTACATTTAATCATTAAATGATGCAAGCACAATCTTCAGTTGGACTGCCATTTTACCTCCAAAAACTCAAAAGAATGGCGTCTGCATTTTATTTGCAATTTGTCAGAATCACACTCAGGTGTATATATTCTTTACCTACTTTCTTTGCAAATATAAATGAAGACATGGGCTTTTAAACTCCAGATAATGTTATTATATTAAACTGTTCATGCAATAATGATTATCATAATATTATATTTGTTTGTTAATACTTATAGTATAGATTTGTTTAATTAACGAAGATGAAGTCTGAACATTTCAGACTTTAGGTATTCATTCAAAGTCTGAACAGTTTTGACAGTTCTGATTTATTTTTCAGCCAAAGCAAGCATTTGAAGAAAGTAAAAAAAGGTTTTTCTAATTATTAATAGATTTATTTAATTAATGAAGATGAATCCCTGCGAAACTCTGTTCTTATACTCAAGAACAGTTCATGAATATTTCTAGAACATTAAGAACAGTTCCTGATTCATTGTTCTAGAACATGTTCTTAATATGTTCTTGAACATTTAACATTTTCAAGAACTATTGAAGAACATTTCAAGAACTGTAATTTTTCTTATAACCTATACTGTGTTGATGAGCCATTAAACAACATTCATAAACATTCAGTTTGTTATGGAAAAACCTGTTCTGGAAATAGTGTAATCAAATTATGTTGTTTTGTGGAAATACTCAAAAGATTTGAAAATTTTGAACTTTAATTTAATCAACACAAAACTTAAGTGCTACAAAAAAAATGTCTTTTTATACCAAGGTTATGGATAATTGTTTTCATGTCCCAGCAAAAGCCATCTCTGTATACTTGGGGTGTGTTCAAGCTACTTAAAACAAAGAAATTTCATATTTCATTATAATACCTGTGCCTGTCAGCATTACAAAAATAATGCCTTTTTCAAATGCTGTATCAGTAAGTAGTGTGACTAATAATGGAAGATCACAATAGTTTATTATGTGGTTAATATTGTGACTAATGCTTACTAATTTAATGTATATTTACATCTGCACAGATGTAATCGATCTGTATCGACATTCCTATTAAGATAACACATTTGTAGATATTTTAAGCACATCTTAATTACATTTCCTTAGTTTAAAGGAATTTAGTTCACATTTTTAAGAACATTTGAAGAACTTTAAATAGAGAAGATGTTCTAAAACTGGTCTTAAACAATTTCAAGAACAAATGAAGAACAGTTCAGGAACTTCAAGGGTTTAAACTGTTCTTAATTAGTGCTTAACACTTAAAGTTTAAGAACACCTAGAGTTAAGAACTAATTAAGAACGGTTTAAGAACCCTTGAAGTTCCTGAACGGTTCTTCATTTGTTCTTCAAATTGTTTAAGAACAAATTAAGAACAGTTCAGGAACTCCTGAAGTTCCTAAACTGTTCTTGATTTGCTCTTGAAATTTTTAGAACATTTTCTCTATTTAAAGGTTCTTGAACTGTTCTAAACTTGTTCAAGAACCTTTCAAGAATATCTTAAGAAAAATTAAAGTTCTTGAAATGTTCTTCAATAGTTCTTGAAAATGTTCAAGAACATATTAAGAACATATGTTCTAGAACAATGAATCAAGAACAGTTCATGAACTGTTCTTAATGTTCTAGAACTGTTCATGAACTGTTCTTGAGTTTAAGAACAGAGTTTCGCAGGGAAATTTTCAGTATTGTGTTTTTCAGTATTGTGTTCAATGTTAAGAGTTTGCAACGTTTAAAATCTAAGTTTGCTCACCTGCTTGAGACAAATGCGCAGTCTTTCGATAATGAAACTTTTAAAGGGGTAACAGTTGGTGTGTTCGGTGCTGTTTAAACCTTCTTTCCGAAAGGACAGGCCTATTATGTCGCCCTGTACCATTCGATTAGCAGTAGCATATTAAACATACACTATATAGCAGAGATACCCATTATGCGATTCTTTTTTCTTTCAGTATATGTTTCTCTTGAGCCCTAGTTTGCTTTTATACTGTCGGGCAGCCATTTTACGCTTGTGTAAAACCTTAGCATGTTATATTCAATGAGTTAATTATTTCAATTTGTAAGTTATAGTTAAAATTGAGTGTCCATCATTAACCCATTCTGTTAAAGAAAAACAAACATTTCCAACCTCTTTAGAAGGTCTACATAGGTGCGAGTAAATTAGTTCTTATATTGTACACGTTGTAGTTAAATTTCTAATTCCTGTTCAAATGAAAATTAGATTAGCTGTCTAAGAATTTGTTTAGATTTAAAAGTCAGTTAGAGTCTGTAAATATTCAATAAATATCACAAATCCATCAACAAAAAGATAAATTGATCAAATTAAACTTACACTAGCATTCTATAAGTGAAGTGTAGAGAATGCTTTTAAAATGAGAACTCATTTAGATTAATCTCAGTTTGTCTAATTTATTTTAAATAAAGCAAGCCCACTAACTTTGGAACTGTAATACAAGGTTACTTTGAAAGGGGTAGTAAAAGTGAAGGGTAGGGTGTAGGTAATGTTAAGGAGAGGAGCTGTTTGGATACTTGATTAATCGTTGATGCTGGATTTAAAAACAATGAATGAAAAACATTAATAGAATTTAAATCAACTGCTTTATGATTTGGATGTGCAGGGCTTGATGATTTGGATGTTCGATTGTGAACTGAACTGAATGTTGTTTAACGACTCATCAACACAGTATAGGTTATTTAGAGCCGCCCCAGAGAGAGGGGAAGGATACATAGGATTCCGGGAACCGTGCCCTACTCTTATTATCGAATAGATTCCTATGGTTCTTTAACGTGCTCGGAGGATAGACCGATACACGGGACCGCCCAGTTTACGTCCCCATCCGACAGACGAGGCTAAGGGAAAGTGTCTTGCCCAAGAACACACCGACGGAACTCAGTGGCACCACGGAGGATTGAACCCGGGGCCTCCGGTTACAAATCCGCCGCGCTACCGACTGCGCCACGCCAGCCCTCTGTTCGATTGTGAAGCAATTTAAACGAGATTTACGGTAGTAGACCCGAGTGCAATTTCTTCTTAAAAGAACATTATAAAGCTCATTGGTTTTTTCTCCAGTTTATTCATTGCAAATGTTTTCACTAACGTCTTCTGAACTTTGGAATTATTTTCTCAAATGTTTTCACCTTTTGTTCTTCCATTATACATTAGATAGTTTACACCGTTTTCTTCAACTTCAACAATTGATTGTGTACCGTTATTTACTTAAATGGACTAGCTAACTTAAAAATTAAAGCTACTATAGTAACAGTAAAAAAAAATCAGTTTTATAACATTTTCACAACAAACCGACATATCAAACTATCATGTTCATTTCAAAAATGGTTAAGAAAACATTTAAACCTATTTTCACATCCATGCCCTGTAATTTACAGATAAGCGTAACTTATACTGCAATGTTTGAACTTCAAACAGTTCAATAAACCGTTAACAGAAAAAGTGTTTGTTGAAGACAGAGTTGGCTTGACTTTTTATAGAACTTGACTGATTATAAACGTAAGTCTAACATTTAGATGGGCGTCCCTGAAAGTTCTAAGTGTACCGATATGGTTTGAAAATTGTGATCTGTACACTTACATTGATTAATATGTATTTTGGAAAGGGATTACAACTCCCACAGTAGTGGAAAGGCACGCTCCTAAATGGATTAAAATTTATCGAAAATATTTTATCAACTTGATAAAAGCTCATGTGTGTAACTGACTGGTAAGCCGTAGTTCAATAAATCTACTTTATGTGTATTAGCCTTTTAGCAAACACTTTAAGAGTATTTTAGCAAAAACACTGACATACCATGATGTTTTATGGTATTGCGTCTTCGTCCGTTCATCTTTGTTACTAAAACTTAACATTTTCTGTAACATTTTTATTTCTTTATATTTCTTCATCAAACTTTCAAGACGCATGACCATACATAAATAAAGTTCAAGGTCATTATATAAGTCTGTTCAAGTGTTTTGTTTGTAACAAAGTTAACATTCCATGTAACTTTTTATTTATTTGTCCAACTTTGGATACATTATGGCAATAACAACATATCAAGCCAATATATGAAGCTCAAGGTAACAGACAAGGACAAAACCCTTTTTGTTTTGTTTTAATTAAATGAATATCCCAGGTGCTTGGATTCCATGCTTAAACTACAAGCATCGTATGTTTTCAAAATCTAATAAATGAGGGAGGGGAGAGCATGGTGGATCTGGGCACTGTTTTATTAAACATCTTACGATTATAGTCTCAAATTTTAAAATCGTTCATTTCTTTTCACCTAAGCATTCAATGTAGACGATTGTGAGTGCATGTAGTGCAGAAATGTCACATGTATAAGAAAATGAAATGAAATCACGTTTATTTGAAAAGTGTAATTTATAGTGAAGCATTTAAGAAATTGATTTAGGATCGTTTAAAACGGTTGTAAATTGTTTCATAAAACGGGGCCCTGTTGTTTTGTAGCTGATTGATCATTAATGGGGATACACAATGTATGAAAATAATTAGAAGTTGATGTGTGGAAAAATTGGAAGTTGTTTAGTACTGTATTTGTTGGTGCATACCCTGCATTCGCAAATACCACTGACTTTAAGAACCAAATCCTTGGAAAATGTTTGTTGTTTTGTATTGTTGTGTAAAGTGTGCATGTACAGTTTTGTTTGGAAATAATCAGAAGTATATTTGGAGTACTTAAATTGATTAATCACTAGTGCTGGATCTGATGTTTTGCCTTGAAAAAAAATGTTTGAAAAATAATCAGAAGTTGTTTCGTATTTGATTAATTATTGATTGGGGAATCTATTATTCTTGGTTTAATTCAGTAAGTTTGGAAACATTCAGAAGTGGCTGAGTACTTTATGATGACAGATCTGGTTTTGTTGCAAGAACTGAAAGAAGATGTGTGGACCAAAGGAGATTAATATAAATGCAGTTTTCGTGTGTCTTCAACACGTAGATTGAATTCCTCACAAAATCAATAGAGATTGTTTGTTTACCACCCGATATTGGAGATGTTGTTGGTGTTGTCATGTTTGGGAGCCTTTATTAATCTTAAAAAAATGCTGTACCGATATGCTTATGGTTGCAGGTTCTATAGTATGCGAAAATAACACTGATTTATTATTTGCAGTGATTTTGAAATTTAAAGATTCACACACTTACGATTTTTTTATAGTCGTAGTTAATATATTTTGAAACAGAAGCATAATTTATTTCTTTATGTAATAGATAATATAAGGTTATTAAATTTTCTATCACATTACTGAATTCAATTTCTGAAGAGTACCCGGCAGAGACCATTTTGCATATAGATGTTTGAGATTAAAGTAACAGATGTAAGCAAAATATGAACCAAATATAGCTTTTTACGCTTTGTACTCAATGTTATGTGATTCAAATATGTCACAAATATGGAACTGTTGTATTCTATAGCTGTCACTGAAAAGTTTACAGAAGAATTAAGCGGAAAATCGTCAAAAGGTAGAAAGAAGCTGGAATTATAGTGTGAAATAAAATGTCGAACTTTCAGTTTTTGTTTAACCAAACATGAATGAAAATCATTAACAGAATTTAAATCAACTGCTTTATGATTTGGATGTGGGCTTGATGATTTGGATGTTCGATTGTGAAGCAATCCAAACGAGATTTAGTAGACCACAGAGAGCAAGTTCTTCTTAAAAATACATTATGAAGCTCATTGTTTTTGTGTTTTTCTCCAGTTTATTCATTGCAAATGTTTTCACTAACGTCTCCTGAACATTGGAATTATTTTTTCAAATGTTTTCACCTTTGTTCTTCCATTATACATTAGATTGTTTACACCGTTTTCTTCAACTTCAACAATTGATTGTGTACCGTTATTTACTTAAATGGACTAGCTAACTTAAAAATTAAAGCTAATGCTAACAGTCAAAGAAAATCAGTTTTATTACATTTTCACAGTAAACTGACATATCAAACTTATCATGTTAATTTCAAAAATGGTTGAAAATATTTAAACATATTTTCACATCCATGCCCCATAATTTACAGATAAGCGTAACTTATACTGCAATGTTTGAACTTCAAACAGTTCAATAAACCGTGAACAGAAAAAGTGTCAGTTGAAGACAGAGTTGGCTTGATTTTTTATAGAACTTGACTGATTATAAACGTAAGTCTAACATTTAGACAGGCGTCCCTGAAAGTTCTAAGTGTACCGATATTTTTTGAAAATTGTGATCTGTACACTTACATTGATTAATATGTATTTTGGAAAGGGATTACAACTCTCACAGTAGTGGAAAGGCACGCTCCTAAATGGATTAAAATTTATCGAAAATATTTTATCAACTTGATAAAAGCTCATGTGTGTAACTGACTGGTAAGCCGTAGTTCAATAAATCTACTTTATATGTGTTAGCCTTTTAGCAAACACTTTAAAGGGGCAATGTCCGTAACTTTTAGCTTTATAAAACACTCACTGATTACGTTCACAAACATTACAAATTAACAGTATTGAATATTTACTAATTAAAAGCAAGATTGTTTGACGGAATTCAATCGCGGTACAAAAAAAACAAACTACTGCTTTGTGAGTTTGAACCAGCAGCCCAAACTAAACTTACACTCACGGGTAACCAGCAGCCCAAACTAAACTTACACTCACGGGTAATAAGACTGAGCGCGTAGACAACGTCGCTCCTATCTGAGCTATGCAGGCCATATATATTACGCAATACATACTATGTAGAAAACCTAATGCGCTAATGAAAGTCACGTGATCAGCATAAAAAGTAAATAAAGTGGGTCCCACATTATTTACAAATAATAATTAAAACAATTTTTTTTCAAACTCACGAATGTATTACTACATACTTATTTGGGGTCTATGCTCATGTTTTCGTGTATATATTTCACTGAATAAAAAGTCAGACAGTTATTTGATTATGCTCAGTATCGGCTTACTTACGGACAGTGTCCCTTTAAGGGTGGCCACTGCTGAGGTTTTGGATTTTTGACTTCCGGAAATTTACATTTGTTATATTTCAAAAATTATAATAAAACTGGAAAAAATAATTATACAGTAACAAACTTAAGCCCAATAGGGATATTTTAGTGCAAACAAAATGAACATTTTTGAGATTTTTTATTTTTTTTACCTCACATTTTGTGCCCAAAATTGACACTTTTTAACATAAGCCAAAATGGGGGTAGGTGTACAAAAGATGGTATTTCTTAAAAACCGTTTAAGATATTCACTTACTTTATTACAGAGACATGTGTTAGGATATACAGAGACAGGAATAAAAAGTATTTTCCTATTATTTGTTACAGACCTATGCCGTCATATATCAGAGCTTGTCGAAATCTAAAAAAGCACATTTTTTTCTCAGTTTTTATTGAATATCTTTCTTATATGCACACCGACCCCCGATTTTTATTTTTTCATTCTAAAACTCAGGTCTTGTATATATTGTAGACAAAATATCTCAAAAAGTTTTCTATTCCTTTATCATGAAAAATTGATTGATCACAAATTTAAAAATGCAATTTATAGTAAACTGGGTGGGGTAATGACAAGGGATGTAATACTTTTTCAGATGGTGATAAAAATACCACAACCCTTAATTTTTCGTCCTAAAGTATGAACTATTACATTAAAAAAGACGAAAAATCGATACCTGTTCTGCAAACCACACTACATACATATAAGTTGCCATACACAATTTTCAGCTGATTCAGAATTTAAAACCACACTGTGAGAGTGTATTACTAAAGATTAATTTTGCGAAAAAGTTAAATCACCGACCCATCATTTTTTTTCGTGAAACTAACTATCAATAGGTTAGTCTTGATAAAAAAACAGGAAACTAAAAAATTCTTATGATACTTAAATTCAGCAGTGGGCACCCTTAAGAGTATTTTAGCAAAAACACTGACATACCGCGATGTTTTGTCACTTGCATAGCATGGTATTGCGTCTTCGTCCGTTCATCTTTGTTACTAAAACTTAACATTTTCTGTAACATTTTTATTTCTTTATATTTCTTCATCAAACTTTCAAGACACATATGACCATACATAAATAAAGTTCAAGGTCATTATATAAGTCTGTTCAAGTGTTTTGTTTTTAACAAAGTTAACATTCCATGTAACTTTTTATTTACTTGTCCAACTTTGGATTCATTATGGCATTAATAACATATCAAGCCAATATATGAAGATCAAGGTAACAGACAAGGACAAAACCCTTTTTCAAAAGTTGATGCTTTTTGTTTTGTTTTAAATGAATATCTCAGGTGCTTGGATTTCATGCTTAAACTACAAACGTCGTATGTTTTCAAAATCTAATAAATGTCTCTGTGTTGCTCTCTCATAATCAGGAAATATTTTCTATTTTCAGAAGCGACCTCTTGGCGATATTGAGACGAGGCACAGATACACGCCCACTCAACCCGTGTTGTCTTGTCGCTCCGTTGACATTGACCTGAGTGGTACAAGAACATACAGACCGAAGTCGTCTGCTGACATCATCAGCGAACAGCATGCTATCATACATAAAATATACACAAAAGCTAGGTAAAAATATACAAGTAGTTAAATTCATTTCGAATAACATTATTAGACTATTATCTATATAAAGCAAGTTTAACTGTATAGTGAAATGAGTGACTTGTATAACAGCTCATCAACACCCGGTTATTTAGAGATTACCTATTTAGAGATTACCTATTTAGAGATTACCTTACTCTTACTATGAAATATCTTCCAGTACAATTGGGAATGCCAGGAAAACATCCCCTTTGATGGATGTGTGTTTTTGGGCCAGACACTTTCCTGAGCCTGTTACGGTGGGGACGTAAGTCCGGTCCCATATATCGGAATCTATCCGCCGAGCATGTTAAAGAACCATAGAACCATCTATTTGGTAGTAAGAGTAGGGCAGGTTTCCTGATTTCTTTGTATCCCCCAGGCAGCTCTAAATAACATGTATTATGTTGATGAGCCGTCTTACAACTTTCATTTATTTGTATGAACATTCTATCATTTGACCAGGACTTCAAAGATGAATTGGAAGATGAGAGTTGAGTTTTGTTTATCATGGCTTCTGGTAGTGTAATAAAGCCATGACTTATTTCTCGTAATACACTAGTGTATTACGGTGTATTACGAGAAATAAGTCATGGCTTTATTACACTAGTGTATTACGGATGCAAATGAGGACCGTATCACCGTGTTTGTATACAGTTAAACCTTTAATCCCAATTGTTTGCATGATATATCATAGGATACATTCAGACACCTTAACTATTTATTATTATTTGAAATCTTACTTTATAAAATGCAGGTTAGTAACGTTACGTTTGGTTTAAGGTGTCGCATTATTTGTAGAGCGAACACGTTACAGCGCGTAAAGTAGCTGACATCAGCAAAACAACATCATGCAATGGATCGTTAATTGGAGTTGTCACGGTTGATTTTAAGAAGGCTTTTGATCTTGGTAATCATGCTTTACTTCTAAAAAAGCTGGCATTGTACAAATTATCCAAATCCTCAATTAACTGGTTCACATCTTATCTTCTAAAGCCCAAACAAAAGGTATCTGTAAGTAACCAATATTCAGATGTTGAAACCATAATTAATGGTGTTCCACAAGGTTCTATTTTAGGGCCTCTTTTATTTATTATGTTCATAAATGATTTACCACTTTATACACATATGGTAAATACGGATCTATATGCAGGCGATACAACATTGTTTTCAATAGATAAGGATCTAGCCTCTATTGAGCATATTTAGTTACAAGAGGCTCTTCAAGAGCTTTCAATGTGATGCAAAGAAAATGGTATGGTCATAAATACGGATAAACAAAAGTAATGCTTATAACAAGTCATCAAAAGAGATCATCTCTTAAAAATGAAAAACTCAATTTAACGTTAAATTATGATCTTCTTAATAATATAAAGCAAATTTAGATAAGATTCTTGGAGTTCTGGTAGACAACAATCTTACTTCTCTAAGAAAGTATAAACAAATCTATGGCTGCTTTCTAGGGTTAAAGAATTCTTAACGCTCGCTCACAGAGTGCAATTTTATAAAACTTTTATTCAGCCTCATTTAGACTTTTGTAATGTTGTATGGGGTGGTACATCCCAAACAAATCTTGATAGAGTTTTACGTTTTCAAAAGTGTGCTTGCAGAATAATCCTTGACTATGATGTTAATGATGTACAATCTATTACAAAGTATGAATGATTTAAAAATTCTATCTGTTTTCGAACGCATTACTTTAAGAACATCAAAACTTATGTACAAAGTATCTCAATCTTCATTACCTTCTTATATAAATGAAATGTTCAAAAGAAGACTTGTAAATGATGATATACCTCAGTTGCGGTCTCTATCGTCTCACAATTTTATTATTCTTAAGCCGCGCAAAGAACTGTTTAAACAAAGTATTGCATATTCAGGACCAATCGTATGGAATAATCTGCCTAACGACCTAAACCAGTCGAAAACTCTAAGCACCTTCCACAACGATTGTATAAAGTTCATAAAAAATAAATGAACTTACCCTCAGTTAAATCTAAAAGCAATGTGCCACTTATTTCTTATTTAATGGTTTTGGGAGAACATTGTATGAAAGTGTTATTGTTTATAATTGTAATTCTGATTTGTTATGTTATTCTTTGTAATTGCAATGCTGATTCTAAAATGAAAATGTGCCTTAAACTTAGCAACATTGTTAGATTTAAAAAAAAAAGAAAAAAGGTGATAATAACAAGAGTATCTTAATAAACAACTTTTACAAGTATGACTATCTTACTATACTTTGACATAGATGTCTTTTACTTTAAATCAGCATTGATATTGTATTCAACATGAAACAATCTTATACATTAGTAATTATAAAAAAATATCTGTTTTTCTCATTCTGGTAGAGCCTCAGGTTTTAGATCATTTTCTCCTGCATAACTTGAAACAATCTTGAACCATCTAAATTATTTACCATTTCAAATGTGCACATTTTCTTTTTAGCTTCAGTATTTGTATATGCTGTATATAATGCATGTCTGTTTCAAATTTAATTGTCAACTTTATTTTCCTTTTCTTCCTTTGTTTATATTGTAAACCTGTGTAAATATGTAAATTAGAGGGCCACATGGAAGATTAGTTCACAAACTAAATGTGTTACCCTCAATAAATAAATTCTTTTATTATTATTATTATTATTATTATGACTTCTCTTACAAATTGCCGCCATATAAAAGGTAAATTGACAACATTAAAGTGAAACTATCACGTCGTAGATGTGTTATGTGATAAACAGAATCTTACATTTGTGACAGAGCCTTGTATCCTATCATTTTATCCAACTCGTTGATTAAAATCAATACTACACAGTCATTCATGTAAGATCCGCTATATAATAAATCAAATAATGTCGTTTTCTTTATTTAAAGAAATATAGCATCAGCTCCTCCAAGAAGATCCAAAACTCCTAGAAACACTGAAGAGGACAACAACAAATACTCCAACAAAGAGAATAAACTAAAATCAGGTACTAATTACCTTAACTGTATTGTGCCCACACAAAACTGTTATCTTCGTGAACATTTATGTCCGTCGCAAAATCTGTTACTCCTTCGCAGATTGCCTCAAAATGTTGTATTGTCCATTATGTGGTCTGAGTATTAACTTACATACTCCATCCAACCCCTTCTCCAATAAGCGAAAACGGGGTTGGCTGGGTATGAAATAAAACCGTAATTTCAGCTTAAAAAGTTAGCATATTTGTAAAATTATAACATTTAATAGGTAATTTTAAACAGGTTATCACATTTTTTCAGTATTTTTTTTTTTAAACGTGTTTTATTGTCGAAATATCCGTTATAAAATCCTGCTAATATAAGCTTTCCCATCACTTAATGGAATTAAGGCGGGACCACGTAATGGAAGTTGACTCTGAATTTAAATATTATTGATTCTTGGGTCTTGAACTATGTCGGAATTTTGCTTATTGCAGCTCCTCTGTCTGGACGTATTATTAAAGACAGAACTCAAGTGAGGGGAAGTAACTCTGTTGTATAATATTTGACATTGATGTATATTTTTATTGACTTTTAAATAAGTACTACAGATCATAGTATTCTATGAATAATAACTTAAAAGAATAAATAAAAGTATAAAAGAGGAATGCATGCTAGGTATGTTCATAGTACGGTAAGTTAGTTACAGATAGTGTGAAATTATGGAGTGCTTTTTCAGTGGTGTGTACATGGGCAAGATCCTTCCATTAGCCTTGTCGGGTGGTCCCGTATATCAGAGGCTATCCTCCAAGCAGATACTTCCATTATCTTTGTCGGGTGGTCCCGTATATCAAGAGGCTATCCTGCAAGCATGTGAAGGGTGGTCCCGTATATCAGAGGCTATCCTCCAAGCATGTGAAGGTGGTCCCGTATATCAGCTGCTATCCTCCAAGCATGTGAAAGAACCCTAGGAATCTTTTTGATAGTAGGAGTAGGCTCGGGTCCCAGATAGCTATGCATCCCAGGGTCTTCCACAGGGCTAAATATTTAAGAGCATATTCCCCCAATCCTGTAATTCTAAAATCTAATTTCCCCCTACACCTTAATAGACCCTCTATCTCTGCCCTATATATCCCTTAAAAATACCAGTAAACCTACAAAATGCATTATACCTGTTTTAAATAGGTCCTTGTAGGCTATACATTTTTAAAATCATTTTGTTTACAGTTGAGATAAACTTCACATTGCATCTAAACAAATCATAATCCTTAAACATATTTGCTCCCTCGCACACCCACCTGGCATGATATTCAAATTTAATTTCCCCTATCCCTTTAATTATTTCTCTGGAAAACCCTGCATCCTCTCTCTCTGTGGTTGCTTGAAATAACCTAAGATGATGTTGCTGGGCTATGGAGAGCTTGTGAAGCCTTATTTAATGTGGTGGATGTTTTGAAAAGGAGTTGGCCTTTGTGTTTGGAGGTGATTATCTACTTGTGAGAGGAATCAGAATTAAAGCAAGACAGCCATCTATGGAAACATAATTCTACATCAACAGGCCTGTCAGTTTTCCAAATAAAATTCAAAATCTTACGATTTTTTTGTTTTTGACATCCCTCCTTCTAGACATTTGGAGGAAATCAATTTTTGATAATAAACAATTACAGCGGAACAGTTATTGAAGATGGTTTAGTTCCTTTGATAAAGATCAAGCATTCTAAGAGATGTTGGTTATATTAACATGATGTGATCACTATCCTTCCTTTATTTAAAACAACTAACACCAAAGTGACTGCTTTTAGTGGAAGTACAAGGGCGACCATTAACCTCATTGTCGCAGCGCCCTGGTGGTGGATCAAGTGGGCGGAGCTCCAAGGCATCAATCAAGTCTAACAAACGGCCAAAGACAACAGGTAAATATTTACGGCTCCTGCTTTTACCCTTAAATGCATATCACTGTAGCTGAATGGATCAATTTGTATGTTCTCATTTGAATTGAAATTGAAATTCACATTTCTAACCTGTCTACAAAGATAATGAATGTATCAACTTTAAAACAAGGCATGGATCTGACCTGTCGAGCAAATATGCTATACTTGTAATTTAATCAAGGGGACCCCAATGACTCTCGATTAATTTGTTCCCGAGTATGGTAGAGAAAAAGTATTCACCAAAAAAATCACATTTATTTGAATGAGGTTGCTGCTATCGTATATTATAGATGTTAAAAAGGAACAAGATTATCGGTCTAGCAAATGCACTAATGCAAAATTTCACTTTTCGTCAATGAAAATCATTGTTTAAAAATCAATCAAGTGTGTATTTGTATACAAGACACATTGAAAATGACATTATTATTGTCTTGTTTTGATTCTTAGTCACAATATAGACCACAATATATTGTAACATAGTCCAGCAGCCTTCCTTCGGTAATCTGTATCAAACTTCTTAATTTTGGTAGTTTACAGGTCAGCCTAATATCTTGTGATTGAGGGACCAAGTACAAAGTATTAACCCTTAACTCGCTAAGCACGACTATAATAGCCTTTGCATCCATTGTAAACCCAGATCAGCTTTTGATCAGGGTACCAGCTGCTGATCAGTCATTTTCCCCAAAACACCCCTTTTTCACAAATGGAATGGTCTTAATTCAAAGAAAGAACAGTCCATTATATATATGTAGCGGGTTAAGGGTTAATCTATTGCTTATCCATGAATGCAGGGTTATGTGTAAGTTGAACTGCTGTTTAATGACTAATTAATGCGTTCTAACTTCAGTAAATTATTATGGTAATTATTGCATCATTTGTATACAGGGATAGACTTTTAAAATATCTTTTCGTGTAGGTAACGTCAAGAATGAGAATCCACCGGGGAGTTTCATGATAGTACGTGCCGACCGGGAACTGATAGAGACTCGGCGCTCTTACGACAGAATAACAGACAAAATACACAAACAGTGGAAACCGGAAAACCACGATCTCAACACTGGAACATTCCAGCGGGGAAAGAAGCAGCCGGGCAGACAGAGTTTAGATTCCTGGTTGACGTTTAGCGGGTCACAGTCGGACAATGCTGAGGGAATTATTGACGCATTTGCAGGTATTTGAATAGGGGATGGGAGTTTGATTGTGGCCCCTGATCCATGATCTTATAGTTTAGCTCGACTATTCGAAGAAGAAGAGAGCTTATGTAATCACATATTCTTTTTTTTCTTTTTTTTTTCTTTTTTTTACATATTTCTGTGTGTTTTGGTCAATTCTTACACATAGCTTCTTACACATATGTTGCTCCCCATCCCCTTTACATATTTCTGTGTTGTTTTGACCCCCACTTACGCTCGAAACTGGAATATTTTTATTTAATGTTTATTGTTTTTTACATATATCTGTGTTGTTTTGGTAATTTCTTACACATACCTGTACCCCCACACATAGTTATGTTGTGCCTGCAACACCCCCCACATTGTTGTAGCCTTGTTTTCTGATGGTATATACTAGCTATATAATTTATTATTCTCTGAAAAATCCAATAGTCGAGCTGCGCTGTTCTCCGACAGCTCTTGTTCTTGATATAATTGACAAATCTACTTGCTGATTTTTATGTTCCGCTTTCTATAGCAATTTCCATCATTGAATTAAAGTAAAGGATTCATGCTATTTCTTTTTCCGTCAAATGGAGATGTCAACGTTTGTTCTTTCAAGCATCTTAAAGAACAGAAATAACATACTGCAAATTAAGGGTAAAATAATCGCCTATCCCTTTTTGTACTTTTTCCATATATCAAAGTATCCTGAACAAAAGAATCCCCACATAACACTGTACATTTTGATACAAGGCAATGGGATGTAAATTATGTCAACAACTATGCAGCTGGTTTGCTGTAAACCTTGCCAACTTGTTCCTTTTGAAGTTGTTTGCTACGCCTGGTCTAGACCTGAACATTTTGAAATAAATTCCTCAAAATATATTTAGCAATGTAATGTATTAATTGCCCACTTGTTGTGAACCTAAATATTAATATCCTTGTTTAGAACATATGCTTGAAGCATTCCTGGAAGAGTCGGAAGAAAGTTCCGATGAAACAGAAGGTTGTAAAACATTTTTTGTAGCTTTGTGGTGGTCGCTTTTATAATATTTGGTGTAAATTGCTAATGTGCTTTTCGCTGTCTCTAGAAACCAACTTTCAATGTTAACTTGAGATAATCAGTAGTTTGAATATTTCATTGAAACTTTGCTGAAATATAGATTTGTTGGTGACTATTTTTAAACTGAAAGAATTTCTAAAACACAAAACCATTATTACCGAAAATAGGTTTTGGTATGGAAAATCCATTGCAATGCTTTGTGTCATTAACATTTTGATTATTTAAGTTGAAATTCTCAATGTTTTTATGTAAAATGTTGCAATTTCTGCAATTAAGACATGTTTTTGGAGAAAAAAAGTCACAGTGGGAAATATTTAAGATTTCAGAAATGTTACTAGACTTTCATCTGAACAGTTTTACACAGGCTTCAAACACTTATTATTTTTGAATTTAGACATTAATTTTGTTCTGAATAGAAAGCAGAACATGTAGTATGATTTACCAAATTTCAATGAATATTCTAAATATTGAATATTGTTAACATACAAAAATTTGATTTTTGGAGTCGGTGAAAAGCATAGTTGATTTATTTTTTATAAACTGATCTGCTTATTTATTAACTTTTATGAGCAAAGAATGTTCAGTGTTTTTATACGTTTACCGGTATATGGATATATTATGTCATCGCATTGTCCGTCCATCCGTCTGTCCGTTAACGTTTATCTGACAGCTGATTGTGGCTAATAACTTTTAAAGTATAAGGTCTACAGCAGTGAAAGTTTGTACACATCTTCAGCATGATCCAATAAATACATCATGAAGGCCCATAACACTTTGGTTCATATTTTGAAATTATTCTTTGAAAACTGTCTTTACCTGAAACTTAACCTTGCCTTTTACAAGTGATTGTGGCTAATAACTTCCAAAGTATTAAGAGTACAATAATGAAACTTTGCAAACATCTTCAACATGATCCAATGAAATACCTCTTATAAAGGCCCATAACTCTATGAGTCATACTTTTTGATTGTTTCCCTTTAAAAAAGGTTTAACCTGGAACTTAACCTTGCCAACGACGGGTGTATATGCCCTGCTAGACGGTGCTCTTGTTGTCTTTTGCTTAAAATTAATCTACTTGTTTAATTTTTGGTTATGGACAGTGTTTAATTCATAATAGTAATTAATTACTTATATTTTTGTTATACTATTTAGAAATTAGTAGAATGACATTATACGATTCAATGGAAGTGATATATTTTTCTTCACTAATTATATGAAAGTATTTATTATATTTCATGGTTACATTTGGTATATCAGGGCAGGAAAGTTTGTTTCTGAGTTACTCGTCCTTAATAATATTCGAATTGTCAAATTGATAAATAGTTTTAGAATTTATCAGAATTTCTACTCGTCCTGCATCAATGAGCACTCGTCATGACGAGCGGACGAGTGGAATTTTCATGCCCCGCATATTACAATTAACAAAACAAAACAAATTGGTATAGTCTGTAACATAACACATTTACTGGCATGAATAATAAAGTTTCTAGGTGTCATGTTGATTTAAAAAATGTAGAAAGAATTTGGTTTACATAGCTAGGAGACTTGTTTGGTAAACACATTAATAGTTGTCTCAAAGCCTCAATCTCTCTCAGGCTTCTAATATAAAGGTTTTAAATTTGAAAATGGCTTAAAAAATAGGCAATTGTACATTTAATACGAAAATCTAAATTGCGCATTGATGACATTATGCAGTACACAGGATAATACCTTGTATTCAAACAAACTTTTACTCTAGAAAAGCAATTAAATTGTGTTTTCATCTATCCATTTCAAAGATCTGTAAGTAATAAAGAAACATCTGACATGATAAGTTATTGCTGTCCCTGTTCTTTTGAGAAAGTCAGAAGAGGGTTAATTTGATATCGAGTGCTTTAACTTACATGGTTTATAGTGTTTTATGTATTTTCTAAGGGGCAGGTTTAACATTGAAGCATAAATAATAGATTCTATACAACGCTTTTGTGTATCCGTTTCAAAACTATTTATTTTATTGAGGGATATGCATTAAAAATAACAAGTAATTTCAATATCTGAACTCGCTGAAGCGTACGCTTAATTTAATATTATTATTTTTCTGAAATTGTTGTTCTGAATTGAATGTAGATTGAATATTAATTTAAAACTATGATGATGTTATATAAACGGCACATGGCTCTCTATGCAGCAGACTTGCACAAATCGGGGATTACGCATTTGCGGATAAGGAAGTTTTAATTACTGGTAATGCGTTAAAATGAATTTTGATTTTGTTATTTTACATGTTTGTAATAGATATTGTTATTATTAATCTATTATACATGTTTCATCTCGTAGTTATACATTGTTACAATTGATATTCAAGTCTTAATTTTTAAAATGTATGCAGAATTTAAGATAAATAAAATGTTGCGTTAAAAAAAAGCGAGATCTAGGTGTTTTTGTGAAGTTTTTAGAATTTTGGTGGTTTAAAATGTTTTGAATAGAACAGCAAAAAAAAAAAAGATTTACAATTATTTTTAACTTAAATTCATTAAAGTATATCAATAATAATTTACGATTTTTCGGTATTAATTCATTAAGTGTTATCATTAACATATCATTTTCTTACTTGTTTCAGATTTAGACGCCCAGGGAGGGTACTACAATATAGAGGGAGGGGTTGGAAGTCGCATCGCCCAGCAAATTGAGAAGGGGGAAAGGGTCAGAGTGTGCATTAACGGTACCTTACAGTCTCAGGACCTTAAAGTGAAGAAATGGGTCAAGGAAGACAGCTTCTTGTAAGTTCCTCTGAACCTGTTCTGTGTCATGATTTTATTTGACAGGTCTGTATTCAGTAGTTAAAGGGACACACTGCGATCTTGATTTTGTTTCAACTCGTGGCACCACATTAGTTTTTCTACATCACTTGCAAATCTAAATAACTTGCATATTTGCAGATCTTTTTTTTATATAATCATTTGAATAGTTTAAAGCAAATTGTTTTAACTGTTGATTGAAATGCATCAATACTATATCTTAAACTATTGTAGAATAGGGAAGAAATTGAAAAATCAGATTTATTTGAGATGTAATGTAAATGGTTGATATGTCCCTGCTCCCTTTTGTTCAAAATATATGAAGAAGAAGATGGAATGTGCAAAATGTGTTAAAAGTCACTGTTACATTATTTTATGGCCATACTTCCTGGGACAAATTATGATGGCATTTTGGAGTATCCATAGAGTTTACAAGTTTGAGTTGTTTGCTAATATGAGTATCATCCAAGCATTTTGTCTAATCATATATTTTTTATAAACAATATTTTTATTCTCTGCAAATTTAGGCATGACTAGAATTATCACTGAAGGTGATGAAAACTTGTGAAGTGAATGGCACATGAAGTTCATTATACAATATTAGAGTGGAAAATTATAAGTCAAACAAGTGGCAATAATTATGTTATAAATGGTCAGTCAATTTGAAAATGAGGATTTGTAAAAAAAAAGAGAAGCTTTTAGCTTATATCAGTTTCCAAATTATTCAATTGTAACAGTAGGTGATTGTTCCCAGATTCCTTCCTGTGGTACCAGTGGTTGTCAGGGGTGGCTCGAAATAGCCTAAATAATGCGTTGATGAGCCATGAAGCAACAGCTCAATTCAGTTATGTTCTAATATATTTCGACACATTCTATTTCTGTTTATTTCCAGTGACGAAGCCGAGGTAATGAAAGGTAACTCACAGAAGGAGAATATGGCCAAGAACGTGACAGTTATCCCCCTTTGTTGGGATGACCAGGTTGAAAGTACTAGTACCAAAGTGCTCACGCCCAGAGGGCCCCCAGTAGAAAGAAAAACTATTGTAAGTTTACCCTTTATGCTGTTTCAACACCGCTGACCTTAACGTTTGAGGTTCATACAGCCTTAAAAAGTCCTTAAATTTCAGAAGTAGCCTTTAAAAGTCCTTAAATCTACTCCAGCCTTAAAAAGTCCTTAAATTCTGACAAAATATAATTAAAGGTCCTTGAATTTCATAATCAGTCGATTAATTATACAAGAGGAATAATATCTAATGTAGTTTGAAAAAAATCGGCAAAAAAAAGAAAAAATTGCCGATATGAGGAACAATCAGAAAAATCTGAATATTTACAAGTATAATCAATACAAATCAAGTAGTGCAGTACAAGCCTTGAACAGATACAGTAGAACATAAAATTGATTAAAGGTAACATGTTATGAGTTAAACCGGGCCTTAAAAATGGGTTATTAGGGCCTTAAAAAGTCCTTAAATTTCATAATGATAATTCTGTATGAGCCATGACGTTACATTACAACATGATGTTCATTTCCAGGAACCATCTCTATTATTGTCATTTTTTTCTCATTACCATTCCACATTTCAACTGGATATGACCTAAGCTGGTAAAGTGTCGGAAAAGACAATTCATTTCTGTTTCTCACCTTGACCATAAAATCACAGTATTAATAGGGTAATGAAGTTTCAAAGTGTACATCCAAAGAGGGCCTTTTTTATAAGAGGAAACACAGAGAAATTAAATCAATGAAATGGTGTTTTATGACTCTTTAACAGCTTTGGTTGGAATATCAGGTTGTAATATCAGGTTGGAATGGGGAATGGTGATGAGCAAACATGGCAGTAATGGAGATGAAGATGATTACTGCAAAGTTATATCATGTCTTTGGTTCTCATTTAACTATCCATTATGGTATTCAGTTTCCAGTTCTCATTTGAGTTGGCTGTTTCTTGGCCCATTGCCAGCTGGGCCCAGCAAACAAGGAGAAACCAATAAACAAAACGGGAATCTATTAAGTATAAAAAATAAACGAATTTTGCAGACCCTTCAATTTCCCCATTTAAAATCTACATAGTACATACAGTAAGTCTGATGTATTGGAGATAAAAAAAAAGAAAAACATTTTTGGTCCTCACCCCTTGGGAACCCCCAGGAGATGAATATTGATATTATTGTAAGTATATAAACTAATGGGAATTTAACATTGCCTGATCTTCAAGGTCCCCTATTGGAATGCAGTAAATCGAACATAGAAGAGATGATATAAAATCCTTATATACACTTTAACTTTTTAATTTTTATACACCCGTATTATGTCGTTACGTTGTCCATCCGTTATCTTTTACTTAAAAACTGATTGCGACTAATAAAAAGGTCTTCAACAATGAAACTTTGTACACATCATAGCATGATCCAATGAATACATTTGATAAAGGCCCATAACTGTCTGGTTCATATTTTTATTTAATTATTCCAATTTGAAAAAAAAGGTTTAGCCTGTAACTTAACCTTGCCTTTTACAAGTGATTGTGGCTAATACATTTCAAAGTATTAGGTGTTAAACAATGAAACTTTGCACACATCTGCAATAAATACATATTATAAAGGCCCTTAATTCTCTGATTCATATTTTTTTAAATTATTTCCCTTTGAAATTGTTTTTACCTGCAACTTAACCTTGCAAACGGCAATGGGCGTATATGGCCCTCTAGACGGTGCTCTTGTTTCATATTTTGTCATAAAATTTTGCATAATTTGTAGTAATGGACAAGTCAACTTATCATAACCATATTGAAAGGTCAAGGTCACAGACAAGGTCACAGGTCAAAAGTATCAAAAGCTTACTGAAAAACAGAACATTCATATAATGTTTTTGTCTTTATTTGTACAAACTTTTGATTTCCTTAGTCACTTGTAACAACAACTTACCGTAACAATATCAAAAGGTCAAGGTCACAGTCTATATTACAGAGGTCTTACCCGGATGAATTAGCATTCCCTATAACAAATCAAAAGTACTAACATTCCATATAACTTTAAACACTCAAATTAAGTAAGTGGTGAAGGATTTCCGGTATCACTTTTTATAAAATTATAATGCTGATTTTGTATTTCAGAATCTGTGTGAGACTCGCCCAGTTGTATTTCAAAAGCTTATCCCTGATGACAGTATCTCACATCCTGGCACCTCCCCCTGCAGCAAGAAAGAAGGATATCGCGTCAAACAGCGCAAGAAAAATAAACCTGGTGTAGATGGGAAGGAGAGGGAAAATAAAGTCACTGTTGTTACAATTGACTCAAAATCCGAGGAGGAAGAGAAGAAAATCAATACCCTCTCTGTCGATGAAGTTTTGAAACAGAATTGTAGAAGTACAGAAAAACAAAATGGCCACCATGAAGATGCGGAAAAACTCTCGGTTACTTTTAGCATGCCTGAATCTGATGAGCATGGAAGGCAGGACAGTGTGTTAAGCCAAAATAAAGTTAGTATGGTAGATTCCGTGTCCAGTGGTAGTAGTGAGCATGGCAAATATCCAAAAGTAAAACCCTCTCAACCAACATTTAGCTCAAAATACCAGGAGGTTGACCTGGATATAATTGGTACTTTGACGGTGCCTAACGGGACACGGCCTTTATCAAACGAAAACGGTGCAAATCAGCAATTTTTATTCACTCATAAATCTGCGCTGCCAAACCGGTCACCTCAAGGTCGCACTAGCAGCGCACGTAGTTCACATAGCAGCATGAAACCTGTGTCGGCAAAATCAGGGCAGCAAAAATCTCCTGGCTCAGGATCAGTGGTCAGTTTGGGATCGCAAAGTTACGGACCTCAGAATTTTAAACAAAATGAAGCAGAGTACATTCAGATTGCACATCCTGTAAAAAATCCCAACCCCGGCCAGCAACAACAACGTAAACAGACAGATTATGTATCACAGGGTATGGCTCATGAAATGATGAGAGGTCAAAGAGTGCATTCTGGCATCCGGGAACCAGTTCCCTCCCCAGAACTTGAAGACTATGAGCCCATGGAAGAAACAATCACTCCTATGTCACCCGCAGTAATTATTAAGCCTGTCAGCAAACCAACGACCCCTGCACTGTCTATTAATATTCCAACAGCAGACTACACAGATTCTGCACTGAATTCCCCACCTCCTGAACATGAAAACTCTCCTCTAAATAGGCGGGCGAGGGGTATGCGGGACGAGCAAATTGACCAAATTACGAATTTACTTGTAGATGCTATAATTGGGCCAAACGAGGAGCAAAAAGATGGTGAAAGTTAACACAAAACTGGCAGATCCTAGAATAAATCTTAATAACATGTTGGAGTCACAATGCTAAACATTGAAACTAGTATAGAAATGTAATAGACGTTGTGGTTCTAGCACCATATTATGTTTTTTTTATTACAATGCTTAATCTGGACCTTGTCTGTACTAACTGTGAGCCTCAGTCTCAGATTTGCGAAAAATATTAGGCATAACATATTTGATTTGAAGTTGTAAAGCATCTCGGCATAAAGTGTAAATATACCTTGTTATTTCCAATACCGAATATCGAATAACATACAGCGAATACTTTCTAATTGTTTATTGTCTTAATAGTTTTTCTTTAATGTTTCTTTGATATATGTGATTAGAAATAATCAAATTTTTTCCTGCTGGACTTTGAATCCAGAGATCAGGTGTTCCAGCCACACTGGCTTAAATGTTTCCCCCGGTTATCCCTCGTCAAGACACTCCTTCCTTAGCCTCAGTAGGATGGGCGTATTCTCCGAGCAGGTTAGAGAACCTATAAGGAATTTGTTCCATAGTAAGAGTAGGGCATGGATTACTGGATTCCTTTATATCCTACCCATCTACCCATCTCTCTGATGCAGTTCTGAATAGCCTTAGATAATGTGTCGATGAGCCATTAAACAAGAATTAAATAAATTTTAACTTTAAAGCTTCATTTATATATTTAAATAATTGGGAAATAAAATGATTTAATTACTGATTTAAACTGACTCTACAAGCTTTTTTAAGAATCAAGATTGCCATGTGTCCCTTTAAGATGGTGTGCCTAAATTTTGAAATAACGCATGGACAATATTGGCTAAAGACGCTACGATAAGGTACCCGCTAAATAAACGTTACTTACAGTATGCATCTAAAGAAGAATCTCGAGTTAATACATACAGCCGTAATATATTTGTGTATGATATATTTCCATTGGCCATATGTAAGGTAAAAGTGTTAGGCTATAAGTAAATCTTGACTGAGATAAAAAAGGTGAATAGACATGACCGAATTAAGGTAGTTTTTGTGTAATTAACATAGGCTTCACAATGACGGAAGTCTGCACCTAAGCACATCCGAAAATGTTGACGTTTTAAATTAGCTAAGTTGTTTTAGTCTCTTTATTTTCAAACTTGGTACATATATCATGTATATACATATTGACCCCAACTTGACATTCCGATCAAAAGTAGGTCATCGTTATAGACCTTGCTTACCTTAAGAACTTTGACTCTGTTGTCAATACAATACCTTTGAAGTGAGAAAGAGCAGTGTGGGAGGGTTGACATGTATATACAAATAGGTATATAATATTTAAAAACAAATAGGATTAGTGAAACTGGTCCAAAAATATTGTAGTCTGTTTTGATATCAGCAGACTTAATTCGTTCATGTTTATTCATAATTGTTTCTCAGTAAGTTGGTATTTTCAGTTTTCTGTATGTTGCATTTATTATGAATAGGTTGCATTTATTTTGATTGTTTCTGAATGTCTAAAATGTGTTTTTAATGCATTGCTGTTGTCTGTCTCTCTGACATTGCCAGAATACGAGAAATGGATTTTGTTTTTTCCGGTAACAGCGAAAGCAATTTGTATGGTAGGCACCAACAGTATTAATTTGATTTATTTATGTTGATGTTTTGTGGTTAAATTTTTTACTCGAGTCATGATTGCAGCATTGGTTATATTGATATGTACATTTACAGGACTGACTGACCTCCCTGGGTCTAGTAAATAAATAGCGAATTTGCATATGATTTTTTTTGATAAAGTCTCGTCCTTAAAGTGGGAATGTAAACTGGACAGTGTATGATAGTCTATCCACCGAGCATGTTACATAATCCCGAGAATCTCTGCGATGTAAGTGTACGGCTCAGTTCTCCGATTGCTCTGCCTCCACCTATATCTGGGGCGGCTCTAAATAAACTAAGACAAGTTGATGAGCCGACAGCAACTTTTGTATTTACCTCTATTTTTCAAAGTCAAAATATGAGTTAAACCAAGTAGTGAAATAATTGTTTTTATCACATAACATGTGGTGTGGGAGTGTAATAACACCATTCAGTATTTTTGATATTCCACTAGTGGTATAACATAACGTTAATGACGTCATGGACGTCACGTTAATGTACTTTTTCTGACAATTTTGCCAACTCGTTTAATAAATTCAATAATGGATGAGCACTCATGTAAGATCCTCTATTTGTTCAACAATCCTGATTATAGTCATGTTATCTTTATAACATAAAAACGGGTTTGTTTATTACGGATTACTTTTTGTGTTTTAACTAGCACTTATTTATCAGTATTTGATAAGAAATGTAGTCTTGATGAATCGAGATTGACTTTAATAACTATCAACTGATTTGAAGGAAAATTGTGAAGCAGACGTCTTGCATAAAATGAAGCAATGTGCAAATAAGATTTATTTTATGATTAAAATTCTAAGATGTTACAATATACCTTACATAGAGGATCTTAAACGAGTTCCCATTTCATATAAGATTTATGAAACGAGTTATGAATTATTTTAATTTTAACGAGCCTTTTATTAAAAATAATTCATAACGAGTTTCATAAGTCTTATATGGAATGGGAACGAGTTTAAGATCCTTTTTATCACATAACATTGCAATCAAATTAGTAAGAATTAATTCAGATGGACATAGAACCGCCACGACGTCAGACACACTTTAGCGCCAAAACGTCATAAAATATGTGACGGCGTAACGTCGCGTCTCACACATAACGTTGCGTATAAAAGAGTTTGTGTTTTACCTCTTTACAAAATAGCAGTTTACGCCAACTTTTTAACAAACCAATAACAATGTTTTGCATAACGTGCATTATTTTTATAAGCTGTCACAAATAATAAGTTTATGACTCAGATCTGGGTGAATTTGTAATAAATAAAATAGTTTCAGTTAATAAACTTGCGTAGTGTTACAGGTTTAATTCAACCAATCAATATCGTTCCAAGTTGTATTACACGTGTGTCATATAATAGAATATTAAATGGGTGTTCGACACTGCTAACAAGGGACGTTATGTGATAAAACAATATTTCACCTGAAACATGTTCAGTGCTGGAGTCTTTAACTGTACTGCCTAGCCCGTAATTTTTCAAATGTGGAGCGCTGTGGTCTAGTGGTAGAGCGTTGGATCCATGATCGAAAAGTCGTGAGTTCGATCCCCGCCATGACTGCATGTGTTGTGTCCCTGAGCAGGACACTTTATCTGCATTCGCTTAGGACTGGTTCTTCCCAGGAACACATCGAAAGTGATTAAAATAAGTTCAGAGACCTTTCGTTACAATCAATGTAAAAAAAAAATGAAAGTTGAAACTAATGTTTTTTTGTTGTTTTTAAATATCTTTTCATATTTTTAAAGATTTTTAAGTACAATATCTGTGTTAATGGTTGTTTTTGAGACATAATAAGAATAAATTTGAGGTCTAGTTTTAGTTTTGATTTATATTTCCATTTTATCCTCGTAATGTTTCGATTTAATACGCAAGTTATGTGTATACGTTAATATTTCACTGGGTCATAGAATATTCTTCTTATGTGTAACGAATTATAGAAATATGTTAGGAGAACATGTAGATTTTTTCAACTTAAAAGCGATGAGACGTTTTGAAAGTTAGTAATTACAATGTGTTGTTATATAGCAAATTAGATGTATTGTTACAGCTTATGTATGCATCTTACATTAATGTTACAGCTTGTGTATATATGTTACATTAATTTTACAGCTTGTGTATATATGTTACATTAATGTTACAGCTTATGTATGTATGTTACATTAATGTTATAGCTTGTGTATGTATGTTACATTAATGTTATAGCTTGTGTACATGAATGTTACATGAATGTTACAGTAATGTTACAGTAACATGTAATGTTACAGTAATGTTACAGTTATGTTACAGTAACATGTAATGTTACAGTTATGTTACAGTAATGTTACAGATGTTCATTACATTAATGTTACAGCTTATGTATGTATGTTACATTAATGTTATAGCTTGTGTATGTATGTTACATTAATGTTATAGCTTGTGTACATGAATGTTACAGTAATGTTACAGTAATGTTACAGTAACATGTAATGTTACAGTAATTTTACAGTAATGTTACCGTAACATGTAATGTTACAGTAATGTTACAGATGTTCATTACATTAATGTTACAGCTTGTGTATGTATGTTACATTAATGTTATAGCTTGTGTACATGAATGTTACAGTAATGTTACAGTAATGTTACAGTAATGTTACAGATGTTCATTACATTAATGTTACAGCTTATGTATGTATGTTACATTAATGTTATAGCTTGTGTATGTATGTTACATTAATGTGTATGTATGTTACATTAATGTTACAGCTTATGTATGTATGTTACATTAATGTTATAGCTTATGTATGTATGTTACATTAATGTTATAGCTTGTGTATGTATGTAACAGTAATGTTACAGCTTATGTTTGTATGTTACATTAATGTTATAGCTTATGTATGTATGTTACATTAATGTTATAGCTTGTGTATGTATGTTACATTAATGTTACAGCTTGTGTATGTATGTTATATTAATGTTAACACTTGTATGCTACAGTAATGTTACAGATGTTTGCTACATTAATGTTACAGCTTGTGAATATATGTTACATAAGTGTTACAGCTTTGTGCATGAATGTTACAGTAATGTTACACATGTTTGCTACATTAATGTTACAGCTTGTGTATGTATGTTATATTAATGTTAACACTTGTATGCTACAGTAATGTTACAGATATTTGTTACATTAATGTTACAGCTTGTGTATGTATGTTACATAAGTGTTACAGCTTGTGTATGTATGTTTCGATTAATGTTAACACTTGTATGCTACAGTAATGTTACAGATGTTTGTTACATTAATGTTACGTAAGTGTGAATTTCATATCATTGATGATACAATGTATGTTACAGATATGTGTATGTATTGTGCAGTAAATGGACACATAGCAATCTTGATTGTGTTTAAACTTGCAACATCACAGTAACTTTTCTACATAACTTGAATATTGGAAATTTTTATTAATAATTATCTGAATAGTTCAAAGCAAATTATTTGTATGTTTTGCTAATTAATTATATTATGTTGATATATTTAAACCTATGGTAGGTTAAAGAAGAAAATCGAATACTCTAAATTTTATTTTTATTTAATTAATTGCATGGAAGCAAGTTTAAAATAAAAATAATTCTAAATAAAAAATCAAGGTGCTAATTTGAATGCTTCATAAATACTTTGAGATTGCCATGTGTCCCTTTAATGGGACATTTCAGTGATCTATCAAATCATGATTTTGATTGGTTAACAGCAAAGGTATAAATATAAATGTCTAGTACTGATAAACCTGAGATGAACATATTCTTTTATACATGTATGTTGTCATGAAAGCATTTTTCGTATTAAATAATCGGGAAAACTCTCATGGTTTATCATGCATTTAAAGCTCCTATCAGCTCTGCTTCTTGATTGATAAAACAATAACAAGTCCAAAACCAGTCATTTTCACTTAAACCTTGTCTTATAAACGTAAAAATAGATTTGTATTTGAACCGAACATCACATTGACCTTCAGCATAGTGTGGAATAAGGGGCAAAGTTTTAATGTGTTAAGGTACCTACAAGTTATTGGCGTTTTAGCCATTTCAGCATACTAGTATATGGTGATTCGGAATACTCTATATTTGAAAGACTCGGTTTTATGTTAGTTTGATTATTGTGCAACTCTGCAGTTCAGGGTGAGAAGGTTCTAGGCCCATTTTCCATATTTTATCTCGATGTACATGGAAGATGAGCCTGGCATGTTCATGCCTTTTAGGCGCCATATAACCTTTTCATGTGTTGTGCGCCTTAAAACCCCAATTCAATTCAATTGATTATTGTGACACATTCTTTAGTTTTGCCATAGACTTGATACATATATTGCGCATGTTATTTGCTTGTATTCCGTAACGGTGATTGTTTATATAATATGCCAATTTAGCCAATGTGCTATGTTGGTAATTTATAAATTTACATGTATGATTAAGGCGAACTGTGATACTATATTTAGATTTCAGGTCATGAATATAGCTAGAATTTAAGAACTGACCATGTTAAAAGAATTGTAGATTGTTTGTCACATGTTTTTCATGCATTAAAATAAACCAAACATCTACAAAAGTGTGTTCTTTGATTAACATCCTAAATATTGACATTCTGCTTATTTTGGATTATTTCTTTCTTCTTGCCCCTTCAAGGGGCAAAGGGAGTTAATATATATATTGTCACTTACCAATTTTTCAGGTTCAATATCATTATCTCCCTTGTTATAGACCTGTCCAATCTGTCCAAAATATTTATTTTGTATCTAGCACATCCCACAGTATGTGATGTGTTGTCTTGAAACTTTACAGGATGACTGGTATCATGCCAGGCATAAGTATTAACTGAGTTATAGACCTTTGTTCTTTGAATTATAAAACCGATATTATAGGTGCAATTTCCCATTTGCCAACAGATTCAAACAAACGTTTACAGGATTATTGCATGGGTATCATGCCAGGATGGGTCATAAGTATTAAATGATTTATAGCTCTTTGTTCTGTGATTTATAAAACATACATTGTCATCGCAATTCTTCCCTTTTCCAACCAATTCAAACAAGAAAACCGGTAGAACCGATGGATGTTCCCCGAAATGTATCAACTTGTATCACCCAGCAGTTTTCAATTTGCAGTTCCATTAGTAGCTTATGCTCCAGATAAAAAATCTAAGAATACATTTACAGAGGACAATAACTCTAATTTAAATGATGAAAGAGTCCCAGCAGTTTTCAATTATACAGTTCCATTAGTAGTTTATGCTCCAGATAAAAAATCTAAGAATAAAATGACAGAGGACAATAACTCTAATTTAAATGATGAAAGAGTTACGGTTCTTGGAATCTGTACTTTCTCTCAATGTGTGAAGTTTCATTGCAGTCCCATCAGTAGTTTTGAAGAAATGCTCTGGACAAAAATTCTAAGTATAAAATTACAAAGGGCAGTAACTCTAATTTGAACGATGACAGAGTTTTTGTACTCTGCACTTCCTCTCATTGCCCTCTATCATTGTGTGAAGTTTCATTGCAGTCCCATCAGTAGTTTTGAAGATATGCTCCGGACAATAAAGTGTGACGGACAAAGGACAATAACTCTAATTTGAATGATAACAGAGTTACGGTTCTTGCACTCTGCACTTCCTCTCATTGCCCCCAATCATTGTGTGAAGTTTCATGCAGTCCCGTTAGTAGTTTTGAAGATATGCTTCGGAGAAGAAAGTGTGACGGACACACGGACGGATAGACAAAGTGCCCTTCGGGGAGCATAAAACGTTTCAGGGTTATTGGGTAGCTTGTCAGGATGAGTGTAATTATCAAATGAGTGTTACCTGAGTTATGGCCCTTTGCTCTACATAGCACATTTTATCCCTCAGGCAAATTGCCCCCACAGGCGCGGTATATCAGTTCACAGGTGAAGGAACGTTGCCAGGACATAAAAAAAATATTTTGACAAATTGACTTTTTCATAGAAAAGCAAACAATATTGATATTAGATTATATATAATGTTCATTAAAGTTCTCCGGCCAAGTTTTGTTTCATGAACATGTTTATGTTTATTTAAATCGAACTCAATACACAACAATAGATATAATAGCAATATCTGTGAAAAGCGAAAATAAGATTTTATTTGATGACGGAGAAAACTTTGAACAGGTTAATTAATCCACAGGTAAATGTACTTGTCAATTATCTGGCAATAGTTGTGCAGCTATACAATTCAGATTTAACTCATTTCCCCTTGCAGCCACGCAGTGGTAAAAGATCTACGTCATGCAAATACATGAATAAATAGAGTTTAATAACCAGTGTTTTTGAGATACGGGAAATATCTCCCGAGGTAGAGAAATGGCCCCGATATAAGAACGAGTGCGGAGAACTCGCACGAATTCTTATATCGGGGCCATTTCTCTGGCGAGGGAGATATTTTCAGTATCTCAAAAACACTGGTTATTAAACTATATATTACATAATTTAAAATGATATTTTATTAATATTTCTAATGATTCAAGCCTTTTTACACCAGTTTGCACGAGAACGCCAAGACGACGTTACATCATCCAAGACACAAACAAAACAATTGGAACCGGAACTCTTCGTTAATTTCCGTAGTCGTTATTTCCGAGTGACGGAATCCGACGAGGCAGTTCCGATTGTCGGGAATCCACTATTACGGAGTACGGAAATTGGCGAAGAGTTCCGATTGCAGTGAGCTTGATTTATGCGTGCTCGATCATTTTGCGCTAAAATTGACCAATGCGAGCGATCCCTAATTTAAGACGTCCATCTATTGGTTAAGAATGTCACATGGCACTTTCAGGCGGAAGCCCGCTCAGGAAGCCCGCTCATTTTGCGCTTTGATTTCAACCAGTTTAGACGGATGAATACAATACGTAAGTGCAAATTATTTTATACCAGTCTTGTAAAGATGTATTAGTTAAAATGGCAGCTAAGTTATTTGACAATAGGCCGGTATCCATCCCAATGTTAGTGTATCGATCTAATAACAAATTGGACACTGTGAAATATACCGGAATTTCACCAGAAACGTTTAACTTTAAGGATATTCAACATTTTGAATTGGGCGGAATCCTTCCTGTGAAACAAAAAAATCATTTTGGCTGATTTTATGCAAATGAAAAATAAAAAAAGTGTTCAAAAAATGTCATTTATGTACAATCTGACATTAAATATACCATTTTTGTGCATCCTCCTAGAAATATCCACATCCTTAAACTAAAAACAAATAGCATCCATATATTATCAAGGGCAGTTGAGATCCAAAATTGTGAAATTTATTTCATTTTGGCTCAGATTTGACCAAACACAGAGAATTGTCTCCAAGCAATATTACACATGTACATGGTTGCTTAGCATGATGCTCAGATCATGCTTGAAAAATGAGGTGAGAGGTTACCTTAAACAGATGTGTGTATTCAATCACAGACATATAAATAAACAGATAGGAAACTTCCTATCTTAACCAATGAAGTAACCAAAATATCACGTGGCACCATAACTTTTCCTTCTATCTTCTCTCTCAATTATTCACCGATTTTGATGAGAATACATCCAAAAGATTCATAGTGAATAGCAAAATGGTATTATAATAGTTTATGTTTATTTTCAAAATAAGAAATTGTATAAAAAAATGTTTAAAGTTTAAAATGTCATCATTTCCCCCTTTTCTCTTAAAAATCAATGTTTTGTGTTTAAGGGCCGTCGGTCTTGCGATCTTTAGTAAGTCCGGAGTGCCCACTAATTAAGTAGCATATCCGCAAGTGTGAGCGAGTGTAAACTGGATGCTCGATTCGTAAAGAGAGCAGTGAGCGCAGTACAGAAAAGTCCCACAAATGACACAATGATGTCTATGAAAAGACTCAGAATTGTTGAAATAAAAATACATTATCATTGCGTGTTTATTTTTTAAAAAACAAAAAATGCATGAAAAAGAATTGCAATTGACAGTATTTCGACCAAATATCGACAATATTTCTCGGACGCTAAACATCGGTGTCATAATAGTTCGGATAGTACATATTTTCGGACGGGTGAAAAACTTATTTTACCGAGTGTGTTTTAAAGCACTATAAGGCCAGAGTTTTTTATTTTTATGGGAGAGCCTACCCTAAATTTTGCAAAACTGAAATAAAAATAAGTCGATATTGTGAATTTTATTTTATTTTTCCCTCCTGTTCGATCAGTGATACGTCTTTTTTTAAAAAAAAAGTTGTGCCTATCCTGAAACGTATTTTCACAATAACGTAAAATCGCAAACTTTTGTTTTTGAAAATTTTGATTATGGCAGCCATATTAAATGTTAAATTTCTCCACTAAGCTGTCAAAACTTGCTAATCGTTTCCTGTTTATTCCGATGACGCGTGCTATACTGTGTTATTTTTCACTCACTGTTAGTTTCCCCAATACTAAAAGGCCTATACCAGTCTTTATCTAGGCCGATAACGGCTGAGCCATTGAAAAAAAGGAAAAATATGATTTAGATTTTTTTTGCGCAATTCATTTTTGCAAAATTCTTTTTTCTTGGGCCATATTTTATTTTCTTGCTCATTTGGTGCTGTTTGCGCATCACAGTGCCCTGTCAGACTTAGTATTTACTTTGCAAGGTTGGAAATCAAAGTATTAATTTATTCTCTTTAATATACATGTTTACAAACACAATTTAATGCATACCATTGAACACCACAATACCTATTTCGCTCTACTAGGCATTGAGTTCATAAACCTGTCTTGAGAATATTTTTAGTCTTGACCCACATCAGGGGAAAATATGTCTATTATTCTTGCAACTATGAAAGATAAACATTCAATTATTTCAAGTTTATATATTACATTTTGTTTCGATTTGAAGTGTGTTTAATAGCAAATTTGTGATAATATAAAATACATACTCAAAAATATATTAATTTGACAGTCAACAAACCAATTCTCAAGAGTGGAAGGTGAATTTGAGATAACATGTATAGGCAGTTTTAACATAAAGTGGATGTTGGTTACATTTATATATATATATATATATGCAAAACACCTTAAAAAAATCAGCATAAAAAATCTGAAATTTTCTAAAAAATATTATCGACATTTTACCCATTTTTATTTATTTTTTATTTCCTCCTCTACTGCATTTTCCCCCAAAATTTCCCGTAAAACTATCTATAAAAAACCTCCTAAAGCACAATGCAGCATATGTATGATATGATAGGGAAATATTGATACCCTATAGGTTAATAAAGAATGCTCTAAAAGTCTCTTTAAGTTACTCAAACGCATTAAGGTTTTAGCGCCTTCAATTAAGGTTCCAAAATAGCTCGGCAAAATCTGGCTAAAGTCATTTTTAGGGCTAAAGGGTTTAAAATCCTAGCACTAGCCTAGACATTGTTTTTATTATTTCATCATCAAATTTCCCAATTTGGAGCGTTTTACATGTTTTTTTCCCAATTCAGATGGCCACTGACCCCTGTTTCAAAAATGTAGAAAAATCCTTGTGTTTACACGCATTAAAGATTAATATATCAAGTATCCTAGGGGTGGATATATACACTTACAACATAGTCATACTACTGCTAGGTTAAACTTTAAATCAGTATATTAAACCTATCTTTATGCTCTATATCCACCCCTTGGATTAGCAGATAAATAATCTTATCATCTTTGTAAGCAAGTGTTACAAGCCATTGGACCCTATAGCAATTATAATTTAAATACCTATAATGATGTTCCGCTACTTAACGAAAGCAAAATTGATCATTTATTCAATATTTAAAAAAGAACCCCTAAAATCTGAAGCAGGACCCCCAAAAAGTTCATGGACCCTCATACTGAAAAACATAATGGAAACCCTGAGAGAGGAGATTGAAGGAAAAGCTGTTAAGATGTCTGTATTATAGTCAAATCTATGGTGGTGACATAGACTAGGATCCACATCCGATATATATGTCCATGATCTACATTATAATACCAGACTATTTTGACCAAACAGATGCATGACCAGGGTAGAACGATGATACCATGCTGAGTTAGAGTAGTAGTGTACACTGTGATACTGCAGGTTACATGACTAAGGCAGATTGGATGTTACCATGGCATTGACAGACTTGAAGATCAGTTACTATTGGACATCAAAAACTGTTAGCAAAAGCTGGTAAGTGTGCATCTTTTACAAAGCCGAGGCTTCCAGTGATTCTCCGCTGGTGAAAATAACTCATTGGAATGTTTTAACTGAACCCCAGGATTTAAACCCATAATGCAATTCTTATGTTCGAACCCTCCTCAAATAATTCTTGATTCTCCAGTCCAGTTATGCTGACTGCTAACGTCCTTATGCTTTTAAAAGTATTCTACAGTATATAGTAATATCCTGTCTCACTGTGGTGTTCACATGTACATGTTAGTATTGTGTATTTAAATTATATATTTATAGAACTTTGTGCTAAATTTTACATGTTAATTATATTTCGTTCATCCTATAAATAAAAATAATATTTCTTTTCAGGTTCATGCAGCCCATAATTAACACAACATACAGTAAAAGATATGTCTTGGATCGATGTGGTCAAATCAAGGTTTGCAATGACTGGTTTACAACATGGAAATATTGCCATGGTTATGAGAGGCAGGGTACTGCTAGCAGATGAACTTGTAAGTAAACAATGTTATTCTTCAATGTTGTGGTTTTTATCTAGCTGTTGTTTCAATGATACTCTGCCATATTCTTATACTTCGGCTGATATACAACTTTATATACCGACAGCAGGTGTTATTTGGGTTTCACATGCACACCCTCGCCTAACAGGTATCCCACTTCTGTTTTTCATTCACTTTCTGAAGAAAAAAGCCTCTATTTTCGAATAAACATTTTCAAAAAGGCAAGATTTACTGCGGTGTCGCACATTCAATGAGTCTCTTTTAGAAAATGGCTTAAATTTGAACTGCAAGTGCAGTGGCGGCAGAATCACTCATGGTTTCCACTCAATAACTTGTGAGTGCGGTATTGCAAAACAACTTGCTGGGAAAGTGTATGGAAAGGAAGGTTGTGATTGCATTTGGGGCCACTGGAGTGAGGTCACTGTTACTTAAAATAGACGAATGCTTTGCCACTGTTACTTAAAATAGAAAAATGGTTTCCGCTCAGTAACTTTTGTGAGGTGGGAGGTATTGTGACGATAACATGCTATGTAGGTAGCTTATATGGAATTAAATCTTGGGATTGCAGAGTCACTGGGATCAAGATTAATACTAAAAATAGAAAAATTGCTTCCGCTCAATAACTTCTGTTAGGAATGAGGTATTGCGACAACCCCCCCCCCCCCCCCCCCCCCCCGGGTCACAGGTTCACATATACTTATATAGGAAAACAATTACAAATCTTCTCTGAAACTACAAATCTGGTTTAATATTTTGCATTTACTTATGGTCCTTTACCAAGTTTGTTTAAATGGTGATCCTGGGACACATTTGGCCCGCCCCAGGGTTCACTGATTTACATAGAAAATGTATAGGGAAAAGCTTTTAAAAAATCTTCTTCTCTGAAACTGCAAGAGCCAGAGGTTCACAATTTCACATTTGCTATAAGCTCATGGTCCTCTACCAAGTTTGTTCAAATGGTGAACATGGGGTTGAATGGGGTCGAATTTGGGCCCATCCAAGTTTTACATTGATTTATATAGTAAAACACATACAAGAGCCAGAGCTTTAATATTTTGCATTTACTATGAGGTTATGGTCCTTTACCAAGTTTATTCAAGCGGTGATCCTGGGGTCACATTTGGCCCTGCAATAGGGGTTACTCTAGCACCTTCATTTTGTATTTGATCTTTACCAAACTTTGTCAGTGTCTTTATATCAATGTTGTTAAACATACAACAGAGGCCACATTTCTTGAACAATCTTAAGCAAACTTGCACAGATTGTATATAACCATAAGATTTCAAAAAAGTTTGATAATTGGCCAGTACTCAGTTGATTGATTTAGGGCCATCTTGGCCCTTTTGTTTATTAAGTCAACTACTCACATACCAAAAGCCTTACAGTATTCAAACTTCATACACGCATCTATATGGCACCATTATGTTCCTACCCAAATCAGGTCCATGATGATTTGCCTTTTAATATTACACCTAACATTTGTTACCCAACTTTGTAAGCAACCGATAACACTTTAGCGGTGCATTTGGGTCCCTTGGACACATTTTCTAGTTATGTTTTAATAATGCTGAATAAACATATTTTCATAATGTCTTCACAAAACGTTGGCATGTCACTGACCGACCACAGTACACACATTTGAGTTCACCTCTGCTCAAACTATAAATCCTAAGTCCGAAACCCACCATGTATACAATGTTTGAAATTATCACCTGCTTGATCTAAGAATGTCAATACATGTTAGGCGTGACAAATGATAGGCAAACGTGCGGTTATATAACAGCAACATGACTCGTTTTTAGGGCAGCAGGTTTCGTCCAAAAGAAAAGGGCAGCCGGAAAGAAAAGGGCTTGGCCATTTCATAGTAAAGGGATTGGCCATTTCGTATTAGGGGAAACACTAGATTGCTTGTTAGTAAGCTTGTATCTCCGAAAATACTTCTAGTAATGGATTGAAATTTCATCCATTTTTCCAGCATTATTGACAACATCCTGGAGCCAGGTTCTGTAACTCGTGCTTTTATTTCAACAAAATTATGCTCGCTTTTAAATTTGAAAATTTGGTTATTTTGTTTTGCATGTAAGCTTGTAATTCAAAAACTACTTTACCTTATGGATTTAAACCGGACATATTTTTTTAATTCGACATCATTGAACAACATCATAGAGCCAGGTTCTACAACTTATGCTTTTAACAAAATTATTGCCTTTTATACCAAGAAAAAATTGGTTACAGTTTTGTATGTAAACTTGGTATTTTTGTCGAGCCCAATCTTGACAGTGATCACAATGTCGTCTGTGTGTATGTGTGTCAGTTTATCCGTTCATGGTCTAATGATCATCTATCCAATGGTGACAATGGAGTTAAATTTCACGTTTTACATAGATGTATGCAGGGGAAACTTTAATGACTAGTTTTCAATATTTTACATATGGCATAAGCCAATGGTCATCTATCAGATGGTGACAATTGAGTTAAATTTCACATTTATGGAGGGGAAAGCTTGAAAAAGCATCCTGAAACCACGAAAGCTAGGACTTTTATACAGAGTATGTTGCATGTAGTGACTCTGCCCAAATAGACTTGCCCCAAGGGTAACAGTTTTACAGAGTTTCTAGGAAAATCTTTTAAACATTCTCCGGACTTACCAAAATTACCAGAATGTAAATGTAACTTGTAAACCGAATGTGATGTTACAATGCATGGCACATAAAAGGGTCTGTATAATATTCAAACTCACTTGGCAAAAGACTGCTATTCAGTTGTTTGACCTTAAAAAAGAATCATGTGACATTAAAACCATCAAAATGTGATGTCACAAATGCAAACTATTAACATTTAACCCTATATTCTACTTATTTAACAGCATTGCACTGTTTAACTGTTTTATTTGTGAATGTCTTCACCCAAACAGGTCTTTCAAAGGAGAATATCTGCGGGAAATGGACTTATAAAGAGATGGCAGCAATTCGACATTGGTGTATGGAAAAGGTTCTGGAATGCATGAAGATGTTCATAAAGCAGACAATGAAAAGATAAGTAAAACATATTGCAACAACAGAGGTGTAAAATTTTCCAAAAAGAAACCTGCCCTAATTTTCAGTATTGTTTTTTTTAATGCTGGAAAACAAAATTGTATTAAAAAATCTAGAAAATGTCTCTCAACCTGCACTCAAAATTGTTGTGTTGGGCAAGTTGGTGAGCGGAATTTTATACCCCTGAACAAAATACCATTATTGGTACTGGAATGTTTTTTCACAATCAGAAACCGTGTATTTATTGTATTTGGAGTTGTGTCCCTTTGATTATTACTGCTTGGATTTTGACATCAGTCGTTAAAACTCTTGAAATAACAATGATGTAAAACCTTTGATGAAAAACATTTTTTCATACAAACACTCGGTTAGATAGTTCTGTGAAAAAGTGTTTGAATTAAAGATGTATGCTTTAAAGAGATGTTTCGATGCAACATTTTATTACAAGCTTTGTGTACATCGAACTATTTCCCTCAGGATATTGCTAAAAATTATTCTACATTCTAAGAATATAAGAATCTTAACTCTAATGCGCCATTCCATGTAGGATTCTCCACTTAGTACACTGGCAGAGGGACTATAATCCTTAGAATACACACACACACACAAATCTATCTTTCGACCTGCCTTAAATATAAATATGTTGTACAAGGGGTTGTAATACGTTCTGATTTAACTTCCTGTTTTTTGTTTATAAATTTCATACACTTAATTGAATAGTTTTTAACAACTAAATGTGCATGTCAGAACTATTTACAGTGTCTTGTAAAGGGGCGAAATATAAATATGTTGAACAAGGGGTTTTAATACGTTCTGATTTAACTTCCTGTTTTTTGTTTATAAATTTCATACACTTAACTGAATAGTTTTCAACAACTAAATATGCATGTCAGAACTATTTACAATGTCTTGTAAAGGTGGCGTGGTCTATTATAAATGCCCAAACGTATCCCGCATTCATACATCGTTCCGATGATTGCTAACAAATATTTTTCTACATTTGTATATAGGAATTCAGTTTGTGAATTTATTGGGGGTGGGAATTCTTTTGATCTACCTAATTAAAATCACATTTAAACATAACCAGATTGTAATTCAAGTCGGAACTATGTATCCAGTCCATTTACACAGAATGTACAATGTAGAACATTGATTCAAGCAAGATGTCCTGTAAGTCTTAAATTTGAGGTTTATTGATTGCTCAAAGTTTCAATCACTGAGTTTTAAACGGAACAAGAAGTAAACATATCGGTATTGAAAAAGCATGATTTTCCAAGGAACACAACTCAATTTGACAGTTATTTATGCCCATGTACTATAATTTTGACCAAATATTGATTTCTTTGTGGATTATGAATACTTTCAAGAAAATGTGGAAACAATTTAGTTTTTAACCTCTTGAACTAGAGTAATGATTTCCTAAGTGCAATTACGCTATTATAAAATCCACACAAAAATACTCTATGTGAGCTATTAAATTGCTTGCATATAAATTTGTTATTTTATCATGCAGATATGCACTTTTCTGCCTAATAAAGGGGTGGCAATATAAATATAAATTTTGCTTTATTAGGCACTGACAAATAGAGCAAATCAATGCGGAATCCCTCAGTGTTTATTGTACGTCACGTTATCGGACGTCATGCACGTAACGTTGTCTGACGTCATAAAACAAACAAAAAACAACAACATGGCATCGGGGCCTCGCCATTCTTTATTTTCTAAGCCTCGCCTAATAAACTTGATAGTAAAAGGCACTGACATAATATTCTCTATTTACGTGACAAAATTATACATTCAAAGCTCATCTATTCGAAGGATAAAAGAGCTTATGTAATCATGTCGGCATCCCAGTCCACATCAAGCTCTGCATGGAGACTGTGTTTAGAGGTCTATGTCTCATTTCTTGTCCTGGCTCAACCAAATTCCTTGTAGTATTATCTTAAGTATTATCATAAGTAATTTTAGTTATTAAATCCCATGGACTCGCATTGAACCCTAATTCTGATAGCCTTTAAAATGTGAAGTGTCGTATTAAATTCATCCTTTGGGACCAACGAGCCCAATATAGGTGGCTTTGAAGTAGAAGACCGCTTAAGCGTGTGCTAGGGGGCGTTAGAGGTGTTGCTTATTTCATTACTTCTCATGAACATACTCAATAAAACCGAGTCTGCTGCTTTATTCTATTAATTGTGTTTGTAGCTCCCGAAGGATCACCTTTATCAGTATTTATTGTAATCTGTGTTTACAGGCCGGTTTAATAGCTCTTGCATTGCATTACTTGTCTTTGCTCAAATTTGACCTGAGTTTTCTTAGAGTAGTTCTTAAAGGGTGGTATAAGTAATATAAGTAATTTTGTCTTTTTAATAATCTGGGCGTCCGTGAAACCAACATATTGATGGCTCATAAAATATGCAATAAAAGGTTTGCGTGTAAGCTATTGTATATACTGGTTGTGTACCAGATATCGTCATTTACCAGATATTGTCATTCGCAATAAAACGCTCAATGTTGTGCTGATGTTTCAACCCCACTTTACAAATCAGTACACACTATAAACGATTGGAAATGATTGGACATGATTTTTTTTTTTTAAATGTTAAAATTTACTCTCAAACCAACCCATTTACATACAATTAGCTCTATTAGATACAGTAAGCTTGTATCTCAAAAAACTGCTTTACATGGATTGAAACTTCACATATATTCAGCATCATTTGACAACTTCATAGAGCTAGGTTCTGTAACTCGTGCTTTTATTTTAACAAAAATATGGCTGTTTTGTACTAAGAAAATTTGGTTAAGTTTTGTTAAAGATTGTATGTCATAAACTACTTTACGTAATTGTACTTCAGTATATACTCATGACAACATCGACGTCACCATACTAAAATATAAAGGTCAAGGTCGCACTGAAGGTCATTATATGGGTTAAATACTCATATTTTTCTTCACGAAAACTTAACGTTGGCTATTTAACTTTCTCATTTCTTGATATTTCTTCACAATATATACTCACCACAGGGCTTTTTTTTTGGCTGTTCAGGGCTCGACATTAGGCATTGTCCGATAGGTTTTGGCAACCCAGACTTGGGTCCGGACAAGTTGATTCTGAATCCTGATTGTCCGATCGGGCAAGTAGAAAAAAAAAATGAAAACCCACGCCAAAATACGCTGAAAACCCACGCCAAATGACACAATTCAAACGTCCCCGTAGCGAGTGTTGTCTAATAGGAAGTGATTGTAAACTAGACAGTTTTGCGCATGCGCGGCAGGATTTTTTTCCTCTGCCGATATATATAGATAGTGTATATATAGACAGTTGCTTGTCGCAACATGTTGCATGGGATCCCTGTATTTGACGTTTTATTCTCCCGATTTTGAATGACAAAAAGCATTCCTTATGTTGTGAAAATATTGTTAATAAAATACAACAAAAGCAAGTTGTTTAATTATACGCTAATCATAAATTTAACGAAATAAAAATCGCTTGAACATTTTGTGACAATCACAAACGATCGCTTCATCAGATCGCAATCTCTGAATAGAAATGTTGAAATGTTTCAATAAAAGGTCATTCTTTTCTGGTTCCAAACTGCTTTATTTTACATGTTTTAATGCCTTTACAGTAAAAAATTGAGATTTCATATTCGGACAAGTTCATTATAGGTCAGGACGAGTGGATTTCTGAAGATCCAAAAGTTAATGTAGAGGCCTGCTGTTTTATAGCCGTTATTGGGTCATATTACCAATGACAAAAGGTCGTATTCCCAATGACAAAACAAATCTTTTTTTCCCAATTTTGAGAAGGAAATTCCCAATTGAAAGAAGAAAAAGAACACTTAAAAGTAGCAAAAATGTGACAAGTATGGAATATGAAATGCTTTTAAATGCCTCTGTTGATCTTGTTGTTTACGTAAGCAAGATACAATTATGAAATGTTTGACTGTTTTGTTGCCCAATTTTATGAAAAATCTTGCTAAAATTCCCAATTTTGAGGGTATGAGTTATGTACCCAAAATGTAGAAAAAAAGCATTGCACCATGACAACGTTGACATGACCATACTAAAATATAAAGGTCAAGGTCACACTGACGGTCTATGAGTTAAATACTCATTATTTTTCTACACAAAAACAATGTTGGCTATAACTTTCTCATTTCTGCATCAAACTTTCAATGTATACTTATGATGACAACATTGAGTCATACATGGCATACTAAAATATAAAGGTCAAGGTCACATTGAAGGTCATTATGTGGGTATTTTAAAATACTCATTGTTTCTTCACGAAAACTTTGTCAGGCCAGTTTGTCAAGGTCATTCATCTGGGTCCAGAAAACTTATTATACTGACAAAGCCCTGACGGACAACACACATGTTCCGCGGAACACCCATCTAGTATTTTAACACAATTATGGCCCCTTTAATGCTTATAACAAGTATTTAAAAAAAAATTAAGAGGAACCTAAAGCACCTATAACACTGAAAACCCGATTTTCTTTTCGTACATATTTCTCTGTTTTGTTTATTTTTGTCTATAAAAATCTTATCTAAAATAAAAAGGGCTGCAGCCTACGATATTTTGTATGTAGCATTGTCTGTAGTCTTCTACCAAATTTGTTCAAATGGTGACCCTGGGGTCAGAATTGGACCCAACCTGGGGGTCACAAGAGGGTTTGGGTGGGGCCCCTGATTCATAACTTAGTAATGGTTGAGATCCCCATCCTATAGCCATATATATACACTAACTGGGCATGAACATAAAACCATCCAACTAGCATAGACACCAGGTTCCTTCCCCACCCCTGGTGACATAGCCCCTTGGTCATAACTTGGAAACTATTGTATCTTGGGTAGTACATCACAACATCTCTAAAAGCATATGTGGATTGACCATCACCTTCCACTAGTCCAAAGTGGTGCTGCATTTATTCACTATATTATCCACTAGTCGGATGGTTCTGCATTTATTTACTATATTATCCACTAGTCAGGCATTCCATTTACTACATTTACTATACAAATGTGCATGTGACCTTGACCTTTTAGGTTGTGATATCCTAAATATAGCTTGGGCTTTGCCACGCCCCTTTCCAGGAGTGACCTGAGTCAGAAGTGAAAGGTCCCAAAAATTAAATCACGTCTGATAAATGTTTCAAAATACATTTTCAGATTTGTTAATTAATAAATATTATAACCTCTTCTAAATTGAGGGCATTTAATTTTACCAAAATTATTTTTTTAAACATGAAATTGTGAGCTAAACCCCCACTCAAAAACAGGTAAATATTTACTGCGGTTTTGCATGTAAACAAATATGGCGGCCCCCATGGAAAGTTCTGTAGGGGGTCATATACCACTATTGCATTTTACATAGGGTTACATTATAGCCTTTTGGCCCTAAAACACATTTTACATACCCAAGGGAACCTTTAAGGCTACTTTATTTTCAAGAACTATCCTAGACACACTTAAAAAAGTGAAAATAATTGGGGGTTTTGTAATGCTTTCACCTACTTTCGGTTTGATGAAGGTGCTGACCGTCGGGCTCGCAGCAAATAAATGTGAATTTCTGACAATTTACTATACCTGCAATTTTCTCAATAAAATAGCCCAGATGCAAGAACAAATACAGTTTTTTTTTTTTATCACCTACACATATTATTTTGACATTTTATGTACACCAGTTATGATTAAGGCAATTCTACCCAATCAGAAAATAGCTCTTTCGAAAAAGATATACCCTAATACACCCTATACTTTTTTCAGCCAATCAGCAGCCCCAAAACAATAGTGGTATGTGACCTAGGGGAAACCTGGGCGGGGCACTCCTCAGTTTCGCATGAATGTCCATGGTGTAAATCAGAAAGAAATCAACTAAGCATCTTTTAGGTTCATGGATGGTCTTTATAATAATTATGAAGCACATGTTTGATGTTTTTTTCAGTTTTGATTACTTCTAAGTTTATTTTGGTGTATTGGAATATGCATTCTTTGGGTTTTTTGGAGGCTATAAATAGAAAAATGTGAACCAATCAAAAACTTCCTAAAAGTAGTTAAAATGGCTGATTTTCACTGACGAGGAGATCAACGTGGAATAACTTTTTAAAATGGCGAACTAGGTATGTAAAATTTAGCATTTCCTGAGTGCAGACATGACCCTGATATGTGTAGGATTTATTTTTTATTTTTATTTATTGACATTTGAAATATTGGTAAAATTGCATTTTTAGCATGTTTTAAGGGGTGGGGTAATCTTAAAGAAATGTGACTAAAGTTGTACAGAAAATGCTTTTTGATACTTTTATTTGGTATGGAAACATGGGTAATTTTATTGTCTTCTAAGAAATGTATGACGCAATGATGATGTGATTTATTTTTGCTCAAGGATTCAGGCTAAGAGCTTGTCATGGGTTTGATGATTGAGAAATGTACATTAAACTGTGGAGTATTTTGACGTATTTAGGTCAGTCTCAGTGTATGCACTAGACCTTTCAAACATTGCTTATAGTTCTATCTTGGGTAGTACATCGCAACATCTCAAAAAAGCAAACGTGAATGTGATCTTCACCTTCCAAGCAAAGAGCAGGTAAGGAAACATTCTATTTTGACGTAGTTGTCTTGTGTAGAGCGTCTTTTTAGATGTATGGATTTTATCTATGAACTTGACCTACTTATTTGGGAGTGATTTTGTTTTTGTTTTAAAGAATGTCATTTTGTTTTTAAAAGAATGCACATCAGCAAAATGTAAACGCGATTATTTTTAGTTATTAATGTTTACAAACTTCATTTAACAACATTTACCTTTAATTTCTGTGTCTCGTCCCAAGACACCTGTGTGGTTGCCGGGGTAGAATACAACCACTGCAAACACACCGTCACATGCAGAGGCCCCCCCCACCCAATTCATATTGATTTTGTCATAATTTTTTATCATGATCATTCAAGGTCTTTATCATGACACCGTGTATGCAAGCATGGAAACATGGCTCCATCGTAAATGGAGTGTGTACTGTAGAATTTGCAGCAACTCTGCAGTTCTGTAAGTAACAAGGTTCTAGGCCCATTCTACGTATTTTTTCTTGATGTAAATGGAGGAATGGAGGAATGGAGGAATGAGTCTGGCATATTCATTCCTGTTAGGCGCCATATAACCTTTTATGTGTTGATGCGCGCGCCTTTAAACCCAATTCAATTCGTCCCGAGATGTGAATTCACTGATTACCTACTAGTCTGGTCATGTGCTGCGTTTATTCACTATATAATCCAATAGTCCGGCATCCATTTACTACATTATCCACTAGTCAGGCATTCATTTACTATAGTATCCACCAGTCAGGCATTCATTGACTATATTATCCACTAGTATTGTCCACTAGTCCTTTAGTGGAGCTGCATTTATTTACTATACTAGCCACTAGTCCTTTAGTGGTGCTGCATTTATTCTCTATATTACCCACTAGTCCTTTAGTGGTGCTGCATTTATTTACTATACTGCCCACTAGTCCTTTAGTGGTGCTGCATTTATTCACTATATTATCCACTAGTCCGGCATTCCATTTACTACACAAATGTGCATGTGACCTTGACCTTGAATTTGCAGCAACTCTGCAGTTCTGTAGGTAACAAGGTTCTAAGCCCATTCTACATATTTTTTCTTGATGAGTCTGTCATATTCATTCCTGTTAGGCGCCATATAACCTTTCATGTGTTGGTGCGGGCGCCTTTAAACCCAATTCAATTCTATTCATCCCGAGATGTGAATTCACTGATTATCTACTAGTCGGGTCATTTGCTGCGTTTATTCACTATATAATCCAATAGTCCGGCATCCATTTACTACAATAACTATATAAATGTGCCTGCGACCTTGACCTTGTTGGTTGTGGTATCCTAAATATAGCATGGACTTGGCCACGCCCCTTTCCAGGAGTGACCTGAGCCAGAAGTGAAAGGTCCCAAAAATTAAATCACGTCTGATAAATGTTTCAAAATACATTTTCAGATTTGTTAATTAATAAATAACCTCTACTAAATTGAGGGCATTTAATTTTACCAAAAGTATTTTTTAAACATGAAATTGTGAGCTAAACCCCCACTCAAAAACAGGTAAATCTTTACTGCGGTTTTGCATGTAAACAAATATGGCGGCCCCCATGGAAAGTTCTGTAGGGGAAACCTGCTGAATTTTAAATTTTAGCACATTGGACTTGGACTCATCTTGAAAATAAGACGCATCTTTCTGAATTTGCAAATGTGCATGTGACCTTGACCCTTCAATCCTCCGTGGTGCCACTGAGTTCCGTCGGTGTGTTCTTGGGCAAGACATTTTACCTTAGCCTCGTCCGTCGGATGGGGACGTAAACCGGGCGGTCCCGTGTATCGGTCTATCTTCCGAGCACGTTAAAGAACCATAGGAATCTATTCGATAATAAGAGTAGGGCAGGTTCCCGGATTCCTATGTATCCTTCCCCTCTCTCTGGGGCGGCTCTAAATAACCTATACTGTGTTGATGAGCCGTTAAACAACATTCAATTCAATTCAATTCAATCAAAGGGCAGATAACTTAATTTTTTTTTTTGCATTAAATTTGTGTATTTAGGTCAGTCTCAGTGTATGCACTAGACCTTTCAAACATTGCTTATAGTTCTATCTTGGGTAGTACATCGCAACATCTCAAAAAAGCAAACGTGAATGTGATCTTCACCTTCCAAGCAAAGAGCAGGTAAGGAAACATTCTATTTTGACGTAGTTGTCTTGTGTAGAGCGTCTTTTTAGATGTATGGATTTTATCTATGAACTTGACCTACTTATTTGGGAGTGATTTTGTTTTTGTTTTAAAGAATGTCATTTTGTTTTTAAAAGAATGCACATCAGCAAAATGTAAACGCGATTATTTTTAGTTATTAATGTTTACAAACTTCATTTAACAACATTTACCTTTAATTTCTGTGTCTCGTCCCAAGACACCTGTGTGGTTGCCGGGGTAGAATACAACCACTGCAAACACACCGTCACATGCAGAGGCCCCCCCCACCCAATTCATATTGATTTTGTCATAATTTTTTATCATGATCATTCAAGGTCTTTATCATGACACCGTGTATGCAAGCATGGAAACATGGCTCCATCGTAAATGGAGTGTGTACTGTAGAATTTGCAGCAACTCTGCAGTTCTGTAAGTAACAAGGTTCTAGGCCCATTCTACGTATTTTTTCTTGATGTAAATGGAGGAATGGAGGAATGGAGGAATGAGTCTGGCATATTCATTCCTGTTAGGCGCCATATAACCTTTTATGTGTTGATGCGCGCGCCTTTAAACCCAATTCAATTCGTCCCGAGATGTGAATTCACTGATTACCTACTAGTCTGGTCATGTGCTGCGTTTATTCACTATATAATCCAATAGTCCGGCATCCATTTACTACATTATCCACTAGTCAGGCATTCATTTACTATAGTATCCACCAGTCAGGCATTCATTGACTATATTATCCACTAGTATTGTCCACTAGTCCTTTAGTGGAGCTGCATTTATTTACTATACTAGCCACTAGTCCTTTAGTGGTGCTGCATTTATTCTCTATATTACCCACTAGTCCTTTAGTGGTGCTGCATTTATTTACTATACTGCCCACTAGTCCTTTAGTGGTGCTGCATTTATTCACTATATTATCCACTAGTCCGGCATTCCATTTACTACACAAATGTGCATGTGACCTTGACCTTGAATTTGCAGCAACTCTGCAGTTCTGTAGGTAACAAGGTTCTAAGCCCATTCTACATATTTTTTCTTGATGAGTCTGTCATATTCATTCCTGTTAGGCGCCATATAACCTTTCATGTGTTGGTGCGGGCGCCTTTAAACCCAATTCAATTCTATTCATCCCGAGATGTGAATTCACTGATTATCTACTAGTCGGGTCATTTGCTGCGTTTATTCACTATATAATCCAATAGTCCGGCATCCATTTACTACAATAACTATATAAATGTGCCTGCGACCTTGACCTTGTTGGTTGTGGTATCCTAAATATAGCATGGACTTGGCCACGCCCCTTTCCAGGAGTGACCTGAGCCAGAAGTGAAAGGTCCCAAAAATTAAATCACGTCTGATAAATGTTTCAAAATACATTTTCAGATTTGTTAATTAATAAATAACCTCTACTAAATTGAGGGCATTTAATTTTACCAAAAGTATTTTTTAAACATGAAATTGTGAGCTAAACCCCCACTCAAAAACAGGTAAATCTTTACTGCGGTTTTGCATGTAAACAAATATGGCGGCCCCCATGGAAAGTTCTGTAGGGGAAACCTGCTGAATTTTAAATTTTAGCACATTGGACTTGGACTCATCTTGAAAATAAGACGCATCTTTCTGAATTTGCAAATGTGCATGTGACCTTGACCCTTCAATCCTCCGTGGTGCCACTGAGTTCCGTCGGTGTGTTCTTGGGCAAGACATTTTACCTTAGCCTCGTCCGTCGGATGGGGACGTAAACCGGGCGGTCCCGTGTATCGGTCTATCTTCCGAGCACGTTAAAGAACCATAGGAATCTATTCGATAATAAGAGTAGGGCAGGTTCCCGGATTCCTATGTATCCTTCCCCTCTCTCTGGGGCGGCTCTAAATAACCTATACTGTGTTGATGAGCCGTTAAACAACATTCAATTCAATTCAATTCAATCAAAGGGCAGATAACTTAATTTTTTTTTTTGCATTAAATTTGTGTATTTAGGTCAGTCTCAGTGTATGCACTAGACCTTTCAAACATTGCTTATAGTTCTATCTTGGGTAGTACATCGCAACATCTCAAAAAAGCAAACGTGAATGTGATCTTCACCTTCCAAGCAAAGAGCAGGTAAGGAAACATTCTATTTTGACGTAGTTGTCTTGTGTAGAGCGTCTTTTTAGATGTATGGATTTTATCTATGAACTTGACCTACTTATTTGGGAGTGATTTTGTTTTTGTTTTAAAGAATGTCATTTTGTTTTTAAAAGAATGCACATCAGCAAAATGTAAACGCGATTATTTTTAGTTATTAATGTTTACAAACTTCATTTAACAACATTTACCTTTAATTTCTGTGTCTCGTCCCAAGACACCTGTGTGGTTGCCGGGGTAGAATACAACCACTGCAAACACACCGTCACATGCAGAGGCCCCCCCCACCCAATTCATATTGATTTTGTCATAATTTTTTATCATGATCATTCAAGGTCTTTATCATGACACCGTGTATGCAAGCATGGAAACATGGCTCCATCGTAAATGGAGTGTGTACTGTAGAATTTGCAGCAACTCTGCAGTTCTGTAAGTAACAAGGTTCTAGGCCCATTCTACGTATTTTTTCTTGATGTAAATGGAGGAATGGAGGAATGGAGGAATGAGTCTGGCATATTCATTCCTGTTAGGCGCCATATAACCTTTTATGTGTTGATGCGCGCGCCTTTAAACCCAATTCAATTCGTCCCGAGATGTGAATTCACTGATTACCTACTAGTCTGGTCATGTGCTGCGTTTATTCACTATATAATCCAATAGTCCGGCATCCATTTACTACATTATCCACTAGTCAGGCATTCATTTACTATAGTATCCACCAGTCAGGCATTCATTGACTATATTATCCACTAGTATTGTCCACTAGTCCTTTAGTGGAGCTGCATTTATTTACTATACTAGCCACTAGTCCTTTAGTGGTGCTGCATTTATTCTCTATATTACCCACTAGTCCTTTAGTGGTGCTGCATTTATTTACTATACTGCCCACTAGTCCTTTAGTGGTGCTGCATTTATTCACTATATTATCCACTAGTCCGGCATTCCATTTACTACACAAATGTGCATGTGACCTTGACCTTGAATTTGCAGCAACTCTGCAGTTCTGTAGGTAACAAGGTTCTAAGCCCATTCTACATATTTTTTCTTGATGAGTCTGTCATATTCATTCCTGTTAGGCGCCATATAACCTTTCATGTGTTGGTGCGGGCGCCTTTAAACCCAATTCAATTCTATTCATCCCGAGATGTGAATTCACTGATTATCTACTAGTCGGGTCATTTGCTGCGTTTATTCACTATATAATCCAATAGTCCGGCATCCATTTACTACAATAACTATATAAATGTGCCTGCGACCTTGACCTTGTTGGTTGTGGTATCCTAAATATAGCATGGACTTGGCCACGCCCCTTTCCAGGAGTGACCTGAGCCAGAAGTGAAAGGTCCCAAAAATTAAATCACGTCTGATAAATGTTTCAAAATACATTTTCAGATTTGTTAATTAATAAATAACCTCTACTAAATTGAGGGCATTTAATTTTACCAAAAGTATTTTTTAAACATGAAATTGTGAGCTAAACCCCCACTCAAAAACAGGTAAATCTTTACTGCGGTTTTGCATGTAAACAAATATGGCGGCCCCCATGGAAAGTTCTGTAGGGGAAACCTGCTGAATTTTAAATTTTAGCACATTGGACTTGGACTCATCTTGAAAATAAGACGCATCTTTCTGAATTTGCAAATGTGCATGTGACCTTGACCCTTCAATCCTCCGTGGTGCCACTGAGTTCCGTCGGTGTGTTCTTGGGCAAGACATTTTACCTTAGCCTCGTCCGTCGGATGGGGACGTAAACCGGGCGGTCCCGTGTATCGGTCTATCTTCCGAGCACGTTAAAGAACCATAGGAATCTATTCGATAATAAGAGTAGGGCAGGTTCCCGGATTCCTATGTATCCTTCCCCTCTCTCTGGGGCGGCTCTAAATAACCTATACTGTGTTGATGAGCCGTTAAACAACATTCAATTCAATTCAATTCAATCAAAGGGCAGATAACTTAATTTTTTTTTTTGCATTAAATTTGTGTATTTAGGTCAGTCTCAGTGTATGCACTAGACCTTTCAAACATTGCTTATAGTTCTATCTTGGGTAGTACATCGCAACATCTCAAAAAAGCAAACGTGAATGTGATCTTCACCTTCCAAGCAAAGAGCAGGTAAGGAAACATTCTATTTTGACGTAGTTGTCTTGTGTAGAGCGTCTTTTTAGATGTATGGATTTTATCTATGAACTTGACCTACTTATTTGGGAGTGATTTTGTTTTTGTTTTAAAGAATGTCATTTTGTTTTTAAAAGAATGCACATCAGCAAAATGTAAACGCGATTATTTTTAGTTATTAATGTTTACAAACTTCATTTAACAACATTTACCTTTAATTTCTGTGTCTCGTCCCAAGACACCTGTGTGGTTGCCGGGGTAGAATACAACCACTGCAAACACACCGTCACATGCAGAGGCCCCCCCCACCCAATTCATATTGATTTTGTCATAATTTTTTATCATGATCATTCAAGGTCTTTATCATGACACCGTGTATGCAAGCATGGAAACATGGCTCCATCGTAAATGGAGTGTGTACTGTAGAATTTGCAGCAACTCTGCAGTTCTGTAAGTAACAAGGTTCTAGGCCCATTCTACGTATTTTTTCTTGATGTAAATGGAGGAATGGAGGAATGGAGGAATGAGTCTGGCATATTCATTCCTGTTAGGCGCCATATAACCTTTTATGTGTTGATGCGCGCGCCTTTAAACCCAATTCAATTCGTCCCGAGATGTGAATTCACTGATTACCTACTAGTCTGGTCATGTGCTGCGTTTATTCACTATATAATCCAATAGTCCGGCATCCATTTACTACATTATCCACTAGTCAGGCATTCATTTACTATAGTATCCACCAGTCAGGCATTCATTGACTATATTATCCACTAGTATTGTCCACTAGTCCTTTAGTGGAGCTGCATTTATTTACTATACTAGCCACTAGTCCTTTAGTGGTGCTGCATTTATTCTCTATATTACCCACTAGTCCTTTAGTGGTGCTGCATTTATTTACTATACTGCCCACTAGTCCTTTAGTGGTGCTGCATTTATTCACTATATTATCCACTAGTCCGGCATTCCATTTACTACACAAATGTGCATGTGACCTTGACCTTGAATTTGCAGCAACTCTGCAGTTCTGTAGGTAACAAGGTTCTAAGCCCATTCTACATATTTTTTCTTGATGAGTCTGTCATATTCATTCCTGTTAGGCGCCATATAACCTTTCATGTGTTGGTGCGGGCGCCTTTAAACCCAATTCAATTCTATTCATCCCGAGATGTGAATTCACTGATTATCTACTAGTCGGGTCATTTGCTGCGTTTATTCACTATATAATCCAATAGTCCGGCATCCATTTACTACAATAACTATATAAATGTGCCTGCGACCTTGACCTTGTTGGTTGTGGTATCCTAAATATAGCATGGACTTGGCCACGCCCCTTTCCAGGAGTGACCTGAGCCAGAAGTGAAAGGTCCCAAAAATTAAATCACGTCTGATAAATGTTTCAAAATACATTTTCAGATTTGTTAATTAATAAATAACCTCTACTAAATTGAGGGCATTTAATTTTACCAAAAGTATTTTTTAAACATGAAATTGTGAGCTAAACCCCCACTCAAAAACAGGTAAATCTTTACTGCGGTTTTGCATGTAAACAAATATGGCGGCCCCCATGGAAAGTTCTGTAGGGGAAACCTGCTGAATTTTAAATTTTAGCACATTGGACTTGGACTCATCTTGAAAATAAGACGCATCTTTCTGAATTTGCAAATGTGCATGTGACCTTGACCCTTCAATCCTCCGTGGTGCCACTGAGTTCCGTCGGTGTGTTCTTGGGCAAGACATTTTACCTTAGCCTCGTCCGTCGGATGGGGACGTAAACCGGGCGGTCCCGTGTATCGGTCTATCTTCCGAGCACGTTAAAGAACCATAGGAATCTATTCGATAATAAGAGTAGGGCAGGTTCCCGGATTCCTATGTATCCTTCCCCTCTCTCTGGGGCGGCTCTAAATAACCTATACTGTGTTGATGAGCCGTTAAACAACATTCAATTCAATTCAATTCAATCAAAGGGCAGATAACTTAATTTTTTTTTTTGCATTAAATTTGTGTATTTAGGTCAGTCTCAGTGTATGCACTAGACCTTTCAAACATTGCTTATAGTTCTATCTTGGGTAGTACATCGCAACATCTCAAAAAAGCAAACGTGAATGTGATCTTCACCTTCCAAGCAAAGAGCAGGTAAGGAAACATTCTATTTTGACGTAGTTGTCTTGTGTAGAGCGTCTTTTTAGATGTATGGATTTTATCTATGAACTTGACCTACTTATTTGGGAGTGATTTTGTTTTTGTTTTAAAGAATGTCATTTTGTTTTTAAAAGAATGCACATCAGCAAAATGTAAACGCGATTATTTTTAGTTATTAATGTTTACAAACTTCATTTAACAACATTTACCTTTAATTTCTGTGTCTCGTCCCAAGACACCTGTGTGGTTGCCGGGGTAGAATACAACCACTGCAAACACACCGTCACATGCAGAGGCCCCCCCCACCCAATTCATATTGATTTTGTCATAATTTTTTATCATGATCATTCAAGGTCTTTATCATGACACCGTGTATGCAAGCATGGAAACATGGCTCCATCGTAAATGGAGTGTGTACTGTAGAATTTGCAGCAACTCTGCAGTTCTGTAAGTAACAAGGTTCTAGGCCCATTCTACGTATTTTTTCTTGATGTAAATGGAGGAATGGAGGAATGAGTCTGGCATATTCATTCCTGTTAGGCGCCATATAACCTTTTATGTGTTGATGCGCGCGCCTTTAAACCCAATTCAATTCGTCCCGAGATGTGAATTCACTGATTACCTACTAGTCTGGTCATGTGCTGCGTTTATTCACTATATAATCCAATAGTCCGGCATCCATTTACTACATTATCCACTAGTCAGGCATTCATTTACTATAGTATCCACCAGTCAGGCATTCATTGACTATATTATCCACTAGTATTGTCCACTAGTCCTTTAGTGGAGCTGCATTTATTTACTATACTAGCCACTAGTCCTTTAGTGGTGCTGCATTTATTCTCTATATTACCCACTAGTCCTTTAGTGGTGCTGCATTTATTTACTATACTGCCCACTAGTCCTTTAGTGGTGCTGCATTTATTCACTATATTATCCACTAGTCCGGCATTCCATTTACTACACAAATGTGCATGTGACCTTGACCTTGAATTTGCAGCAACTCTGCAGTTCTGTAGGTAACAAGGTTCTAAGCCCATTCTACATATTTTTTCTTGATGAGTCTGTCATATTCATTCCTGTTAGGCGCCATATAACCTTTCATGTGTTGGTGCGGGCGCCTTTAAACCCAATTCAATTCTATTCATCCCGAGATGTGAATTCACTGATTATCTACTAGTCGGGTCATTTGCTGCGTTTATTCACTATATAATCCAATAGTCCGGCATCCATTTACTACAATAACTATATAAATGTGCCTGCGACCTTGACCTTGTTGGTTGTGGTATCCTAAATATAGCATGGACTTGGCCACGCCCCTTTCCAGGAGTGACCTGAGCCAGAAGTGAAAGGTCCCAAAAATTAAATCACGTCTGATAAATGTTTCAAAATACATTTTCAGATTTGTTAATTAATAAATAACCTCTACTAAATTGAGGGCATTTAATTTTACCAAAAGTATTTTTTAAACATGAAATTGTGAGCTAAACCCCCACTCAAAAACAGGTAAATCTTTACTGCGGTTTTGCATGTAAACAAATATGGCGGCCCCCATGGAAAGTTCTGTAGGGGAAACCTGCTGAATTTTAAATTTTAGCACATTGGACTTGGACTCATCTTGAAAATAAGACGCATCTTTCTGAATTTGCAAATGTGCATGTGACCTTGACCCTTCAATCCTCCGTGGTGCCACTGAGTTCCGTCGGTGTGTTCTTGGGCAAGACATTTTACCTTAGCCTCGTCCGTCGGATGGGGACGTAAACCGGGCGGTCCCGTGTATCGGTCTATCTTCCGAGCACGTTAAAGAACCATAGGAATCTATTCGATAATAAGAGTAGGGCAGGTTCCCGGATTCCTATGTATCCTTCCCCTCTCTCTGGGGCGGCTCTAAATAACCTATACTGTGTTGATGAGCCGTTAAACAACATTCAATTCAATTCAATTCAATCAAAGGGCAGATAACTTAATATTTTTTTTTGCATTAAATTTGTGTATTTAGGTCAGTCTCAGTGTATGCACTAGACCTTTCAAACATTGCTTATAGTTCTATCTTGGGTAGTACATCGCAACATCTCAAAAAAGCAAACGTGAATGTGATCTTCACCTTCCAAGCAAAGAGCAGGTAAGGAAACATTCTATTTTGACGTAGTTGTCTTGTGTAGAGCGTCTTTTTAGATGTATGGATTTTATCTATGAACTTGACCTACTTATTTGGGAGTGATTTTGTTTTTGTTTTAAAGAATGTCATTTTGTTTTTAAAAGAATGCACATCAGCAAAATGTAAACGCGATTATTTTTAGTTATTAATGTTTACAAACTTCATTTAACAACATTTACCTTTAATTTCTGTGTCTCGTCCCAAGACACCTGTGTGGTTGCCGGGGTAGAATACAACCACTGCAAACACACCGTCACATGCAGAGGCCCCCCCCACCCAATTCATATTGATTTTGTCATAATTTTTTATCATGATCATTCAAGGTCTTTATCATGACACCGTGTATGCAAGCATGGAAACATGGCTCCATCGTAAATGGAGTGTGTACTGTAGAATTTGCAGCAACTCTGCAGTTCTGTAAGTAACAAGGTTCTAGGCCCATTCTACGTATTTTTTCTTGATGTAAATGGAGGAATGGAGGAATGAGTCTGGCATATTCATTCCTGTTAGGCGCCATATAACCTTTTATGTGTTGATGCGCGCGCCTTTAAACCCAATTCAATTCGTCCCGAGATGTGAATTCACTGATTACCTACTAGTCTGGTCATGTGCTGCGTTTATTCACTATATAATCCAATAGTCCGGCATCCATTTACTACATTATCCACTAGTCAGGCATTCATTTACTATAGTATCCACCAGTCAGGCATTCATTGACTATATTATCCACTAGTATTGTCCACTAGTCCTTTAGTGGAGCTGCATTTATTTACTATACTAGCCACTAGTCCTTTAGTGGTGCTGCATTTATTCTCTATATTACCCACTAGTCCTTTAGTGGTGCTGCATTTATTTACTATACTGCCCACTAGTCCTTTAGTGGTGCTGCATTTATTCACTATATTATCCACTAGTCCGGCATTCCATTTACTACACAAATGTGCATGTGACCTTGACCTTGAATTTGCAGCAACTCTGCAGTTCTGTAGGTAACAAGGTTCTAAGCCCATTCTACATATTTTTTCTTGATGAGTCTGTCATATTCATTCCTGTTAGGCGCCATATAACCTTTCATGTGTTGGTGCGGGCGCCTTTAAACCCAATTCAATTCTATTCATCCCGAGATGTGAATTCACTGATTATCTACTAGTCGGGTCATTTGCTGCGTTTATTCACTATATAATCCAATAGTCCGGCATCCATTTACTACAATAACTATATAAATGTGCCTGCGACCTTGACCTTGTTGGTTGTGGTATCCTAAATATAGCATGGACTTGGCCACGCCCCTTTCCAGGAGTGACCTGAGCCAGAAGTGAAAGGTCCCAAAAATTAAATCACGTCTGATAAATGTTTCAAAATACATTTTCAGATTTGTTAATTAATAAATAACCTCTACTAAATTGAGGGCATTTAATTTTACCAAAAGTATTTTTTAAACATGAAATTGTGAGCTAAACCCCCACTCAAAAACAGGTAAATCTTTACTGCGGTTTTGCATGTAAACAAATATGGCGGCCCCCATGGAAAGTTCTGTAGGGGAAACCTGCTGAATTTTAAATTTTAGCACATTGGACTTGGACTCATCTTGAAAATAAGACGCATCTTTCTGAATTTGCAAATGTGCATGTGACCTTGACCCTTCAATCCTCCGTGGTGCCACTGAGTTCCGTCGGTGTGTTCTTGGGCAAGACATTTTACCTTAGCCTCGTCCGTCGGATGGGGACGTAAACCGGGCGGTCCCGTGTATCGGTCTATCTTCCGAGCACGTTAAAGAACCATAGGAATCTATTCGATAATAAGAGTAGGGCAGGTTCCCGGATTCCTATGTATCCTTCCCCTCTCTCTGGGGCGGCTCTAAATAACCTATACTGTGTTGATGAGCCGTTAAACAACATTCAATTCAATTCAATTCAATCAAAGGGCAGATAACTTAATATTTTTTTTTGCATTAAATTTGTGTATTTAGGTCAGTCTCAGTGTATGCACTAGACCTTTCAAACATTGCTTATAGTTCTATCTTGGGTAGTACATCGCAACATCTCAAAAAAGCAAACGTGAATGTGATCTTCACCTTCCAAGCAAAGAGCAGGTAAGGAAACATTCTATTTTGACGTAGTTGTCTTGTGTAGAGCGTCTTTTTAGATGTATGGATTTTATCTATGAACTTGACCTACTTATTTGGGAGTGATTTTGTTTTTGTTTTAAAGAATGTCATTTTGTTTTTAAAAGAATGCACATCAGCAAAATGTAAACGCGATTATTTTTAGTTATTAATGTTTACAAACTTCATTTAACAACATTTACCTTTAATTTCTGTGTCTCGTCCCAAGACACCTGTGTGGTTGCCGGGGTAGAATACAACCACTGCAAACACACCGTCACATGCAGAGGCCCCCCCCACCCAATTCATATTGATTTTGTCATAATTTTTTATCATGATCATTCAAGGTCTTTATCATGACACCGTGTATGCAAGCATGGAAACATGGCTCCATCGTAAATGGAGTGTGTACTGTAGAATTTGCAGCAACTCTGCAGTTCTGTAAGTAACAAGGTTCTAGGCCCATTCTACGTATTTTTTCTTGATGTAAATGGAGGAATGGAGGAATGAGTCTGGCATATTCATTCCTGTTAGGCGCCATATAACCTTTTATGTGTTGATGCGCGCGCCTTTAAACCCAATTCAATTCGTCCCGAGATGTGAATTCACTGATTACCTACTAGTCTGGTCATGTGCTGCGTTTATTCACTATATAATCCAATAGTCCGGCATCCATTTACTACATTATCCACTAGTCAGGCATTCATTTACTATAGTATCCACCAGTCAGGCATTCATTGACTATATTATCCACTAGTATTGTCCACTAGTCCTTTAGTGGAGCTGCATTTATTTACTATACTAGCCACTAGTCCTTTAGTGGTGCTGCATTTATTCTCTATATTACCCACTAGTCCTTTAGTGGTGCTGCATTTATTTACTATACTGCCCACTAGTCCTTTAGTGGTGCTGCATTTATTCACTATATTATCCACTAGTCCGGCATTCCATTTACTACACAAATGTGCATGTGACCTTGACCTTGAATTTGCAGCAACTCTGCAGTTCTGTAGGTAACAAGGTTCTAAGCCCATTCTACATATTTTTTCTTGATGAGTCTGTCATATTCATTCCTGTTAGGCGCCATATAACCTTTCATGTGTTGGTGCGGGCGCCTTTAAACCCAATTCAATTCTATTCATCCCGAGATGTGAATTCACTGATTATCTACTAGTCGGGTCATTTGCTGCGTTTATTCACTATATAATCCAATAGTCCGGCATCCATTTACTACAATAACTATATAAATGTGCCTGCGACCTTGACCTTGTTGGTTGTGGTATCCTAAATATAGCATGGACTTGGCCACGCCCCTTTCCAGGAGTGACCTGAGCCAGAAGTGAAAGGTCCCAAAAATTAAATCACGTCTGATAAATGTTTCAAAATACATTTTCAGATTTGTTAATTAATAAATAACCTCTACTAAATTGAGGGCATTTAATTTTACCAAAAGTATTTTTTAAACATGAAATTGTGAGCTAAACCCCCACTCAAAAACAGGTAAATCTTTACTGCGGTTTTGCATGTAAACAAATATGGCGGCTGTCTGTCCGTAAACTTTTATTTGTAGCGACTTCACAGCTGAAACTACTGGATGGATATTCATGAAACTTTACAGAAATGTTGCCCATAAAGTCTAGTTGATCCTAGCAAAAATTCATGTTGATGTGAAATCCAAGATGGCCGCCAAAGCTAAAAATAGAGTTTTAAAATACAAGTTTGTAGCGACTTCTTCTTGAAAACTATAAGTGATATTGATATGGGACTTTTTCTAAAATGATCAGCATGACATGATGTTGATCCTAGTCAAAAATCGTTTTGATTCAACGTTAAACATGGCTGCCAGCGGCCATCTTTGTTTACATAGAGTTATATAGTAAAAACTTGTAGCGACTACTTCTCTGAAACTACTTGGCGGATTGTCATGAAACTTTACAGGAATGTTGCTCTTGATGTCTAATTGATCCTAGAAAAATTTCAGGTCGGCCGGAAATTCAAGATGGCCGTCACAGCTAAAAATAGATTTTTAAAAAATAAATTGTAGCGACTACTTCTTGAAAACTATAAGTGATATTGATATGGGACTTTTTCTAAAATGATCAGCATTACATGATGTTGATCCTAGTCAAAAATCGTTTTGATTCAACGTTAAACATGGCTGCCAGCGGCCATCTTTGTTTACATAGAGTTATATAGTAAAAACTTGTAGCGACTACTCCTCTGAAACTACTTGGCGGATTGTCATGAAACTTTACAGGAATGTTGCTCTTGATGTCTTATTGATCCTATCAAAATTTCAGGTCGGCCGGAAATTCAAGATGGCCGTCACAGCTAAAAATAGATTTTTAAAAAATAAGTTTGTAGCGACTACTTCTTGAAAACTATAAGTGATATTGATATGGGACTTTTTCTAAAATGATCAGCATGACATGATGTAGATCCTTGTGGAAAATTATTTTGATTCGACGTTAAACATGGCTGCCAGTGGCCATCTTTGGTTACATAGAGTTATATAGTAAAAACTTGTAGCGACTACTTCTCTGAAACTACTTGACGGATGTTCATGAAACTTCACAGGAATGTTGCTCTTGATGTCTAGTTGATCCTAGAAATATTTCAGGTCGGCCGGAAATTCAAGATGGCCACCACAGCTAAAAATAGATTTAAAATAAATAAATTTGTAGCGACTACTTCCCAAAAACAATAAGAGATATTGATATGGGACTTTTTCTAAAATGATCAGTATGACATGATGTTGGTCCTTGTCGAAAATCGTTTTGATTTGACCTTAAACATGGCTGCTTTGTTTACATAGAGTTATATAATGAAAACTTGTAGCGACTACTTCTTTGAAACTACCTGACGGATTTTCATGAAACTTTACAGGAATGTTGCTCTTAATGTCTTATTGATCTTAGCAAAATTTCAGGTTGGCCTGAAATTCAAGATGGCCGCCACGGTTAAAAATAGATTTTCAAAAAACAAGTCTGTAGCGACTACTTCCTGAAATCAAAATCAATCAGTAGAGCTTCAAGGTCATTGACCTCTTGTTTAAACATGAAATTGTGAGCTAAACCCCCACTCAAAAACAGGTAAATCTTTACTGCGGTTTTGCATGTAAACAAATATGGCGGCCCCCATGGAAAGTTCTGTAGGGGAAACCTGCTGAATTTTAAATTTTAGCACATTGGACTTGGACTCATCTTGAAAATAAGACGCATCTTTCTGAATTTGCAAATGTGCATGTGACCTTGACCCTTCAATCCTCCGTGGTGCCACTGAGTTCCGTCGGTGTGTTCTTGGGCAAGACATTTTACCTTAGCCTCGTCCGTCGGATGGGGACGTAAACCGGGCGGTCCCGTGTATCGGTCTATCTTCCGAGCACGTTAAAGAACCATAGGAATCTATTCGATAATAAGAGTAGGGCAGGTTCCCGGATTCCTATGTATCCTTCCCCTCTCTCTGGGGCGGCTCTAAATAACCTATACTGTGTTGATGAGCCGTTAAACAACATTCAATTCAATTCAATTCAATCAAAGGGCAGATAACTTAATATTTTTTTTTGCATTAAATTTGTGTATTTAGGTCAGTCTCAGTGTATGCACTAGACCTTTCAAACATTGCTTATAGTTCTATCTTGGGTAGTACATCGCAACATCTCAAAAAAGCAAACGTGAATGTGATCTTCACCTTCCAAGCAAAGAGCAGGTAAGGAAACATTCTATTTTGACGTAGTTGTCTTGTGTAGAGCGTCTTTTTAGATGTATGGATTTTATCTATGAACTTGACCTACTTATTTGGGAGTGATTTTGTTTTTGTTTTAAAGAATGTCATTTTGTTTTTAAAAGAATGCACATCAGCAAAATGTAAACGCGATTATTTTTAGTTATTAATGTTTACAAACTTCATTTAACAACATTTACCTTTAATTTCTGTGTCTCGTCCCAAGACACCTGTGTGGTTGCCGGGGTAGAATACAACCACTGCAAACACACCGTCACATGCAGAGGCCCCCCCCACCCAATTCATATTGATTTTGTCATAATTTTTTATCATGATCATTCAAGGTCTTTATCATGACACCGTGTATGCAAGCATGGAAACATGGCTCCATCGTAAATGGAGTGTGTACTGTAGAATTTGCAGCAACTCTGCAGTTCTGTAAGTAACAAGGTTCTAGGCCCATTCTACGTATTTTTTCTTGATGTAAATGGAGGAATGGAGGAATGAGTCTGGCATATTCATTCCTGTTAGGCGCCATATAACCTTTTATGTGTTGATGCGCGCGCCTTTAAACCCAATTCAATTCGTCCCGAGATGTGAATTCACTGATTACCTACTAGTCTGGTCATGTGCTGCGTTTATTCACTATATAATCCAATAGTCCGGCATCCATTTACTACATTATCCACTAGTCAGGCATTCATTTACTATAGTATCCACCAGTCAGGCATTCATTGACTATATTATCCACTAGTATTGTCCACTAGTCCTTTAGTGGAGCTGCATTTATTTACTATACTAGCCACTAGTCCTTTAGTGGTGCTGCATTTATTCTCTATATTACCCACTAGTCCTTTAGTGGTGCTGCATTTATTTACTATACTGCCCACTAGTCCTTTAGTGGTGCTGCATTTATTCACTATATTATCCACTAGTCCGGCATTCCATTTACTACACAAATGTGCATGTGACCTTGACCTTGAATTTGCAGCAACTCTGCAGTTCTGTAGGTAACAAGGTTCTAAGCCCATTCTACATATTTTTTCTTGATGAGTCTGTCATATTCATTCCTGTTAGGCGCCATATAACCTTTCATGTGTTGGTGCGGGCGCCTTTAAACCCAATTCAATTCTATTCATCCCGAGATGTGAATTCACTGATTATCTACTAGTCGGGTCATTTGCTGCGTTTATTCACTATATAATCCAATAGTCCGGCATCCATTTACTACAATAACTATATAAATGTGCCTGCGACCTTGACCTTGTTGGTTGTGGTATCCTAAATATAGCATGGACTTGGCCACGCCCCTTTCCAGGAGTGACCTGAGCCAGAAGTGAAAGGTCCCAAAAATTAAATCACGTCTGATAAATGTTTCAAAATACATTTTCAGATTTGTTAATTAATAAATAACCTCTACTAAATTGAGGGCATTTAATTTTACCAAAAGTATTTTTTAAACATGAAATTGTGAGCTAAACCCCCACTCAAAAACAGGTAAATCTTTACTGCGGTTTTGCATGTAAACAAATATGGCGGCCCCCATGGAAAGTTCTGTAGGGGAAACCTGCTGAATTTTAAATTTTAGCACATTGGACTTGGACTCATCTTGAAAATAAGACGCATCTTTCTGAATTTGCAAATGTGCATGTGACCTTGACCCTTCAATCCTCCGTGGTGCCACTGAGTTCCGTCGGTGTGTTCTTGGGCAAGACATTTTACCTTAGCCTCGTCCGTCGGATGGGGACGTAAACCGGGCGGTCCCGTGTATCGGTCTATCTTCCGAGCACGTTAAAGAACCATAGGAATCTATTCGATAATAAGAGTAGGGCAGGTTCCCGGATTCCTATGTATCCTTCCCCTCTCTCTGGGGCGGCTCTAAATAACCTATACTGTGTTGATGAGCCGTTAAACAACATTCAATTCAATTCAATTCAATCAAAGGGCAGATAACTTAATATTTTTTTTTGCATTAAATTTGTGTATTTAGGTCAGTCTCAGTGTATGCACTAGACCTTTCAAACATTGCTTATAGTTCTATCTTGGGTAGTACATCGCAACATCTCAAAAAAGCAAACGTGAATGTGATCTTCACCTTCCAAGCAAAGAGCAGGTAAGGAAACATTCTATTTTGACGTAGTTGTCTTGTGTAGAGCGTCTTTTTAGATGTATGGATTTTATCTATGAACTTGACCTACTTATTTGGGAGTGATTTTGTTTTTGTTTTAAAGAATGTCATTTTGTTTTTAAAAGAATGCACATCAGCAAAATGTAAACGCGATTATTTTTAGTTATTAATGTTTACAAACTTCATTTAACAACATTTACCTTTAATTTCTGTGTCTCGTCCCAAGACACCTGTGTGGTTGCCGGGGTAGAATACAACCACTGCAAACACACCGTCACATGCAGAGGCCCCCCCCACCCAATTCATATTGATTTTGTCATAATTTTTTATCATGATCATTCAAGGTCTTTATCATGACACCGTGTATGCAAGCATGGAAACATGGCTCCATCGTAAATGGAGTGTGTACTGTAGAATTTGCAGCAACTCTGCAGTTCTGTAAGTAACAAGGTTCTAGGCCCATTCTACGTATTTTTTCTTGATGTAAATGGAGGAATGGAGGAATGAGTCTGGCATATTCATTCCTGTTAGGCGCCATATAACCTTTTATGTGTTGATGCGCGCGCCTTTAAACCCAATTCAATTCGTCCCGAGATGTGAATTCACTGATTACCTACTAGTCTGGTCATGTGCTGCGTTTATTCACTATATAATCCAATAGTCCGGCATCCATTTACTACATTATCCACTAGTCAGGCATTCATTTACTATAGTATCCACCAGTCAGGCATTCATTGACTATATTATCCACTAGTATTGTCCACTAGTCCTTTAGTGGAGCTGCATTTATTTACTATACTAGCCACTAGTCCTTTAGTGGTGCTGCATTTATTCTCTATATTACCCACTAGTCCTTTAGTGGTGCTGCATTTATTTACTATACTGCCCACTAGTCCTTTAGTGGTGCTGCATTTATTCACTATATTATCCACTAGTCCGGCATTCCATTTACTACACAAATGTGCATGTGACCTTGACCTTGAATTTGCAGCAACTCTGCAGTTCTGTAGGTAACAAGGTTCTAAGCCCATTCTACATATTTTTTCTTGATGAGTCTGTCATATTCATTCCTGTTAGGCGCCATATAACCTTTCATGTGTTGGTGCGGGCGCCTTTAAACCCAATTCAATTCTATTCATCCCGAGATGTGAATTCACTGATTATCTACTAGTCGGGTCATTTGCTGCGTTTATTCACTATATAATCCAATAGTCCGGCATCCATTTACTACAATAACTATATAAATGTGCCTGCGACCTTGACCTTGTTGGTTGTGGTATCCTAAATATAGCATGGACTTGGCCACGCCCCTTTCCAGGAGTGACCTGAGCCAGAAGTGAAAGGTCCCAAAAATTAAATCACGTCTGATAAATGTTTCAAAATACATTTTCAGATTTGTTAATTAATAAATAACCTCTACTAAATTGAGGGCATTTAATTTTACCAAAAGTATTTTTTAAACATGAAATTGTGAGCTAAACCCCCACTCAAAAACAGGTAAATCTTTACTGCGGTTTTGCATGTAAACAAATATGGCGGCCCCCATGGAAAGTTCTGTAGGGGAAACCTGCTGAATTTTAAATTTTAGCACATTGGACTTGGACTCATCTTGAAAATAAGACGCATCTTTCTGAATTTGCAAATGTGCATGTGACCTTGACCCTTCAATCCTCCGTGGTGCCACTGAGTTCCGTCGGTGTGTTCTTGGGCAAGACATTTTACCTTAGCCTCGTCCGTCGGATGGGGACGTAAACCGGGCGGTCCCGTGTATCGGTCTATCTTCCGAGCACGTTAAAGAACCATAGGAATCTATTCGATAATAAGAGTAGGGCAGGTTCCCGGATTCCTATGTATCCTTCCCCTCTCTCTGGGGCGGCTCTAAATAACCTATACTGTGTTGATGAGCCGTTAAACAACATTCAATTCAATTCAATTCAATCAAAGGGCAGATAACTTAATATTTTTTTTTGCATTAAATTTGTGTATTTAGGTCAGTCTCAGTGTATGCACTAGACCTTTCAAACATTGCTTATAGTTCTATCTTGGGTAGTACATCGCAACATCTCAAAAAAGCAAACGTGAATGTGATCTTCACCTTCCAAGCAAAGAGCAGGTAAGGAAACATTCTATTTTGACGTAGTTGTCTTGTGTAGAGCGTCTTTTTAGATGTATGGATTTTATCTATGAACTTGACCTACTTATTTGGGAGTGATTTTGTTTTTGTTTTAAAGAATGTCATTTTGTTTTTAAAAGAATGCACATCAGCAAAATGTAAACGCGATTATTTTTAGTTATTAATGTTTACAAACTTCATTTAACAACATTTACCTTTAATTTCTGTGTCTCGTCCCAAGACACCTGTGTGGTTGCCGGGGTAGAATACAACCACTGCAAACACACCGTCACATGCAGAGGCCCCCCCCACCCAATTCATATTGATTTTGTCATAATTTTTTATCATGATCATTCAAGGTCTTTATCATGACACCGTGTATGCAAGCATGGAAACATGGCTCCATCGTAAATGGAGTGTGTACTGTAGAATTTGCAGCAACTCTGCAGTTCTGTAAGTAACAAGGTTCTAGGCCCATTCTACGTATTTTTTCTTGATGTAAATGGAGGAATGGAGGAATGAGTCTGGCATATTCATTCCTGTTAGGCGCCATATAACCTTTTATGTGTTGATGCGCGCGCCTTTAAACCCAATTCAATTCGTCCCGAGATGTGAATTCACTGATTACCTACTAGTCTGGTCATGTGCTGCGTTTATTCACTATATAATCCAATAGTCCGGCATCCATTTACTACATTATCCACTAGTCAGGCATTCATTTACTATAGTATCCACCAGTCAGGCATTCATTGACTATATTATCCACTAGTATTGTCCACTAGTCCTTTAGTGGAGCTGCATTTATTTACTATACTAGCCACTAGTCCTTTAGTGGTGCTGCATTTATTCTCTATATTACCCACTAGTCCTTTAGTGGTGCTGCATTTATTTACTATACTGCCCACTAGTCCTTTAGTGGTGCTGCATTTATTCACTATATTATCCACTAGTCCGGCATTCCATTTACTACACAAATGTGCATGTGACCTTGACCTTGAATTTGCAGCAACTCTGCAGTTCTGTAGGTAACAAGGTTCTAAGCCCATTCTACATATTTTTTCTTGATGAGTCTGTCATATTCATTCCTGTTAGGCGCCATATAACCTTTCATGTGTTGGTGCGGGCGCCTTTAAACCCAATTCAATTCTATTCATCCCGAGATGTGAATTCACTGATTATCTACTAGTCGGGTCATTTGCTGCGTTTATTCACTATATAATCTAATAGTCCGGCATCCATTTACTACAATAACTATATAAATGTGCCTGCGACCTTGACCTTGTTGGTTGTGGTATCCTAAATATAGCATGGACTTGGCCACGCCCCTTTCCAGGAGTGACCTGAGCCAGAAGTGAAAGGTCCCAAAAATTAAATCACGTCTGATAAATGTTTCAAAATACATTTTCAGATTTGTTAATTAATAAATAACCTCTACTAAATTGAGGGCATTTAATTTTACCAAAAGTATTTTTTAAACATGAAATTGTGAGCTAAACCCCCACTCAAAAACAGGTAAATCTTTACTGCGGTTTTGCATGTAAACAAATATGGCGGCCCCCATGGAAAGTTCTGTAGGGGAAACCTGCTGAATTTTAAATTTTAGCACATTGGACTTGGACTCATCTTGAAAATAAGACGCATCTTTCTGAATTTGCAAATGTGCATGTGACCTTGACCCTTCAATCCTCCGTGGTGCCACTGAGTTCCGTCGGTGTGTTCTTGGGCAAGACATTTTACCTTAGCCTCGTCCGTCGGATGGGGACGTAAACCGGGCGGTCCCGTGTATCGGTCTATCTTCCGAGCACGTTAAAGAACCATAGGAATCTATTCGATAATAAGAGTAGGGCAGGTTCCCGGATTCCTATGTATCCTTCCCCTCTCTCTGGGGCGGCTCTAAATAACCTATACTGTGTTGATGAGCCGTTAAACAACATTCAATTCAATTCAATTCAATCAAAGGGCAGATAACTTAATATTTTTTTTTGCATTAAATTTGTGTATTTAGGTCAGTCTCAGTGTATGCACTAGACCTTTCAAACATTGCTTATAGTTCTATCTTGGGTAGTACATCGCAACATCTCAAAAAAGCAAACGTGAATGTGATCTTCACCTTCCAAGCAAAGAGCAGGTAAGGAAACATTCTATTTTGACGTAGTTGTCTTGTGTAGAGCGTCTTTTTAGATGTATGGATTTTATCTATGAACTTGACCTACTTATTTGGGAGTGATTTTGTTTTTGTTTTAAAGAATGTCATTTTGTTTTTAAAAGAATGCACATCAGCAAAATGTAAACGCGATTATTTTTAGTTATTAATGTTTACAAACTTCATTTAACAACATTTACCTTTAATTTCTGTGTCTCGTCCCAAGACACCTGTGTGGTTGCCGGGGTAGAATACAACCACTGCAAACACACCGTCACATGCAGAGGCCCCCCCCACCCAATTCATATTGATTTTGTCATAATTTTTTATCATGATCATTCAAGGTCTTTATCATGACACCGTGTATGCAAGCATGGAAACATGGCTCCATCGTAAATGGAGTGTGTACTGTAGAATTTGCAGCAACTCTGCAGTTCTGTAAGTAACAAGGTTCTAGGCCCATTCTACGTATTTTTTCTTGATGTAAATGGAGGAATGGAGGAATGAGTCTGGCATATTCATTCCTGTTAGGCGCCATATAACCTTTTATGTGTTGATGCGCGCGCCTTTAAACCCAATTCAATTCGTCCCGAGATGTGAATTCACTGATTACCTACTAGTCTGGTCATGTGCTGCGTTTATTCACTATATAATCCAATAGTCCGGCATCCATTTACTACATTATCCACTAGTCAGGCATTCATTTACTATAGTATCCACCAGTCAGGCATTCATTGACTATATTATCCACTAGTATTGTCCACTAGTCCTTTAGTGGAGCTGCATTTATTTACTATACTAGCCACTAGTCCTTTAGTGGTGCTGCATTTATTCTCTATATTACCCATTCTCTATATTACCCACTAGTCCTTTAGTGGTGCTGCATTTATTTACTATACTGCCCACTAGTCCTTTAGTGGTGCTGCATTTATTCACTATATTATCCACTAGTCCGGCATTCCATTTACTACACAAATGTGCATGTGACCTTGACCTTGAATTTGCAGCAACTCTGCAGTTCTGTAGGTAACAAGGTTCTAAGCCCATTCTACATATTTTTTCTTGATGAGTCTGTCATATTCATTCCTGTTAGGCGCCATATAACCTTTCATGTGTTGGTGCGGGCGCCTTTAAACCCAATTCAATTCTATTCATCCCGAGATGTGAATTCACTGATTATCTACTAGTCGGGTCATTTGCTGCGTTTATTCACTATATAATCCAATAGTCCGGCATCCATTTACTACAATAACTATATAAATGTGCCTGCGACCTTGACCTTGTTGGTTGTGGTATCCTAAATATAGCATGGACTTGGCCACGCCCCTTTCCAGGAGTGACCTGAGCCAGAAGTGAAAGGTCCCAAAAATTAAATCACGTCTGATAAATGTTTCAAAATACATTTTCAGATTTGTTAATTAATAAATAACCTCTACTAAATTGAGGGCATTTAATTTTACCAAAAGTATTTTTTAAACATGAAATTGTGAGCTAAACCCCCACTCAAAAACAGGTAAATCTTTACTGCGGTTTTGCATGTAAACAAATATGGCGGCCCCCATGGAAAGTTCTGTAGGGGAAACCTGCTGAATTTTAAATTTTAGCACATTGGACTTGGACTCATCTTGAAAATAAGACGCATCTTTCTGAATTTGCAAATGTGCATGTGACCTTGACCCTTCAATCCTCCGTGGTGCCACTGAGTTCCGTCGGTGTGTTCTTGGGCAAGACATTTTACCTTAGCCTCGTCCGTCGGATGGGGACGTAAACCGGGCGGTCCCGTGTATCGGTCTATCTTCCGAGCACGTTAAAGAACCATAGGAATCTATTCGATAATAAGAGTAGGGCAGGTTCCCGGATTCCTATGTATCCTTCCCCTCTCTCTGGGGCGGCTCTAAATAACCTATACTGTGTTGATGAGCCGTTAAACAACATTCAATTCAATTCAATTCAATCAAAGGGCAGATAACTTAATTTTTTTTTTTGCATTAAATTTGTGTATTTAGGTCAGTCTCAGTGTATGCACTAGACCTTTCAAACATTGCTTATAGTTCTATCTTGGGTAGTACATCGCAACATCTCAAAAAAGCAAACGTGAATGTGATCTTCACCTTCCAAGCAAAGAGCAGGTAAGGAAACATTCTATTTTGACGTAGTTGTCTTGTGTAGAGCGTCTTTTTAGATGTATGGATTTTATCTATGAACTTGACCTACTTATTTGGGAGTGATTTTGTTTTTGTTTTAAAGAATGTCATTTTGTTTTTAAAAGAATGCACATCAGCAAAATGTAAACGCGATTATTTTTAGTTATTAATGTTTACAAACTTCATTTAACAACATTTACCTTTAATTTCTGTGTCTCGTCCCAAGACACCTGTGTGGTTGCCGGGGTAGAATACAACCACTGCAAACACACCGTCACATGCAGAGGCCCCCCCCACCCAATTCATATTGATTTTGTCATAATTTTTTATCATGATCATTCAAGGTCTTTATCATGACACCGTGTATGCAAGCATGGAAACATGGCTCCATCGTAAATGGAGTGTGTACTGTAGAATTTGCAGCAACTCTGCAGTTCTGTAAGTAACAAGGTTCTAGGCCCATTCTACGTATTTTTTCTTGATGTAAATGGAGGAATGGAGGAATGGAGGAATGAGTCTGGCATATTCATTCCTGTTAGGCGCCATATAACCTTTTATGTGTTGATGCGCGCGCCTTTAAACCCAATTCAATTCGTCCCGAGATGTGAATTCACTGATTACCTACTAGTCTGGTCATGTGCTGCGTTTATTCACTATATAATCCAATAGTCCGGCATCCATTTACTACATTATCCACTAGTCAGGCATTCATTTACTATAGTATCCACCAGTCAGGCATTCATTGACTATATTATCCACTAGTATTGTCCACTAGTCCTTTAGTGGAGCTGCATTTATTTACTATACTAGCCACTAGTCCTTTAGTGGTGCTGCATTTATTCTCTATATTACCCACTAGTCCTTTAGTGGTGCTGCATTTATTTACTATACTGCCCACTAGTCCTTTAGTGGTGCTGCATTTATTCACTATATTATCCACTAGTCCGGCATTCCATTTACTACACAAATGTGCATGTGACCTTGACCTTGAATTTGCAGCAACTCTGCAGTTCTGTAGGTAACAAGGTTCTAAGCCCATTCTACATATTTTTTCTTGATGAGTCTGTCATATTCATTCCTGTTAGGCGCCATATAACCTTTCATGTGTTGGTGCGGGCGCCTTTAAACCCAATTCAATTCTATTCATCCCGAGATGTGAATTCACTGATTATCTACTAGTCGGGTCATTTGCTGCGTTTATTCACTATATAATCCAATAGTCCGGCATCCATTTACTACAATAACTATATAAATGTGCCTGCGACCTTGACCTTGTTGGTTGTGGTATCCTAAATATAGCATGGACTTGGCCACGCCCCTTTCCAGGAGTGACCTGAGCCAGAAGTGAAAGGTCCCAAAAATTAAATCACGTCTGATAAATGTTTCAAAATACATTTTCAGATTTGTTAATTAATAAATAACCTCTACTAAATTGAGGGCATTTAATTTTACCAAAAGTATTTTTTAAACATGAAATTGTGAGCTAAACCCCCACTCAAAAACAGGTAAATCTTTACTGCGGTTTTGCATGTAAACAAATATGGCGGCCCCCATGGAAAGTTCTGTAGGGGAAACCTGCTGAATTTTAAATTTTAGCACATTGGACTTGGACTCATCTTGAAAATAAGACGCATCTTTCTGAATTTGCAAATGTGCATGTGACCTTGACCCTTCAATCCTCCGTGGTGCCACTGAGTTCCGTCGGTGTGTTCTTGGGCAAGACATTTTACCTTAGCCTCGTCCGTCGGATGGGGACGTAAACCGGGCGGTCCCGTGTATCGGTCTATCTTCCGAGCACGTTAAAGAACCATAGGAATCTATTCGATAATAAGAGTAGGGCAGGTTCCCGGATTCCTATGTATCCTTCCCCTC